>BSBK01006771.1:2782500-3382500 GCA_027943335.1 Chamaecyparis obtusa | reverse complement strand
TTCATCTTGAGGAGTAGATATATCTGTATGGATTCTGATAATAACAGTATTTGGTTAATAGAATAGTTTGTAAGGAAATCTATTTGGATTTGTGGCTGGTATGCAAGGCATATTGTTGTATTTCTTTTAAAATTATCTGGTTGAGTTGCATTTGGATTTCTTTTGCCCATTGGATAAGGCACTGGTTTGGTGTTTGTTTCTTATGGTTTTATCTTTCATAGATGTTTAGAGACAAAATTGAAACTTTCACATCATTTACTAGCCCATATTACATTTCATGTTTACTACACAAAATAGATATGACTTTTCCTAAAGCACATAGTCTATATTTCTTGATTCCTTGAAGAGAGAATCATTTAGGTTGCCCCTCCTTAAAAGGAAGAAGGATGAGAATCCTTAAATCACTGATCCTTGCTTTATGTGCAATCATATTTTTCTTGGTTAAGTTCTACATTAAACTGATCCTAGTCATATGCAGAGTGTTTTATAGATTGATGTATTAAAAGGATTAATAGCATATCAGTGTCCACTCATGTAAACACTGTGTAATCAGTCATCATTAAAAGATAATACTTGCTTGAGTATGTGGAGCTCAAAAATGAAGGAGGATCTTATCCAATCCTCAGTAATTAGGTCTTTCTCTTGTTTGAATCAGCCTCAAGAAGCCTAAATTCAATATCAATTTGATCCTACAAGAAAAATCCCTAACAAATTGGCAACTCTGATGGGGATTCTATTAAGTCACAAGTGAGGCAGGTTTCAAAGTTGAGTTCAACTCCTGGCCTACTCATTTCTTACCAGTCAGTCATAGTTGAAGATCAAAATTATTCTTTCATCTCTCAGTATCTTGCCTTTAGGAGCCCGACTGATAGTTTCTCCTAAAAGAATACTGGACTACTTTCTCCAAACCCCAAAAGGAAATTGGGTGGTGACTCTTTACAAAATATCTGAACCAGTGTTCCAAATAAATATTTCCCTATTTTATAATGACTCATAGAAATACAAGATCTTGGAGAAAGGAACATCCAGAAGAAAATCTAGAGGGAGAACTCCCAGCTACATCAAGACAAAGTCATATGAGGAAGGAGAAAAATACTAATGACATGTCTTTTACATGGAAGTAGAAAGGAAATACAAGGACAGAGGATCCTATTCAAATAAATCAAGAAGGAAATACTTTTGAATATGAGGAAGCAGTTGATTTGGGATTAAATCAGTACGAGGATTATTACTCAGCTTCTGAAAAGGATGGAAGGAGAACTCAACCTCATAGGAGAGGAATCCCTAGGAATAATAGAAGATCTAGAAGCCAAACTAGGAGTAAGCAAGACTTTGTTCCTTCTTTTCCCCATGATTCCCCCTTACAGGGCCACCAAATACCTAATGACCACCAAGAGGAGGTCCTTTCCCAAGAATCCTCATCTGAAACAACCCTTCCTAATTCTGAGGAAAATTTTAAAGAAGTGTTTGAATTGGAAAGAAAGATCCAAGAGAAAATTCAAATAAGGAAAAAGAGAGAGAAAGAAAAGGAGGACAAGATTAGACATGCTATGATCAGAGTAGAGCAATTGAAGAAGCAATTGTTAAATTTTGAAGCCCTTAATCAAGTTCCTATGATAGAACAAGTAGAAGATCAACCTATTGTCCAACAAATTTATGACATAAGAAATCCTAGGGACAAAGGTAAACAAAAAGTTGTAGGGGTTTCAATAAATGAACCAAATCCTGCAAAGAAGTCCCTAGATCAAGCAGCAAGATTAGATGCTGACTTGGAAAAGGCCGAAAGGGAACAAGAATTATTGGCCAAAGAGTTAGAAAAGGTAGAGCTAGAAGCCACTGTAGCTGAAATAAAAAGAAAGATTGACTTCCTTAAGCAATCTTCTGGACCCACCAATACACTTTCCACTTCTCTAGCACAGGGTGCGAATGTGTTGAACACTGCTAGAACTTTAGGTATGCCCAAAACTTCTACTATTTCAAATATTCAAACATCCACATATTTAGGTGCTATCCCATCTCAAATAGGATCCATACATGAGAGGCATAAGCAATTGGTTTTTATTGGGATTCCTGGTTACCCAAATCCCATCCCTGATGAAATTAGGAAAAAGCTTCCAAAATTCACTGGAAGCAATGCAGTCACTTGTGAAGAGAATTTGAAAAGCTTCATTGATGTAATAGATGACTACAACATTGAGCCTGATGATGTGATCATGAAGCTTTTTGTTCAATCACTAACAAAAGATGCTAGAGATTGGTTTAGAAATTTGCCTCATGCTAGCATATGCTCATGGGAATAGTTCAAATGTTTTTTCAAAGAACAATATGGTGATAAAACAAATGAAGGTTTCATGCTTAATGAATTCAAAAACATTAAGAAAAATCCAAATGAGGGTTTTGTTGAGTTTAATGTCATATTTCAGAAGGCAATGCATAAATTGTTGCAAGTTATCAGACTAGATGACAAGACTTGTTTGGTCACTCACCTGAATGCTTTTGATTCAAAAATGGGATATCTTTTGAGAGATAAGAATCTTAGAAATCTTGCAGAGGCTTACAAGCTGGCCATAAATATAGAAAGCACTAGAATAATATCAGGGAAGTTGGGAAGGAGGGAGGATTATAAACCTTCAATCTCAAACAAAAAGGAACTAGGGAAGTCTGACACAAAACCAAAAGATGATGATAGTTTGAAGCAAATTTTGAAAGCAATAAAAGATTTAAAGCCTAATGAATCAAGGAATAGTAGAGTGTAGGGAAATGATAGGCCATCCTTCAATAACTTTAACAAGTTGCCAAGAATGCAGAACTATCCCTACAACACTCAGTGGAAAGGTGGGAAGCTAGTTCTCCCTGAAAGAAAGGATAAACCAAATGATAAGACCTCAGACCCCTTGCATAGAAATATAGTAAATATGAGTGATGATGTTCCCTGGTGCATTATTTTCCAATCACCTCATGACCCCTATTACTGTGGAATTGCTCAAAGTGTTTCTATAGATGAGAAGCAAGACAACAACAATGAGGAGTCTTATGATGATCAAGGATGTGGCATGACTTCTTCATACATATATGATGAAATGGATTCCACTGAAGAAGACAAAGGCCAAGATGTTGGTAGTTCCCAAGTAAAAAATGAGGCTTATCATCAGCAAGTGTTTTCTGATGAAGAAGACAGTCAATTGGATATAGTCCAATGCAACACTTTAAGAAATGATGAGCCAGTGGTGTTGAGAAGACCTTCTGATGAAGAAATTTCACAAATCATAGCAAATATGGTCACCCAGGCCAAAAGCAATTACAATTTGAGAAATAGGGTAGTGGGTGATTTAAGTCAAAAGTCATCAGGTATATTCATCAAAAGGACAGACAGAGATGTAAAGCAAACTCAAGACAAAAATAGGATTGCTGATGTTGTTAGCAAGACTAAAATCAAAAAGAATGTAACATTTTCTCCTACTAATGTAACCTACAAAGTAAAGCAAAAACCTCTTCAGGAGACTATTGTTTCTACCCAAAAGGAGGTCAAAACCCTGAACAAGGATCATCATGGCCTTATGGAACATGAAGAAAATAAGGAGGCTACTATCATCAAGCAGGATGTAGTTGACTCCAAATATGTTCTAGTTGACATGGGAAAACTATTATCACAAATTACTATTAAGGTCCCCTTATTAGAAATGATGAGAATAAAAGAGCATAAAGACAAGGGTTTGAGTTGGGTGAGAGGAGTTCTCCCTTCTGATGCCCAAAATTCCACCAAGAGTGGTAGAATGGCTGCTGCAACAAGTGATTCAATTGAAAACCAGTGCGGGGAGATTATCTTGGAGATCCCTTAGATTTATTTGGATACTAATGTTGTTAATTCTATGATAGGAACTGTTGATCCTTTCTTTTTGTCCCTAATAGTAAATGGAAAGTTGTTAAGAAATTGTATGATCAATTCAGGAGCCTCTAATACTGTTATGCCTGTAGAAATAATGAAATCTTTGGGTTTAAAAGTAGATACACCTCATGGAAGATGTCAGGCTATGGATTCGAGAGAGGTCCCTATTATTGGTACTATAAAAGCATTTCCTTACAGATTGGTAGCCTTCCCTGACAAGTTATTAATGATGGGTGTTCTGGTAGTTGATATCCCACCTCATTACGAAATGTTGCTGTCAAGAAAATGGAGTGCTTCAATGGGAGGTAATATTTAGTGTGATTTATCCTTTGCAACTTTCAATATTGATGGTGACAATGTGAGAATATCCAAAGAAAGCAGAACCCCACACATGATAGAGCTAAATAATATGGATGAGTTGAATTGTTGTGTGGATGTGGACATGGAAAATTTTAGAGTGGAAAAAACCATTTCACAAAAGGAAGATTCAGATCCATTGACTCAGGAACTGAAGGAACAACAAGATGGACTATGGCAGATGTATTTTGATGGAGCATGCTCAAAAGAAGGCTCAGGAGTTAGAGTTCTATTCACATCTCCATCAGGTACCACTTTTAAGTATTCATTCTCATTGACTTTTCAATGCACAAATAATACTGTTGAATATGAAGCACTGTCATTGGGATTGAATATTGCTATCAAACATGGGATAAAATGTTTAAAGGTTTTTTGTGATTCTGATCTTGTGGTGGCACAAGTTTAATCTAAATATGTTGTTAAGAATGATAGGTTGAAGCTGTATAAACATGCAATATGGGATCAGATTGAAATGTTTGATGCTTTTAATATATGTTGGGTAGAAAGATCCAAGAACATAATGGCTGATTTTTTGGCCAATGTTGCTTTGAAAAGGGATGATTCAACTTTGTTTGGAGTGTCAATAGTTGAAATAAAAAGTAGACCAGTTGTTGCAGACAACATTTACAATTGGCAAGTCTTTGAGGATGATCATGACATTTTGAAATTTATGCAATGCCTTGACATATATGAGGGTCAACTTATAGACTTCAACACATTGGTTGAGGAAATTGAAGGTAAGGACATGGTCATGGGAAATGAGGTAATCTAGTTGAGTTCAAATCATATCCCTAAGGGTTTAACTAAATTAAAAGCATTATATAGTAGTCAAAATGATTATATGTCAAAAACAAGTACTGCTAAGGCTGAAGATCTGAAGGAAGTAAATTTGGGATCACATAATGCACCTCAAATGGTTTATATTGGGAAGGGATTATCCCCTCAACTGAGATATAACCTGATAAAGCTGTTAAGAAAGCACAAGCATGTGTTTGCATGGTCCTATGATGACCTAAAAGCTTATAGAAGAAGACCCGTTCCAACATGAGATCTCATTAAAGCAAGATGTTAAACCATTTAGACAGAAGCAAAGACCCATTAACCCAATTTTGGCTCCTAAAATGCAGTAGGAGCTAGCCAAGTTGAGTGATGCAGGAATAATCCAACCTATAAGGCATTCAACTTGGGTATCTAATTTAGTCCCAGTTAGAAAGAAGAATGGTGATATTAGATTGTGTGTGGACTTTAGGAATCTAAATGTTGCATCATTGAAGGACAATTATTCACTACCCAACATGGAGGCAATGTTGCATAAAGTCACTGGATGTGAATTATTGTCTATGATGGATGGTTTCTCTGGATATAACCAGGTGTTGGTGAAAGAATCTGAACAATTCAAAATAGCATTCACAACACCTTGGGGAACCTATGTATATGTCAGAATGCCATTTGGCCTTAGAAATGCTAGAGCAACTTTTCAAAGGGCCATGGATGTTGCTTTCAAAGAATATATAGACTTGTTTATGGTGGTGTACCAGGATGACCTAACTACTTATTCTAAATGGGTTGTTGATCATTGCTCACATCTAGAAAAGATTTTTGTCAAAGCTCTAGAATATGGTGTCTCTAAATCCAAAGAAGTGTAACTTTGTAGTCAAAGAAGGAAAGTTGCTAGGACACATTGTATCAAAAGAAGGAATAAGAATTGATCTAGAGAGGGTTGAAGCTATCAAAAGGGTTACAGCACCCAAAAATCTTAAAGGGGTGCAATCCTTTTTAGGAAAAATCAATTTTGTTAGGAGATTCATTGCAAATTTTGCTGAAATTGTCAAACCCATAGTAAAATTGCTAAAGAAGGATGTCAAGTTTCAATGGACTACATAAGCTAAGGGTGCATTTGATAAAATTAAAGAAGTAGTTCAACAAGCACCTGTGCTTAGGTCTCCTGATTATACCAAGCCTTTTTCACTTTTCTCTTTTGCATCATTTCACACCATTGTTGTTGTATTATTACAAAAGGATCAAGAAGGTTTTGAGCATCCAATTGCATTTTTTAGTAAATCTTTACAAGCTGCTGAGTTGAATTATGAGATGATGGAAAAGTAGGCATATGCACTGGTAAAAGTAGTAAAATCTTTCAGACCTTATCTGGTTTGTGCTAAGGTAGTGGCATATGTCCCACATGCAGCAGTAAAAGATGTCCTTACTTAGTTTGAAGTTACTGGTAAGAGATGCAAGTGGAACACTAGGATTCAAGAATTCAATTTAGAAATCCATATCACCAAGCTGGTAAGAGGACAAGGCCTGGCAAGATTAATGACTAAAGAGAATATGGATTTAGTCCAAGTTAATAATGAAGAAATTCCAGATATGACAATTACAAGTATTGAGTTGCAACCATACTATGCTGATATTTCATTAAGAATGCCAAATGCCCAGAATATATGACAGATAACCAAAGGAGATCCCTAAAATCACAAGCTCAGAAGTATACATTGATACAGGGGGACTTGTATTGGAAAAATAGAGATGGGATCTTGTTGTTTTGCCTTGATAAGTGTCAAGCAGAGAAGGTTTTGAGTGAAATGCATGCCGGTGTTTGTGGAGGGCATTATTCGGCAAAGACTACTGCTCATAAGATTTTAAGGGTTGGCTATTTTTGGCCTACATTGTTTAAGGACTCTTTCCAATTTGTTAAGAAATGTGAAGCCTATCAGAAATTTGCTTCTAAATTAAAATATTTAGGAGCACTATTGTTAAACCCAATAGCTGCTAAGGCACCATTTGCCATGTGGGGAATGGATTTCATAGGAGAATTTGTTGAGAAATCTAGTGGAGGACACAGTTATGTACTTGTTGCAACTGACTACTTCACAAAATGGATAGAGGTCATTCCCACAAAGAAGGCAACAAGTAAAATTGTTATTGACTTCTTACTTGAAAACATTTTGACCAAATTTGGTGTCCCCATGAAATTGATCACAGATAATGCAATGTGTTTCAGATCAGATGAGTTCAAGGATTTTTGTAAAAATAATGGAATCATAACATCTTATTCATCTCCTTATCATCCTCAAGAAAATGGACAGGCTAAGTCTAGTAACAAAAGCATTCTAATAATCTTGAAGAAAACACTTGAGAAAAATAAGAGAGCTTCACATTCCAAGTTGAAGTTAGCCTTATGGGCAGATAGGATTACAGTGAAGAAAGCCACTGGGAAGTCTCCCTTTGAGCTTGTATATGGTCTGCAGTCAAGGTTACCCATGAACAATCTAATTCCAATTTACAAGTTTATTCAAGATGAGGAATTGGATGTCTCAGAGCTAATGCAGGACAGAATCATGCAATTGACTGAATTAGATGAACTAAGAAGGGAGAGTCAAAAGAGCAATATCAAGTTAAAACAGAAGATGAAATACCTGTTTGACAAAAGAGCAACTACCAAAAAATTCAAACAAAATGACTTAGTACTTCAATGGAATGTGAGAACAGAAGATAAAGGGAAGCATAGAAAGTTTGAATCATTATGGCTTGGTCCCTTTGTGATTCATGAGAGTTTTGGAAAAGATTCCTACTTGTTGAAGAACATGCATGATGAAATTTTTGAGTTGCCAATGCATGGGAAATTCTTGAAGCCCTTCTTTAATTAAGTTTTTGATTTTCATGCATATGTAAATCTCTTGTAAATCTTGTACAAGTTTGTTTCCTTTTATATTGTGTGTTTCAGTTCTTGTTCTAGGTTAGTGCAGTTTTTGGTCTGCGTCCCAGAGATCTATGGTTCTTGTTCAAACTTGCATTTCAACATCTTTAGATAGAGCCACTATTGGTTAAAAATCTCAATTTTTGTTTTTTCCCCCAAAAGACAAGATGTTTTCGAAAAAATTTATAGTCTTTAGGGTTTTCTAGGTCTAAATATCCTGAAAATAAAAAAAGCCCTAGTTTGAATCATCAGCCTTCTATTTCTCCGTTACTTTATCGGGTCACTTGAGCTTCGAAATAAGCATGTGCACTTTATTTTTCTCTTTAGTCGCTTAGTCTCCCAAAGAAATAAGAATATTCCTTTATATTTAGTAGTTTCTTGAAAGCCTTTGTCACCCAATCTCACAAGCACTTTGGAATATTCTTTACTATCAAACGACTTAGCGATTACCCCTTTAGTCTCCAAGTCTCTATAAGTTTTCTCGAGCTCTAGCGACTTCTGTAAAAAAATTTGTGAGAAAGGAACTATAGTCACGTGGTCTCTAGATGGAAATTACCTTTGGTCGTGTAATCTCTGAATGATTTATTAAAGTGATGTTTTACTCCACGATTATGATTTTCTCTTTAGTCGATGAGTCTCCAAATAGATGTGCAGTCTTCTTTCACAGTTGTCTCCAAGTCTCTAGGTCTTCATGCGGTTAGTCATTTCATTCAGTGATTTGGATTTCCTTTGGTCACATTATCTCCCAAAGATGGTAGTTATCTCTTACACGGTTAGCGATTCAGCGATGCAATTGTCTCCAAATCTCTAGATGTAGCGGCTAAGTGATAAAGGATTCTAAGACTCAGCCACAACCGTAAGATGCAGATTTGATCGACAGACAGCGTGTAATCTCAAAGCTAAACTATGGTTTGAGAAATCTTTCAGTGACTTCGAGAATAAAGCTTTTTGTCAGTTCTCCAAATGTAACTAAGGTTAGATAAAGTAGATCATGACTACAAGATATGTACAGTCGCATGATCTCCAGATTTGCCCAGGTTGAGGTAAGGTTAATGTTATGATTAAGCCTGGCGGTTACCCTCCTCATTCAGCGACCTCGCGACTATGTAGTCTCTTATTCTCTTGTTTCTTGGTCGTTTCATGTTAACCTTCAACGACTTGGCGAATAAAGAAATGTCAAAGTATGATCCTCTTTGGTCACTGATTCTCATAATAAAAAGATAATGGTCAAAAAATTTCAACGACTCAGCGAAGGCTTGTGTTCACTTGTTCTCTCAATGAAACCCATGGTTAAGAAAGTATCTAGCGACTCTGAGTTTTCTTTAGTCGCTTATTCTCCAAATAGGCCTGAGTTTAAAGGCAGTTTATGAGATTGCTTATGGTCGCATGATCGCCAGATGAAGATGAGTCAGACTTTAGATGATCTAGGTGGGTCCTTTGTCGCTAGGTCATGCTGAGGTGATCATGTTTCATTGATCGAGCTAGATGGTGATGGGGATGATGTCAGTGGGGCCTGCTTTCCCAGATGGTTAAAGTATAGAAAGATCTAGTGGTTATCGCTATACTGCTGGGATGAGATGCACATTTCTTAGGGTTGGCGGTATAGCAACAGCCATCTGATGGAAAGGTAAGTAGAGAGGCAAATCCTCATGTCATTTTCCGCTGAGGTGCTTGTTTCTTATTTGTTGAGAGGTGATGATCTGGCTGGTGACTTGTCAGGGCCTTGCTAACCATTTTGATTGATTTTTGTCGACCGCCTGATCTGCTGGGAAATAAATAGGATCGACGGCCACATTTTAATTTTGTTAACCAACTGTTGCTACCAGGAATTTGAAATATTTAAGGGTTTCTCAATGACAAAGGACTGGTATTCAATGCTTAAGCAGCTAGATCTGGTAGATATGATTTTGTCAACTGTTGTAGAGTGGTCCAGAGAGTTTGATGATTGACTGTAGAGGGTTTGTACCATGAAGGAATGGGTAAGGAGTCGCTCAAGGCATGTTGCAGGGGATGTGATCAGATTGATAAACATGGAAAATTCATGATCTTTGGTACACAAGTCAGAAGAATTATCATAAATGAAGATCATTCTTGGATCTGACCACCTGGTTTTCCTCCAATGAAATAAATTTTGATTGAATTTAGTTGGTTTGGTGGGTGAAAACCCTAACCCTTGGCCTAGTCATCCGAAGCTTGTTGTATCCTGATTTTTGGGATTCCAAGATGACTAGTGGTATATACTGCAGCTACTTTTACTTTTTGGGGGGTTGGAAAGATATAGAAAAATTTGAATAGAATTGCTTTGAAGTAGATTTCCAAGCTTTATGTCTGATCTTCTTAGTAACGGAATTGTGAATGTAGTTGGCAAGTTGGTTTTAATACAAATACACTGCAACTTCTACCATATATTGTTGTTGTCTCTTTACCTTTATATTGTACTCTTGTATGTTTTACATGTTAGGCATTTAAAATATACCAATTGTAAAGAAACTCGCCTGATTAATTTATGATTTTCTTTCAAGGAAAGAATTAAAAGTTCTCATAGTTCATCTTGAGGAGTAGATATATTTGTATGGATTCTGATAATAACAGTATTTGGTTAACAGAATAGTTTGTAAGGCAATTTATTTGGATTTGTGGCTGGTATGCAAGGCATATTGTTGTATTTCTTTTAAAATTATCTGGTTGATTTGCGTTTGGATTTCTTTTGCCCATTAGATAAGGCACTGGTTTGATGTTTGTTTCTTATGGTTTTATCTTTCATAGATCTTCAAAGAAAAAATTAAAACTTTCACATCATTTACCAGCCCATATTACATTTTATGTTTACTACACAAAATAGATAGGACTATTCCTAAAGCACACAGTCTATATTTCTTGATTCCTTGAAGAGAGAATCATTTAGGTTGCCCCTCCTTAAAAGGAAGAAGGATGAGAATCCTTAAATCACTGATCCTTGCTTTATGTGCAATCATATTTTTCTTGGTTAAGTTCTGCATTAAACTAATCCTAGTCATATGCAGAGTGTTTTATAGATTGATGTATTAAAAGGATTAATAGCATATCAGTGTCCACTCATGTAAACACTGTGTAATCAGTCATCATTAAAAGCTAATACTTGCCTGAGTATGTGGAGCTCAAAAACCAAGGAGGATCTTATCCAATCCTCAGTAATTAGGTCTTTCTCTTGTTTGAATCAACCTCAAGAAGCCTAAATTCAATATCAATTTGATCCTACAAGAAAAATCCCTAACACTTGGTTCTTCAATATGTTTTCTTCACTTTTCATACCACCGCTTAACTAATGTTCACCACTAGCAGTACTAGTACCAGTACATGAGTCAATGACATCATTGTCTCTAGCATTCCCACTCCCAGTCACACTTTGGTTTGAAATGTTTCCCATCCCTCTTCTCTGACATTTCTTCCTCCACAATTTTAGTTCCCTTTCGTAAGGAAAAGTATTGATTTCATACCTGGATATTTAGAGCCTCAAACAATTTTCCAAATTCTTGTCTAGTTTTTTCTTAGCTTTGACTTTAAGAATCCCAAAGCACTGAAAACTCTCTCATCCTCCACTGACCCCAATATCATGGTCAAATATAAATCAGCAAGCTTGAAATATTCTAATATTTGAATCATTTAAAAATTTGCTCTTTTTTCCAAAGCCTTGATATTGATCCATCTTCACGAGGGTTCTGCATAAAATTATATTGTTCCCTCATTGTTAGTGAAAAATGATCTAATTTCTCTCTCAAATGATTTGCATCTAAAATTGCATTTAGATTTACTCCATTTAACTCTTTGGTTTTGCAAAAATGATCTATCAGAGTTAGTAGCTTAGTTTTAAAATCATTCAGACTGTTCATATTTCAATATCGAGGAAACACAATAGCCATGGATTTAAGTAGTTTGACTGGAGGGAATCTTGCTCTAATCTATGCGGAAAGATCAAAGGCAATGTGCTTCATAGAAGCTGTTATAGACTCAATGATCTTGGTAAATTCTTCCCTTTTAATACTTGATACTTGCCTCCTGGGGTTCTTCCCTAGTTCCTCAAACTCAATCCTGGCAAAGTAGTGCATTGGTATCTCAACTCTGCCAACTTTTGCACATAACTCCCCCTTTGAACCGACATTTAAAAAGTTATCAGGATTGTCCAAATCTGTGATTTTCAACCAACTAGAAAATTTTACATCATCGACACATAATTCATAGAGATTATCAAGCGTCAAGCATGTCGATTTACACAGAGCAGCATATTCTTCAATATACATAGCTCTTTATTGGGCCTTTTTCATTATATTTCTCATTTCCTCAAGCATGGGGAGAAGACCTACTAATGTTAATAGTGTCTCTACATTACTTAACATTGCTAGTAGCGCAAGAAATTTTGGTTGCCCTGCTTCATCATGACTTGAGTTCATTAGACCAAGCAACGATTGATATTCTAAAAAAACTCAATGTCCTGGTCCATCCAAAGAGATCCATCTAGTATCATTATCCTTGAGAAGCTTGTTCCCGTCAAGTTTATCCTTTTCCATTAAAGACATCTTGTACTATTTAAATTTTCCTCTAGATAATTGGACTATCTTTTCAATGATGTAAACGGCGCGTATTTTTGAGTTGTGAGAAGAAAGTTATACCTTCTACAAGGGGGGTAAAAATTTCAAAGTAGTTTTCTTCATAAGCTAGTTTTTTTTATTCTAATCAAATTGGGGTCTAAAAACACCAAATCTTGAGTGAAAGGCTAAAACACAAACAATCAAAACATTTCCATTTAGTTTTTTTAAAATAAATCCAAATTCAATCTTGAATGATTTCCAAGTTTCATGCATCAAACAAATCTAGGAATACCTCTTTTTTTTTACATAAAACTAAATTCTAGCACAAGAAATCTTGAATGAAACTAAGGAAATGAACCAAAGTCCAAAGGAAGTCATTTTTATTCTGAGTCCAAATCAAACACATTCTTGAATGATTTAAAGTGAAATAAAATCATCTCTATTCCCTTCCTTTCAGATTCAATTCAAAGTTCCTAAAAACACGCAAATTCAATCTTGAATGCCCAAGCAAAATTGCAATCTCTCAAAATTCTTGTTTTTCAAAGGGGAAAAAAAAAATCAAAAATTAATCACATCTATTTTGAAATCAATTAAAATCAATTTGGAAAAAAATAAATTTCTTGATGTGTCTTGCAAAGTTTCCCATTTCTACAAAATCCTCTTAAATAAGTGACGTAAAAGTGGAACTTGGACTAGTTCATTCATTTTACTTCTAAAGAGGCCTGTCCAGAGAGAAAAGCACTTCCTCTCTCAAGAACGACCTCAAACTAGTACCTTCCCCAACTGGTATAGAAACAAAGTGTTGAGAAAACTCTCACTTCATCCCCCCAAGCTTGAGCGATGCATGTTGATGGTAGCTCGAGGTAGGTGAATATCCCTAAGATTTCGACATGGTCAACTAGGCTCTTAAGTAAGTCACACGTGTACAAACCAATTGGGAGGACTCCACAGAAAACCTAAAAACTTGTTAAAATAGAAGCTACCCGATCTACCCTTGAAAGTATCATAATCCTTGTGTAAGGACCGATCCCTATGGTTTCCTGGATCGCCTTAAGACACTCACCATATGTATCCCATTTTAGGGGGTATCAAGTTGTGGGAAAGGATTCTGATACTCACCTCCCCTTAGGTAGATTTGCTTCAAGTGATTTGCATAGTCAAAATCTCAATGAAAACACTGGTTAGAACATACACTTTCAAAAAAAAAAAATTTAGATTCAGTGGCTAAGTCATTGCTTGTATCCCACAAGGTTGTGTTGTCCCTTGTCAGGATTGTTTTTAGAGTGTCCTTGTCAAGTTTATCCTTTTCCATTGGAGACATCTTGTACTGTTGAAATTTTCCTCTAGATAATTGGATTATCTTTCCAATGATGTAAATGGGGCGTATTTTAAAGTTGTGAGCAGAAATTTATGCCTTCTACAAGGGGGGTAAAAATTTCAAAGTAGTTTTCTTCATAAGCTAGTTTTTTTATTCTAATCAAATTGGGCTCTAAAAACACCAAATCTTGAGTCAAAGGCTAAAACACGAACAATCAAAACATTTCCATTTAGTGTTTTAAAATCAATCCAAATTCAATCTTGAATGATTTCCAAGTTTCATGCATCAAACAAATCTAGGAATACCTCTTTTTTTGGACATAAAAATGAATTCTAGCACACGAAATCTTGAATGAAACTAAGGAAATGAACCAAAGTCCAAAGGAAGTCATTTTTATTCTGAGTCCAAATCAAACACATTCTTGAATGACTTAAAAGTAAAAGAAAAGCATGTTTATTCCCTTCCTTTCAGATTCAATTCAAAGTTCCTAAAAACACGCAAATTCAATCTTGAATGCCCAAGCAAAATTGAAATCTCTTAAATTATTGTTTTTCAAAGGGAAAAGAACAAATCAAAACTTAATCACATCTATTTTCAAATCACTTAAGATCAATTTGGAAAAAAATAAAGTTCTTGATGTGTCTTGCAAAGTTTCCCATTTCTACAAAATCCTCTTAAATAAGTGACATAAAAGTGAAATTGAACTTGGACTAGTTCATTCATTTTACTTCTAGAGAGGGCTATCTAGAGAGAAAAACACTTCCTCTCTAGAGAATGACCTCAAACTACTACCTTCCATGACCGGTATAGAAACAAAGCCTTGAGAAAACTCTTGCTTCATCCCCCCAAGCTCGAGCGATGCATGTTGATGGTAGCCTGAGGTAGGTGAATATCCCTACAATTTTGGCATGGTCAACTAAGCTCTTAAGTGAGTCATGCGCGTACAAACCAATTGGGAGGACACCATAGAACAACTACAAACCTATTAAAATATAAGCTACCTGATCTACCTCTGCAAGTATCACATTCCTTGTGCAAGGTCTGATCCCTATGGTTTCTCATATCGCCTTAAGACACTGACCATATATATCCCCTCTTAGGGGGTATCAAGCTATGAGAAAGGATTTTGATACTCACATCCCCTTAGGTAGATATGCTTGAAGTGATTTGCACAATCAAAATATTAGTGAAAATACTTGTTGCAATATACACCTTTCAAAAGCTTTCTTTCAGATTCAGTAGCTAAGCCACTACTTGTATCCCACAAGGTTGCCTTGTCCCTTGTTGGGATTATTTTTAGAGTGTCCTTGTCAAGTTTATCCTTTTCCATTGGATACATCTTGTAATGTTGAAATTTGCCTCTATATAATTGGATTATCTTTCCAATGATGTAAAGATGTGTATTTTCAAGTTGTTAGCAGAAAGTTATGCCTTCTATAAGGGGGGTAAAAATTTCAAAGTACTTTTCTTCATAAGCTAGTTTTTTTTATTCTAATCAAATTGGGCTCTAAAAACACCAAATATTGAGTGAAAGGCTAAAACATGAACAATCAAAACATTTCCATTTAGTGTTTTAAAATCAATCCAAATTTAATCTTGAATGATTTCCAAGTTTCATGCATCAAACAAATCTAGGAATACCTCTTTTTTTGGACATAAAACTGAATATTAGCACACGAAATCTTGAATGAAATAAAGGAAATGAACCAAAGTCCAAAAGATGTCATTTTTATTCTGATTCCAAATCAAACACATGCTTGAATGACTTAAAATTGAAGGAAAAAATCTCTAATCCCTTCCTTCCAGATTCAATTCAAAGTTTCTAAAAACACGCAAATTCAATTTTGAATGCCCAAGCAAAATTGCAATCTCTCAAAATTCTTGTTTTTCAAAGGGGAAAGAACAAATCAAAACTTAATCACATATGTTTTCAAATCACTTAAAATCAATTTGGAAAAAAATAAATTTCTTAATGTGTCTTGCAAACTTTCCCATTTCTGCAAAATCCTCTTAAATAAGTGACGTAAAAGTGAAATTCAACTTGGACTAGTTCATTCATTTTACTTCTGTAGAGGCCTGTCCATAGAGAAAAGTGCTTCCTCTCTAGAGAATGACCTCAAATAGGTACCTTCACCAACCGGTATAGAAACAAAGTGTTGAGAAAACTCTCACTTCATCCCCCCAAGCTCGGGCGATGCGTGCTGATGTTAGCCCGAGGTAGGTGAATATCCCTACGATTTCAGCATGGTCAACTAGGCTCTTAAGTGAGTCACATGCATACAAACTGATTGGGATAACTCCATAGAATAACTACAAACCTATTAAAACAAAAGCTATTCGATCTACCCTTGAAAGTATCACAATCCTTGTGTAAGGACCGATCCCTGTAGTTTCCCAGATCTCCTTAAGACACTCACCATATGTATCCCCTTTTAGTGGGTATCAAGCTGTGGCCAAGGATTCTTATAATCACCTCCCCTTAGGTAGATCTACTTGAAGTGATTTGCATAGTAAAAAACTCAATGAAAACACTTGTTGGAATATACACCTTTCGAAAGCTTTTTTTTCAGATTAAGTGGCTAAATCATTGCTTGTATCCCACAAGGTTGCCTTTTCCCTTGTCAGATTTTTTTTAGAGTGTCCTTGTCAAGTTTATCCTTTGCCATTGGTGAAATCTTGTACTGTTGAAAGTTTCCTCTAGATAATTAGATTATCTTTCCAACGATGTAAATGGCACGTATTTTTGAGTTGTGAGCATAAAGTTATGCGTTCTGCAAGGAGGGTAAAAATTTCAAAGTAGTTTTCTTCATAAGCTAGTTTTTTTTATTCTAATCAAATTAGGCTCTAAAAACAAAAAATATTGAGTGAAAGACTTGTTAGGCCATTTTCCTATCAATGCCAAAATCCTATGAAAATGGCCTTCTCCCTGCAAACTTTGTGAAGTCACCTCGCCATCCCTGCAAGCTTGTTTCAGTGAGCACAGAAGATATACAAGTTCTTATTGCTTACACCCTTAGCCAGAGGTAGTCTTTCATGTCATCATGCTTCAGTCTAGATTGCATGGCCTAATATGCAAAAAATCCAAGTGAGCTTCCATGCCCTAGCTATAACACAGTCTTGATCTGCAAGCTAAATTTTTGATGTTTCCTGGCTTGCACCCTTAGCATATGATAGTTCATTGTGTTTCCAAGGTCAAGTTAAGAGCGCATGACCTAAAAAGTTACAACCAGGGAGCTATTCAATTTTTATGGTCTATAGAGATAGTTCACTTCATGTCAAGTGGTTTCAAAAAATTATGTAAGAATAAGAACCCTTGATGTTTTCTATTTCTCTGATGCCTTTTCAATTTTAAGAGAGAACTCTGGTTGTTTTCGACCTTTCGCCTCTTCGCAGCTAGTTTCTGACATCAACATTTCCTATGCGCCCTACTGTGACTATGTGGGGCCCAGTTCTTAATGGTTGTTTGGATGCTTAATCTCTTGTTTCTGGTGGATAGGTACTTAACCTTCAGCGATTCGGCGAGTGGTTTATGTTATGTCTAGCGGTCTTTGTTTGGAAGTGGTTAAAGTTTGATTAGAATCTACGGTTGTCACTTATCCGCAAGGTGAAGATGCATGATGTTTATCTTTCATGGCTTTGTGATAGCCGTTAGATTATCTTGTGAAGGCTGGTAGTGGGTCCGCACGTCACATGTTGCAGAGGTGTTCGTCTCTAATTGGCCGAGGTGTTAATGATGTGGCAGTTGTCAGTGGGATCGTGTTCTCTACAAGAATTAAAGGTCTGATAATTGTCAGAAGATCTGACGGCTATCGTATATTCACAAGCGAAAAATGCTTGAAGGTTATTCTTTGTGGATACGCAACAACCGTTGATTATTTCCAAAGCCATAAGCTGACAGTGCAGTGGGTCCAATGTCAAATACATGTTGATGTGCTTATTTTCTAATTGTTACGGTGTTGCTGATGTGGTGAAATTATTTTCAAAGGTTTCTTTGATTGTTGAGGATTTTTGTGGACCGCCCGATCTACTGGGAAATAAATAAGATTGACGGTTGTATTTTAAACTTGTTGATTAACCATTGCCACCTAAAATTTGAATATTTTAAGGGTTTCTCAACAATAAAAGGATTGAAAATTCAATGTTTTGGTGGTTGATTTGCATGATATGATTTTGCACTCGCTGGTACAATAGGGCCTAAGGTATGATTGACTACAGAAGGTGTCTGCACCATGGTGGTGGGTGAAATAGCCATTCAAGTTGCATCATAGTTAGATATTGCAGAGGGTAAACATGATGGGTTTTCGGTCTTTTGCGTGCCAGTCAGGGATAGTGCCATTAATGAAGATCATTCTTGGATTTGTTTTTCTCTGAGATTGCTTGGTTTTCTCCCCTGCAGTAAATTTTGATTGAATCTGGTTGGCGAGTTAGTTGAAACCCTAATTATGTCCTAGCTATTTGAAGCTTGTTGCATCCTTTCCGAAGGATTACAAGATAGCTAGTGACTATATATTACTATCTGATGTATGTAAAAAGGTTGTTGATGGTCAATTTTGAAAATTGAGTAATGAGAGCTTGGGATTAGGGTTTTTTTTTCTTTAGCATTTTCTCACGTTGCAATGTGTTAATTCTACAAACTTTAATGAGAATGTACTTGAATCCCAATTTCAGACTTGTGTATGTCTTCTTGTTTTTATCTTGAATCCTTATATATTAATGTCACAAAGTGAGTTAGTATATGGTATACAAAGTATATTGTGAGATTTTCTTTGAGTTCTTGCCAAAGTCAGGATTAAATCCTCAAAGATAGTTTTAGAGAATTCAGCATGAAATAAGAATTTGATGTCCAGGTATGTGAGTGAGAGGAATAATAGGCAAAGCACTTATTCTAGATTTGGGTGTGTTTAAGTTAGATTTTTAGTTGATGCATGTTGTATTGTGACTCTGTGCCTTAGGAGAAGACATTGGTCCATTCTTAGGAGGCATTTTCCCATCATCAATCAAACAAATGTAAATGATGAAATCCTTAAATCAGTTTGTAAAGGCTATGAATGTGTAATATTTTTGAGACTCCTTTCAAGAAGTGAGTCAAGGGTACACCCGCCTGAGCATTAGGCTCAAAGTGTAGGAGGATCCTTGTTGATCCTTGTTAATTGGCCCTTTTCCTTGCAGAGTTTGGAGTGGTGATAGAGTCAGTGACATTAGTTTGTCAATCATAGTGTAAATCTGCAAGTAGAAATAAAAGGAACCAACAAGACTAAAACAAGAACAATCAAAACATTTCCATTTAGTGTTTTCAAATCAATCCAAATTCAATCTTGAATGATTTCCAAGTTTCATGCATCAAAAAAATTAGGAATACCTCTTTTTTGGACATAAAATTGAATTCTAGCACACGAAATCTTGAATGAAACTAAGGAATTGAACCAAAGTCCAAAGGAATTCATTTTTATTCTGAGTCCAAATCAAATACATACTTGAATGAATTAAAAATGAAAGAAAATAATCTCTATTCCCTTCCTTTCAGATTCAATTCAAAGTTCCTAAAAACATGCAAATTCAATCTTGAATGCCCAAGCAAAATTGCAATCTCTCAAAATTCTTGGTTTTTCAAAGGGGAAAGAATAAATCTAAAATTAATCACATATGTTTTCAAATCACTTAAAATTAATTTGGAAAAAAATTAAGTTCTTATCTTGCAAAGTTTCCCATTTCTGCAAAATCCTCTTAAATAAGTGATGTAAAAGTGAAATTGAACTTGGACTAGTTCATTCATTTTACTTCTAGAGAGGCATGTCCAAAGAGAAAAGTGCTTCCTCTCTAGAGAAAAACCTCAAATCGGTACCTTCCCTAACTGGTATAGAAGCAAAGCATTGAGAAAAATTTTGCTTCATCCTCCCAAGCTTGGGCAATGCGTGTTGATGGTAGCCCGAGGTAGGTAAATATCCCTATGATTTTAGCATGGTCAACTAGGCTCTTAAGTGATTCACGCGCATACAAACCGATTGGGAGGACTCTATAAAACAACTAAAAACTTGGTAAAACATAAGCTACCCAATCTACCCCTGAAAGTATCACAATCCTTGTGCAAGGACCAATCCTTGTGGTTTCCTAGATCGCCTTAAGACACTCACCATATGTATCCACTTTTAGGGGGTATCAAGTAGTGGGGAAGGATTTTTGATAGTCACCTCCCCTTAGGTAGATCTACTTGAAGTGATTTGCATAGTCAAAAGCTTGTTGAAAACACTTGTTGGAATATACACCTTTCAAAAGCTTTCTTTCAGATTCAGTGGCTAAGTCATTGCTTGTATCCCACAAGGTTTCTGTATCCCTTGTCGGGATTGTTTTTAGAGTGTCCTTGTCAAGTTTATCCTTTTCCATTGGAGACATTTATTACTGTCAAAATTTTCCTCTAAATAATTGGATTATCTTTCCAATGATGTAAACAACATGTACTTTTGAGTTGTGAGCATAAAGTTATGCCTTCTGCAAGGGGGTAAAAATTTCAAAGTAGTTTTCTTCATAAGCTAGTTTTTTTTTTTTTTAATCAAATTGGGCTCTAAAAACACCAAATCTTGAGTGAAATGCTAAAACACAAACAATCAAAACATTTCCATTTAGTGTTTTAAAATCAATCCAAATTCAATCTTGAATGATTTCCAAGTTTCATGCATCAAACAAATCTAGGAATACCTCTTTTTTAAGACATAAAACTGAATTCTAGCACACGAAATCTTGAACAAAACAAAGGAAATGAACCAAAGTCCAAAGGAAGTCATTTTTATTTTCAGTCCAAATCAAACACATTCTTGAATGACTTAAAAGTGAAAGAAAAGAATCTCTATTCCCTTCCTTTCAGATTCAATTCAAAGTTCCTAAAAACACACAAATTCAATCTTGAATGCCCAAGAAAAATTGCAATCTCTCAAAATTCTTGTTTTTCAAAGGGTAAAGAACAAATCAAAACTTAATCACATCTGTTTTCAAATCACTTAAAATCAATTTGGAAAAAAATAAGTTCTTGATGTGTCTTGCAAAGTTTCCCATTTTTGCAAAATCCTCTTAAATAAGTGACGTAAAAGTGAAATTGAACTTGGACTAGTTCATTCATTTTACTTCTAAAGAGACATGTCCAGAGAGAAAAGAACTTCCTCTCTGGAGAATGACCTCAAACCGGTACCTTCCCTAACCAGTATAGAAATAAAGCGTTGATCAAACTCTCACTTCATCTCCCCAAGCTTAGCTGATGCATGTTGATGGTAGCTTGAGGTAGGTGAATATCCCTATGATTTCAACATGGTCAACTAGGTGCTTAAGTGAGTCACACGCATACAAACTGATTAGGAGGACTCCACGGAACAACTACAAACTTGTTAAAATAGAAGCTGCCCGATCTACGCCCAAAAGTATCACATTCCTTGTGCAAGGACTGATCCCTATGGTTTCCCATATCACCTTAAGACACGCACCATATGTATCCACTTTTAGGGGGTATCAAGTTGTGGGCAAGGATTATGATACTCACCTCCCCTTAGGTAGATCTTCTTGAATTGGTTTTCACAGTCAAAAGCTCAATGAAAACACTTGTTGGAATATACACCTTTCAAAAGCTTTCTTTCAGATTCAGTGGCTAGGTCACTTCTTGTATCTCACAAGGTTTCCTTGTCCCTTGTCATGATTATTTTCAAAGTGTCCTTCTCAAGTTTATCCTTTTCCATTGGAGACATCAAACTGATCCAAAAATTGATCATAAGCTTTCAAACAAAACCTTACAGAAGAGTTCCTTCAAAAGTAGACACTCGTAGCCTTGTTTCAAAACAATTACCAGAATCTCTCCAAGCTATGTCAGATTGGACCCAACACAAGAATGCTAGACTTCCCAGATCCCCTGTTTACCAAGAGAAGAAACTTGCAGAAAGAAATCTTAAAGATCACCAAAATTCCCTTAAAGTGATGAAAGCAGAAGAGAAGAATCAAGAGAGACTGGAAAACATTGAGTATAATGAAAGAGTAAAATAGTTTGCATACTGATTCTAGGTTAATCATCACTACGTCAAGCTAGAGAGAGAAGACTAGCTGGGTCCATCGCATATCCATTCTACCTTCGGGATCCAAAATCCTATCTCGATGGTCCTTCATCCTAGCTCATCCTAGTTTCATCCTTGCATCACCACCAATGCTTAGTTGCATCCTAATTCATTCTTAGTTGCATCATTTAATTATTTGTCATCTTCCTAGTTGCATCATAGGTCATGCATTTCAGCTGCATCTTGGTCATCCTCTTAGAAATAGCATCATTCCATCATTTTTCATTATCCTTCCATCACCAAATCCCTAATCCAAATCATTGTTTCATTCCATCATCTTTGATCCTAAAATTATCACCCATCTATCCAAATCAGTACCCATCGTCCAAATCTAAATCCAAATCTAGTGAT
The DNA here is from genome assembly GCA_027943335.1 of Chamaecyparis obtusa. Lineage (NCBI taxonomy): Eukaryota > Viridiplantae > Streptophyta > Pinopsida > Cupressales > Cupressaceae > Chamaecyparis > Chamaecyparis obtusa. Next base: position 3,360,236 of record BSBK01006771.1, on the reverse strand, counting down.
CCATATCCTAAAACACTTAGCATTTAACCCTGTGAGTTGCTTCGAAACCTTATCCTAAATCAAAAATCTCCTCCTTTGACAGAGCGTTGTCTAAAAGAAATCCCACTTGTCCTTGTAAGCCTCATCATCTCGAGCAAGAGATTGGCTTGCATTGATAAGAATCATGTTAGCCAAAGATCATTAGTCTATCCTAGGTTGACCAGTCCTACCATTGATCCCACATCAAGAAGAAGCAACTCATTTGTTGACACTTAGTAATCTCCACCATCATCCCACAAATCCTCCACCAATCTTGATCCAAATCAAAGCATACCACCAAACCCCCGTCATCACCAAGCATTCCACCAATCTTTCACCATCTCCCACCAAGCCTCTGCCATTCTTGATCCAAATTAGAGTGTCTCACCAATCCTTTAAACATTTTCACCATCCTTATATTTAATCCAAGACCTTGTATCGCATTCTAGGAATCCATCATCCTCAAATTTTCTTAGGAACATCTTGCATCCATCTGTCCCTTTGCATTTTCATCTTCTAGATCTTTTCTCCATGCTTGTCGAGACAAGATTGAGAAAGTGAAGGAACATGGATCCTTATCAGACCACCAGCTCGTCCAATCCCAACATTTCTACCAACGCGATGGTAGCTTACAATCCCTAGATCCAACAAACTGATAATATATGGGATGATCCAATATCCCCCCGGCTTCTTTTATGATGGAAACATTCATGAATTATTCAGGGAATGCACAAATAGTTAGTGCACTCACTGCTCATAATCAACAAAACATGTTGGCTAACTTCACACAGTAGGGTACTCCCATTCCACCATATCTCCAACCTCATATTCCCATCAACACCGTCTAAATCCCAGTAGAAGCATACACCCCCATCATCCAAAAAATCCCTAATCCACTTTTTCACATATCACAAGTAGCTTCTCCCATCCCTCCTCTTTTGCAAAGCAGTTTCATGAGCCTTACAACACAAGGGACACAATCCACTCCATTTCCTCTCATAGGCACACCATCATCTTTTGCAGTAGTTCAAGCCATTATTCCTACCCAAAGCTTTTCACAAAACCAAATTCCACCTCCCACACAAGCATTTACACAAGCAATTCCTCCACCTTGAATGGGCCAAACAACATCACTGTTTCCAGGGGCAGCACAATCATTTCCCTCTTTCTCCTAGCAAGCTTCTACCTCAATACCACCATTCTCGGGGGCAACACAATCATCCTTCCCATTCACTCCACAAGCTTCCACATCCATGCCATCATTTTTGGGGGCAACGCAATTGTTTTCCTCCTTCTCCCAGCAAGCTTCCACATCAGCACCACCCTTCTCGTGGGGAACGCAAGCATCTTCATCCACACCCCAACAAACATTTACCCAAGAACAAGCCCAACAAACTGCATTCACAACAAGTATGCCTTCCATGGGATTTCCAAATCCACCATTCACATCCCAAACTCCCATCACATCTACCTTTCTAGTATCCTCTGCATCATAATTTCCACCACATGTTGGTTCTTGTTGGGGCCTTACTCAAGAAGAAATGATAGCTTTCGGAATACCAATCCACTCCTCCGCATCCATGCTAGCAAACCAACAAGCCACCTTCCCCCAAGCAGCGCAACAACAACAAACATAGCCTTTACCAGCTTCATCCTTTCCATCATACACTAACTTTCTATCCATTCCACCCTTCGCATCTCATGTGGTTCCACCACCCCAATAATAGAGTTCTTCCCATCTTGCAAGCTACCTTGCCCAACCACCTCCTACTTTCATCTTCCCTACATCAGTTCAACCCTTAAGCAATGCAAGAATGCAGCCATCCTACATCAACCAAGCATAAAGCCAAGTACAGCAAGGGCCATCTTATTAGCAAGCTGCATCATTCCATCAGTCTCATCCATTGAAACAACAATACTTCCCATCGTAAAAATAGAAAACCATCATTCCCCAGCAAAAACAAACCATTTTATATCCTCAATAGTAGTATCATCCCCAGTAATCATCTCCCCAAAATCCATTCCAATCTGCCTATCTTGCTAGGCAATCTCCATATCCCACTCCACAATATCCACCTCAAAATCACCCTTATTCACCAACACCACTAGATCCTTTCCAAATGGGAGTACCCACTCCAATGTTGATCAATGATGAGTGGGAAAACATGAATGCTCTTAAGGAGCTCAAAGCTGGCAAAGAAAATAAGACCTTCAAGTTTGAAGAGGTGTGTCCCTATCCATTTGATTGATCAATCACAATTGTTCCTTTCCCTAAGCACTTTGAGACACCCAAATTTGATAAATATCAAGGGAAAGGAGACCTTGTAAACCACATCAAAGAGTTCTATATGGAATGCCAAGAAGTGGCTTATAATGATAATTATCTTTTGCGCATATTTCCCAAAAGCTTGGGAGGAACTACTATTGAATGGTTTTACAAGATACCATGTGGGAACATCACAACTTTTGTTGAGCTCTTTGAGAATTTTGTGGCCCAATACGCCCACAATGTCAAGAATGAGTTGACCCTACTAGACCTTTGCAACTCAAAACATAAAGAAGGAGAAAGCCTATTAGACTACTTGCAATGATGGAAGAACCTCACTACCAGGTTATCATATCAACCACCTGAGAAGCATTTAACCAAGATCTTCATCAATAACCTACATCCCAAACTATCCCACTTCATGAGGATGAATTTCATCCAAACATATCAAGATATCAAAAGCAAGGGGATAGATATCGAAAGAGGCCTCCTAGATGAAGGCACAATCCAGCATCACAAAGATGATTCCCACAACAAATCTAGCAATGACAAACCTTGTTACTGGAATTGAAACAAAAACATTGTCACTAATGGAGCTACAAACACTAAGCATGTCCAAATCATTGTGGCCAGTCCTACACCTACTTTCGCATATCAGCAAAAACACCCTCAGATCCATCAGTAACTTGTGCAGAACTATCAGTAGCAAAAACATCAATCCCATCAAAGTAATCTAGTCAAACAAGCTAATGCCATATCAATGACTCCCAATTAGAATAGGCCTCGAGCCCAAACTCACTAGAAGAGAACCTTCACACAACTTGGTGAACTTTTAGATGTTATCTTTCACCGAATGGCCAAAGCCAACCTAATCACATATCCACCAACTCAATAGTTTTATGATGCCACTCCCAAGCCTAACTAGTATAAAGATCACTAGTACTGTGATTATCATCACGTTAAAGGACACACTACCTTAAGGTGTATGAAACTCAAGCATTACATCCAAGATCTCATCAATAGAAAGGAGATCCAAGTGGACACACCAACCCAAGCTTTGCCTAATGCCAACTTGCAGATCTATCAAAATGTGTTCCCTCAACACAACACCGGAAAGAACCAAGCCAATGATAATCCCCCACCTCAAAACCAAGGAAAAGGAAAACAAGGAGACCATGTTGACCACAAAGAATAAACTACTGCTTATATCAATTATGATAAATTTGTTGGATGTATAACCCAAGTTGAGCCCATAATCAATGTCATCCATGTCAAAGAAGCAGATAGTCAATGTGTTGTCACCACACGCCGAGGCCAAATATTTGTCACCGATGCCAATCCGAGGCCAGCTCACAATGCACAATACAACCTCATAGAACATCTTGGGAACATAGCTACCTAGATCTCCATCCTTGACCTTGTCCACACTTCACCCCTCCATTAAGAAACCCTCAACCGAGCCCTCCAAGAAGGACATGTCCCCACAGACATTAACACCATCTAGTTTGAGAACCTTGTGGGACATCTATTTGGATCCTATGCTCTATCCTTTAAGCCATTTGACATACCAGTCATTGCACCTGACCATAATCTCCCTCTCCACATCATCGTCATGGTCAAAGATTTTTCCATCAAAAGGGTCATGATATATAATGGCTCAGCCCTAAACTTGTGTACTTTGAAATTCATTCAGCAAATAGGATTTACAGAGGCTAATATATCACATGAAGTAATCACCATCAAGGCATATGACAACTTGGAGCATACCTTTGAAGGTACCATTATTTTCCCTATCAAGCTAGGCCCAACAACTCAAGACACCATCTTCCATGTTATTGATCTTGACCTACCATTCAACATCCTCCTCGGATGACCGTGGATCCATTCCATCAAGGTTGTACCATCCACTTACCATCAGTGCATCAAATTTTTGCATCAAGGCACTCAGGTCACCATCCATGCAAACCCCCAACCTCTGACATACTTTTGTGCGATGGAAGCCTCATTTCCTCATTCCACCCATTGTCCTAAAACTGACATTGGCAATTATGTCGCCAGCTCTTCCCGATCCCATAGCGATCCAGAGACAATCCTAGCATCCACCCTTTCCTCCGTCAAAATCAACAACCAAGGTTGTGGTGAATACACCCTGAATGATGCATTTGCAGTGGGGGCCCTCCCACTTGATCCACATATGGAAGGGATCCCAAGTCACCAAAGCAAACCCCCTGAAGCAAATCATGAAATCAAGCAAATGGGACCTATGACTTTTGTTTCCCATGGTAACATAAATAGTCAAGAGATGGACCTTGACATCAATAGGTGGTTGTACAAAGATCCCCCACCACCTGACACTCAACTTCTTAGCTACTTCAAAGACAAATATCCAAAATCACACAAGTACACCACTGAACAATGGAAATATGATGCAGGGGCATCCAAGGTTTAGGTAAGGCATTATGTGTCCTAGGTGAAACTGCATGGAGTGTTTTTGTTTTGTCCAGTTTTACTCAGTTGTAGCCTTGACCAATGGTCTCGGTCATTGAAGGAAGCTCGGTCACTGAAGGAACTTGGTAGTCTCTAGCGCTCGGTGATGCCTGCGGTGCTCAGTTGATACTAGTGCTCGGTAATGCCTGGCATGCTTGGTAATTTTACTATCACTCGGTAGTTCTGACTTACCGATTGGAGTTTTGTGTGATTTGTTGGGCCGACTTGGTGAATTAATTGTTGGTAGCCATTGTCTTGGGCCAACATGCAAAAGTAAATGTTTGTATACATTTGTAAGCTAACTTGTATGGCATTTAATTATTTTTTTGGGGAGTTAAGGGTTTCATCTAGCTGACTTGTGGCTGAAGATTAGTATTTAAGGAGGGCTTGGGTAGATGTTTAGAGAGAGATAGAGATAGAGACATTGGAAGATAGAACTAGGATATTTGGAGAGCTAAGACATCAGAGTAGATCTGAATGTCAGATGCATAGCTTGAGAGCGAAGTTGTGGAAAATTTCTTGATGTTCCTGCAGATCAGATTATTATCTGATAGTTTGTAATAGCAGAGCTAGTGGTTTGCATGCTTGGAGACAAGGAGATTGATTGGAGGCTTGTGAGCTCAAGTTTAGATCTACTTTTGGGTTTCCTTTAGCTTCTGATTGTCTTCAGAGCTGAACTAGCTAAGTTTGTATTGGATCTGGTTGTGGATCTTGCAGAATTATTTCATTTTGTAATTGGCCCTAACCTGAAAGGCCTTACAACTAGGCATGTTAATGCAAATTACTTGAAACATTTATGGTGTTGTCTATTGTGTTGAGTATTCCACTATGTAATTCTTTTGGCTGCAAGGTTTGGACTGTCCTTCATTGGATCCACCATCCTTGACTGCATAAGGTGGAATCAGAGTGAAATTTTGTTCATGTTGGAGTGAAGGTTTGATCTTGTTGAAGTATAAGCTTGACCTAGCAAGGTTGATCTTGCAAATTTGATCTTATTGGAGTAGAGATTGTGTGCAATCTGAATTGTAGATCCGAAGCATTGAACTTGTGAAATTGTGCCCTAGTTGTTTACAAGATTGCAAGTTGAGATCTGACTTGTTGCAACTTGGAGATTGTCACAAGGTGGTCGATGAGGGTTTATTGCAGAGGGTTTCTCTTATTCTTTAAGGATGCCTCCAAGAAGATTGGACCATAGATTTATTTCTGATCTTTGTGATATTGTTGAATCCCAGATCACAGAGAAGGTGAAATTAGATTTTTAGATCTGAGATGGAATTGATGAAGAATGATATGGTCACCAAGATCATGAGAACTGTTGCTGGTATACCTTGGAATGTTGGTACTGAGGATGGCTATGAAGAAGCTTCTGAAGAATTTGAAACTGCTGGATCTAGTGGTGATGACCGGAGGAACATATCTGGTGAAGATAGAACTACTCGGTTGCCTAGACTTGTTGCTCAGTTTAGTAATTACCGAATGGAAGTTTCTACTTTCTCTATTACTTTGAATCCCGACAATCTGATTGATTAGACTGGTGAACTTGAAGATTTCTTTGAGCTAGAAGAAATTGAAGATCCTCTTCGGGTGAGATTAGCACAAACAAAGTTGAAAGGACATGCTTCTCTTTGGTGGAAGGAACTATAGAGAGACTGAGAAGATGAAGATGAAACAAAGATCAATTGGTGGAGATTGATGGTGACTAAGTTGAAAGCTAAGTTCATACCGGCTGACTATGAGCTTGACTTGTTTAAGAAGTTACAGAATCTAAAATAGAAGGATTTGTCTATTGAGGATTATACTGAGGAGTTCTACAAACTTACTATTCGGTCTAGACACCGAGAGCTTGGTAAGAAAAATGTAGCTCGGTATGTGAATGGTCTGAGATTCAATATTCAGGATGAGTTTGGTATGCTAAAGATTGATTCTATTGAAGATGCTTATCAGTATGCTCTAAAGGCAAAAGATAAGTTGAAGAGGAAACAACCTAGCAACTCCCAAGGGAAAGAAAAGATTAATCACTCAGTGAAGGAGAAACTGACTGATGCAGAAGATGAACAGAAATTTGTGGAACCAAAGAAGAAGACGGGTAGAATTATCTTTAAGGGTACTTGCTATAACTATGGAGAGGAAGGACACCATTCTTTTGAATGCATACATAAGAAGGTTGACCAAAAAACTACTGTGATGAATAAGAATATTCAGAATGAACTTGAATTAGAGAACTTGCTATTTCGGTGAACATTGCTTGGTACAAAGGATGAACCTTGTCAGAGGAGTAACTTGTTTAGGACCCTATGCAAGACTGAAGGTAAACTTTATGATGTTATTGTTGATACTGGTAGTACTGATAACCTTGTTGTTGAGGACCTGGTTCATAAACTTGGTTTGAAGAGAATGAAAAATCCTTGTCCTTATAGGCTTGGCTGGTTACAAGATGTTCATGCTTTGGAAGTTAGAGAACAATGTTTCATTGATGTTCAGAGTGGCTAGTACAAGGATCTTGTGCTTTGTGACATTGTGAAGATGAATAGTTGTGATATATTTCTTGGTATACCTTGGCAGTATGATTGCAGAGCTATTTATGACTGTGTAAGAAATATGTTTACTATTGAGAAGAATGATAGGAAGTTTTCACTGATGCCTTTGATGGATACAACACTCGGTAGGAGAAGCCTGAGTATTGGTAGCTGAGTTGAGATTATGGATCCTGAGAAAATGAATGATCAGTATGGAGAACCGATCTATACATTGTCCAGAAAAGACTTGAAGAGACAGAGGAAACTGAAGTGGAAGACTTTACAAGCAGAAAAGGTGGAGGACTTGTATGTGAAGAACCAGTTCAGGATTTATGTGTTGAATCCTGAAAGATGTTCTTCTCAAATATGAACATCTTTTGGAACCTAGGGTGTCTGATGTAGGGGTATCCAAATTTTAGGTAGGACATTCTGTGTCCATGGTGAAACTGCATAGAGTGTTTGTGTTTTGGCCGATTTTACTCGGTTGTAGCCTTGACCGACGGTCTCAGTCATTGAAGGAAGCTCGGTCACTGAAGGAACTCGATAGTCTCTCGTGCTCATTGAAACTATTGCTCAGTCATGTCTATGGTGCTCGGTCGATACTAGTGCTCGATGATGCCTAGCGTGTGCAATAATTTTATTGTCGCTCTGTAGTTCTAACTTACCGATTGGAGTTTTGTGTGATTTGTTGGGCCAACTTGGTGAGTTGGTAGCCATTGTCTTGGGCCAACATGCAGAATTAAATGTTTGTATACATTTGTAAGCCGACTTGTATGGCATTTAATTATTTTTTTGGGGGAGTTAAGGGTTTCATCCAGCCGACTTGTGGACGAAGATTAGTATTTAAGGAGGGCTTGGGTAGATGTTTAGAGAGAGACAAAGATAGAGACATTGGAAGATAGAACTGGGAGATTTAGAGATCTAAGACATCAAAGCATATCTAAATGTCAGATGCATAGCTTGACAGAAAATTTGTGGAAAATTTCTTGATGTTCCTATAGATCAGATTGCTATCTGATAGTTTGTAATAGCAGAGCTAGTGGTTTGCATGCTTGGAGGCTTGCCAGCTCAAGTTTAGATCTGCCTTAGGGTTTCCTTCAACTTTTGATTGTCTTCAAAGTTGAACTAGCTGAGTTTGTATTGGATCTGGTTGTGGATCTTGTAGAATTATTTCATTTTGTAATTGGCCCTAACCCAAAAGGCCTTACAACTGGCCATGTTAATGAAAATTACTTGAAACATTTATGGTGTTATCTGTTGTGTTGAGTATTCCACTGTGTAATTTTTTTGGCTGCAAGGTTTGGACTATCTTTCATTGGATCCACCATCCTTGACTGCATAAAACTACCAAAGTGGTGGTGTAACACCCCGCCAGGGAGCCCAAGAGAGATTAACCTAAAACATGCTACTAAGTTTGGTGAATAATTTATTTTTTCTAAAGTTAACATACAAGATAAACAATAGTGCGGAAGCAATTACCATTTAATCACATTAATACAACATCCAACACAGATTACAAATCTCGAAAGTCACATGACATACAGTTACTTAAGAACATAACACAACTAGAACTAACATCAACAAAAATATTCCATAACTCAAATAATACAATTACATCAAAAATACAAATACAATCCTCATGGACATCCATGGAATATAAACACACACACATCCACTACACATGCCGCAAGGTATGTGGTAATCACTCTAACATTAATAATACAATGTCCAAATTGGGTATCACATGTGATACTCTAATACAGGATTACAAATAATCAAGGTAAGAAAGAAACATCAATGAACCATCAAAGGAATTCATCTGAAAAATCACCATCAAGCACCGACACCAGGACGTCGAATCTCAAATGGTAAAGAATCACTACCACCCATCAATGTAGAACCACAAAAGCCTACCCCACCGTGCTGAGGAGATAACAACAAACCCCAATCGGATAACCAATACAAAAGAAAGGATAAAAACCTAAGCAGAAGGATCCTGAAAGCACTCTAACTTAAGGTAAACATAATAAAGTACTAGGTGAGACTCACTAATCCAGAGGCAACTGACACATGTAGATTAACCAGACTATGCATAGGAAGGTGTCATCATGTATGTCTAACCCTTGAGTTTTGTCTTGGTAATCTCTCTGGATCCCGGCACCCAAGTGACCATACACGGCATCAATGACCTCTCGTATAGATGAAGTCATCAACTATGCCAACTCATGCCTTTAAAGGCGGCTAGTCATCTTCTCAACACCATCTTAGCCTGTACTAGCACTCAAGCATGGGTGAGGACTCATATCTTATTAGGTTCATTTAAATACCCCTTAATTATATTAAGTTATCACTTGATTACAATTACTTACAATAAGTGATCCTGGCAGCCACTTGTGGGCCTCGGCGCTTATTGCAAGCCACCCCCTACTACATATCTAGGTAAACTACCCTAGGCTCACAAATCTCTCCTAGATCTAACATAGATATATCTCAAATAGTCACACTTCCAGAAACATCATAGGATTCAGGAAAGACTACAAATACATAACCATAGAAAAGTAGTACAACATGAGCCTATACAATCAGATAGGGAAAATAGACCATAGTACACTCACGCAAAACATAAATAGAAAACATGAATATAGAAAACTATTTCCCAACCTCTATACTTTCCGTAGGTCATCTAATGCCCATAAAATAGATAAACCCAACAATCAGGAAAGATAAAATCATTTTACATAAAATAGCCAATTTTAGTATACATAAGTGCATATCCACATACAAGATAGATCACGCATATTCAATATTATGCCAACGACCAAATACACATTTTATAAAAAGCACATTTTTGATAAAATTATACATCCTATATATTGAATCTTGACTAAGTTCAAATGATTATCTCAAAATCAAACAATTCATCTAAGCCTAATCTAACTTGCCAATCGGTTCCTAGGCCCATTAAATCAAATATTTAACTCAAAAATTCATTGAGTTATCTTTGTCCAAATTGGAATAAAGAATTGATTCTAAAATCAAATAAGAAATTTAAAACCAATTTAAGCTAAATATCAATTTTAGAATAAGAAGCATAATTAGTGTTAAAACTAGGCTTTTATGTTTGATAATCCACTATAGAAATAATAATAATAAATTTATAAAATTATTATTAATTACTCTATTGGACAAAAGTTAATTAAATTATCTAATAACCAAAATATGTATCTTAACAATAAAATAATAATAAACAAATTTTATTTAAGGTCATATTAATTAAACAATATTTGTTTGAGTTAATTATTAAATAGTGTATTAATTAACAAATTATATTAACAAATTTTGATTTGTTATAAATTAAATAATACATAAAAATTAAAATAAAACATATTTCAAAATTTAAGAAAATTGCATTAAGCAAATTTTAATTTAAAATTTAAAAAATTAAATTTAAAAAAAAAACAATAAAGGACCCACTGAATGGGGGGACCGTGGGGCCCACACCCCACCAACGGTGTCCCCCGGGCTCACGACCCGTGTAGCCCTCAACTTCTTGGCTACTTCAAATAAAAATATCCAAAATCACACAAGTACACCACTGAACAATGGAAATACCAAGGTGGTGGTGTAATGCCCCGCCAGGGAACCCAAGAGAGATTAACCTAAAACATGCTACTAAGTTTGGTGAATAATTTTTTTTTTCTAAAGTTAACATACAAGATAAACAACAGTGTGGAAGCAATTACCATTTACTCACATTAATACAACATCCAACACAGATTACAAATCTCGAGGGTCCCATGATGTAGAGTTACTTAAGAACATAGCACAACTAGAACTAACATCAAAAATATTCCATAACTCAAATAATACAATTACATCAAAAATACAAATACAATCATCATGGACATCCATGGAATATAAATAGACACACATCCACTGCACATGCCACAGGGTATATGGTAATCACTCTAACATTAATAATACAATGTCCAGATTCGGTACCATATGTGATACTCTAATACAGGATTACAAATAATCAAGGTAAGAAAGAAACATCAATGAAGCATCAAAAGAATCCATCTGCAAAATCACCATCAAGCACCGACACCAGGATGTCGAATCTCAAATGGTAAAGAATCACTACCACCCATCCATGTAGAACCACAAAGGCCTACCCCACTGTGCTGAGGAGATAACAACAAACCCCAATCAAATAACCAATACAAAAGAAAGGATAAAACCCTAAGCAGAAGGATCCTAAAAGCACTCTAACTCAAGGTAAACATAATAAAGTATTAGGTAAGACTCACTAATCCAGAGGCAGCCGACACATGTAGAATAACCAGACTATGCATAGGAAGGTGTCATCATGTGTGTCTAACCCTTGAGTTTTGCCCTGGTAATCTCTCTGGATCCCGACACCCAAGTGACCATATAGGGCATCAATGACCTCTCGTACAGATGAAGTCATCAACTATGCCAACTCATGCCTTTAAAGGTGGCCAGTCATCTTCTCAACACCATCTTAGCCTGTACTAGAACTCAAGCATGGGTGAGGACTCATATCTTATTAGGTTCATTTAAATACCCCTTAATTATATTAAGTTATCACTTGATTACAATTACTTACAATAAGTGATCCTGGCAGCCACTTGTGGGTCCCGACACTTATTGCAAGCCACCCCTTACTACATTTCTAGGTAAACTACCCTAGGCTCATAGATCTCTCCTAGATCTAACATAGATATATCTCAGATAGTCACACTTCCAGAAACATCACAGGATTCAGGAAAGACTAAAAATACATAGCCACAAAAAAGTAGTACAATATGAGGCCTATACAGTCAAATAGGCAAAATAGACCACAGTACACTCACGCAAAACATAAACAAGAAGCATAAACATAGAAAACCATTTCCCAACCTATGTACTTTCCCTAGGTCATTTAATGCCCATAAAATAGATAAACCCAACAATCAGGAAAGATAAAATCACTTTACATAAAACAACCAATTTCAGTATACATAAGTGCATATCCACATACAAGATAGATCACACATATTCAATATTATGCCAACGACCAAATACACATTTTATAAAAAGCACACTTATGATAAAATTATACATCCTATATATTGAATCTTGACTAAGTTCAAATGATTATCTCAAAATCAAACAATTCATCTAAGCCTAATCTAACTTGCCAATCGGTTCCTAGGCCCATTAAATTAAATATTTAATTCAAAAATTCATTGAGTAATCTTTGTCCAAATTGGAATAAAGAATTGATTCTAAACTCAAATAAGAAATTTAAAACCAATTTAAGCTAAATATCAATTTTAGAATAAGAAGCATAATTAGTCTTAAAACTAGGCTTTTACGTTTGATAATCCACTATAGAAATAAATTTTTTTTTTTTAAAAATTATAAAATTATTATTAATTACTCTATTGGACAAAAGTTAATTAAATTATCTAATAACCAAAATACTTGTCTTAACAATAAAAAAATAATAAACAAATTTTATTTAAGGTCATATTAATTAAACAATATTTGTTTAAGTTAATTATTAAAGTGTATTAATTAACAAATTTTGATTTGTTATAAATTAAATAATACATAAAAATTAAATTAAAACATATTTCAAAATTTAAGAAAATTGCATTAAACAAATTTTAATATAAAATAAATAAAAAATTAAAATTTTTTAAAAAAAACAATAAAGGACCCACTGAATGGGGGGACTATGGGGCCCGCACCCCACCACCAGTGTCACCCGGGCTCACGGCCCCATGCAGCCCTCGATCGTGCTGCAGGCATAGCCTGCAACACGGTACTGTGGGTACCGTGCTGCAAACCGTGTCTGCACATGGTGCCTTTGGTACCGTGGGGTTGGGGGTGTGGTGGCCCCCGCCCCACCAAAGCTTTTCAATTTCTTTTTAATTTTATTTTTAATTTTTATTAAAATTCAAACCCAAACCAAAAATAACATTGCATCATATTTTCTTTTGACTTTTTTTTTTTTTAATAAAGCTAATGCATTTTATTTTATTTTTTACAAGGAAAAATTTTAAACCAAAGAACATTTCCGAAAATGGAAGTGAAAGTATAGAAGTACAATTTTTAGAAAAAGGGAATATTTCAACTTTTGTCTCCAATGCACATGCAAATTTGTCTTTTCCTCCTAAGTTTTATTGCATTGATTTAACATTCATTTTGGGTCTTTGTGTTTATTTTGTCTCATTCGGGTTTGTTTTTTTTACTGTCTTTTTTTTATTTTTTATTTCCAGAATGATGTTTTTCAAGCCAAATTGGAATTTTGACATAAACTCATTAATTTAATTTAGCAACTCAATAGTCTACACTATAGTTAAATTAATTTTTTATTTTCTAAGAGTTCTATGATGAATTTTCTCATGAAATTTTGACAGCATAACTCTACTATGCCAAGTCTGAAAATAAACTAAAAATCATGAAACTAAGGTTTTTCTAAAACCCAAATCATAAACAAAATTGAATACAGATCTAAAGCAACAAATTTATCCAGACATAGTAAAATACAAAAAATTTCACAAACAATTTACAAGAAAGTTTTCTCAAACCCTACCTCAATTCTAATGCAAGAAACTGTAAATGAATGCCTATGAGATGATGAAACTCCCAAATCTTTCTGATGAAGAACTCAACCCTGCAGATCTAAAACAACAATGTATGCTAAGCCAATTCCAGATGCACACAAACTTCACAAAAATTCTCAAGCACAAAACAAAGCTCAAGAATCTCAAGATGCCCAAAAATATTCCAAAAACTCTCTCCAAAAATCTCCAACAACCTGTGTGTGTGTGTCCCTCCAAAATGAAAGCTTTTCCCCCTATTAGGGATTCAACTCCTCCATTCATGCAAACCCTAGGTGACTCATTAGATAACTCCTAATCAAACTTCAACTCTCAAATTTGAAAGAAATTCCTAATTAATAATTAAAAATATCTTTTATTATGCACAACACAACTTGGACTCCTAAAGACAAGTTGTTACCCTTTTTGACAACAAATTACATTCAACTCAATAAAAGCACATGCATATAATAAAAATTCACATTAATTAAATTAAATACTTAAAGCACAATTCAATCATGCAATTAAAATATTTAATTATTTAATGGAACATAATCAATTCTAATTCACACAATTAATTAATTAAATCTAAATATTTAAATATTTGATCTTTAATTAATTATCCTCACATAAGCATAAATATTAAATTAATATTATTCTTCAACTATAATCATTAAATTATTAATCACATAAAATCACCCACATAAAGAATAAATCAACTGAAATCAAACGACATAAAACCAAACAAACACTAGGAAAGGATCCATGAATTCATGTCGACAAGACGAATTCGGATAGGGTAGTCATACTGATACTTGTCCAATCCTAGGACAAATTAGGCTTAGGTTAGAGTTTTGGGTCTGTGTATTATCTCCCCTCTTTACTATTGAGATGAATGTTTATGGGCACGCTCACTCTTGCCAATTCAGGGAAGATGATGTCCTGTACCTGCAAACCTGTCATCACAAAATGAAGCATGTACATACAATAATATATATATGGCAGACAATGATAGGGTACGATCAGTCATGTGGATCTCGACTATGCAAGTAACTATGCCTCCGTCCTCTACCATACAGACACATCAAAAAAGTACATACACATAATCACCATACACATGCAAGTATGGGGTAAGTACATCATAATCCATATAAAACATATAATAACACATCATAATATTTCATCATCTAATTGTGAAATCACATGGCAACATAAAGTAATCATTATCCAAATCATCAACATCCACTGAAATAATAATATTTGCATACCTAAAATGTGGCCTAAAGAGTATGGCACTAAAAACTGAAAGCAACTATGGGTGGGTACTACATCCACCCCCCTAGGATTAGGCTTACTCCTGGAAGCCTAGAACAAGTAGGGATGTAAGTCCCATAAACCTAAATGCACTAAAAAGAAAACTAAACCAAGGATCACTGAGTAGGTCCCATTGGACCCTTTCCTGCCTTAGGGTTCAAACACTGAGGATCATTCCCTATTGAAAAGGCCTTATGAGATCTACCTGCATCACCAACTGTAGCCTCAGAAACTAACGACCTTTGTCCTAAATGCTGAACTAAAAATTGGGGACAATTGTATGATTTATGACCTTGTTGGCCACAAGTGAAACAATCTCCCTTGAAAACTCTCCTTGCTACAGGAGCACTAGGCTGCTGGAAGCTACCTCCACCAAAATCCTAATGTGAACTCTATGTGGGCTGATCATCCCGATTGCACATATTATGCTGCCAGTTGTGATAGTTCTCCGATAGAGAACCACCACCATTACCATTGAAGAATTTCTTATCCTGTTGATTCTAATTACCTTTTGAAAAGGTAGAAGGATTCTAAAAATTCCCATTCCTATGAGACTGATTCCCCTTGGAACCACTAGGCTAAACACCTCTCTAACCACTATGACCCAACGCTAGATTTGTCTCTGTAAGGGTAGCCTTAATGACAGCTTCTTGGAGGGTTTTAGGCTCAAAGAGCTAGACATCCTTAATTATGCATGCATTAAGTCCCCTCACAAAGTGCTAAACTAGGAGAGTTGTATCCTGTCTAAAGCCAGCAACTGTTTGACCTTGAAAATTTGGTGCTCGTACTCACCCACTGACAAGGTCAACTATCTCAGATTGTGGAACTCATCTTCTCTCTATCACCTCCACTAATCTAATAGGAAGTGCTCTTAGAAGTGTTTAAGAAACAACTCCCAAGTGACAGTGTCCATCTGAAACCCTAACTTCTCCTCTATCCTCCACCATATAGCTAAAAAATTTGAAAGTTGCATAACCGCATACTTGGCTTTCATATTGCTACTAAAGGGATGCATCGCAAAACTACGCTCTAAAGCTATCAGCCAAGTCTCTGCCTCTAATCCAGTACCTTTCCCATCAAAGGGAATGGGTCACCCCCTCATAAGGTCCCTCACATGGTTCGCTGCCACAACTGTAGGATCAAATGTGAAGTTCCTCCTTAGAGGGCTCCTGGATCTCTCCCTCTCTCTCTCATCCCTCTGAGAATGATGGAAAGCATCCTTCTCTACTTTGTTATGCTCAGGACCTAGACAATTAAGAATCACCTGCAAGAGCTATCTCATATCAGGACCATCCTGACAATCCTCTCTCTGATCACCCCTAGACTACTGGCAGTGACTCTCCTGACTGACACTTATAGAAGGGCTAGGTTGTCTACCCCTTCCACGGTTACCAGCATGACCTCTAGCAAATCTAGTCACAGCCATAATTCCTACAATATATAGAGATCCAACAACAACTCTCACAACATAACTCAAAACAAAAACAAAAGATAACATAATCACAAAGCAATGGTCAAAAACAAAATGTTTTATGTCTATGTTTACTTTCAAGTTTAAACTACACAAAACTTAATGAGCAATAATACCCATAGTTCCCAGTGTAGAAACTCTGCTCTGATACCAGATGTAACACCCTGCCATGGAACCCAAGAGAGATTAACCTAAAACATGCTACTAAGTTTGGTGAATAAAATTTTTTTTCTAAATTTAACATACAAGATAAACAACAGTGCGGAAGCAATTACCATTTACTCACATTAATACAACATCCAACACATATTACAAATCTCGAGGGTCCCATGACGTAGAGTTACTTAAGAACATAACACAACTAGAACTAACATCAACAAAAATATTCCATAACTCAAATAATACAATTACATCAAAAATACAAATACAATCCTCATGGACATCCATGGAATATAAATAGACACACGTCCACTGCACATGATGCAGGGTATGTGGT
This sequence comes from Chamaecyparis obtusa, assembly GCA_027943335.1. NCBI lineage: Eukaryota > Viridiplantae > Streptophyta > Pinopsida > Cupressales > Cupressaceae > Chamaecyparis > Chamaecyparis obtusa. Next base: position 3,343,054 of record BSBK01006771.1, on the reverse strand, counting down.
AATCACTCTAACATTAATAATACAATGTCTAGATTGGGTATCACATGTGATACTCTAATACAGGATTACAAATAATCAAGGTAAGAAAGAAACATCAATGAAGCATCAAAGGAATCCATCTACAAAATCACCATCAAGCACCGACACCAGGACATCGAATCTCAAATGTAAAGAATCACTACCACCCATCCATGTAGAACCACAAAGGCCTACCCCACCGTGCTGAGGAGATAACAACAAACCCCAATCGGATAATCAATACAAAAGCAAAGATAAAAACCTAAGCAGAAGGATCTTGAAAGCACTCTAACTCAAGGTAAACATAATAAAGTATTAGGTAAGACTCACTAATCTAGAGGCAACTGACACATGTAGAATAACCAGACTATGCATAGGAAGGTGTCATCATGTATATCTAACCCTTGAGTTTTGTCTTGGTAATCTCTCTGGATCCCGGCACCCAAGTGACCATGCATGGCATCAATGACCTCTCGTACAGACGAAGTCATCAACTATACCAACTCATGCCTTTAAAGGTGGCTAGTCATCTTCTCAACACCATCTTAGCCTGTACTAACACTCAAGCATGGATGAGGACTCATATCTTATTAGGTTCATTTAAATACCCCTTAATTATATTAAGTTATCACTTGATTACAATTACTTACAATAAGTGATCCTGGTAGCCACTTGTGGGCCCTGGTGCTTATTGCAAGCCACTCCCTACTACATATCTAGGTAAACTACCATAGGCTCATAGATCTCTCCTAGATCTAACATAGATATATCTCAGATAGTCACACTTCCAGAAACATCACCAGATTCAGGAAAAACTGCAAATACATAACCACAAAAAAGTAGTACAACATAAGCCTATATAGTCAGGTAGGGAAAATAGACCATAGTACACTCACGCAAAACATAAATAGAAAGCATGAACATAGAAAACCATTTTCCAGCCTATTTACTTTCCCTAGGCCATCTAATGCCCATAAAATAGATAAACCCAACAATCAGGAAAGATAAAATCACTTTACATAAAACAACCAATTTCAGTATACATAAGTGCATATCCACATACAAGATAGATCACACATATTCAATATTATGCCAATGACCAAATACACATTTTATAAAAAGCACATTTGTCATAAAATTATACATCCTATATATTGAATCTTGACTAAGTTCAAATGATTATCTCAAAATCAAACAATTTATCTAAGCCTAATCTAACTTGCCAATTGGTTCCTAGGCCCATTAAATTAAATATTTAACTCAAAAATTCATTGAGTAATCTATGTCCAAATTGGAATAAAGAATTGATTCTAAAATCAAATAAGAAATTTAAAACCAATTTAAGCTAAATATCAATTTTAGAATAAGAAGCATAATTAGTCTTAAAAGTAGGCCTTTACGTTTGATAATCCACTATAGAAATAATAATAAAAAATTTATAAAATTATTATTAATTACTCTATTGGACAAAAGTTAATTAAATTATCTAATAACCAAAATATGTATCTTAACAATAAAATAATAATAAACAAATTTTAATTAAGGTCATATTAATTAAACAATATTTGTTTAAGTTAATTATTAAATAGTGTATTAATTAACAAATTATATTAACAAATTTTGATTTGTTATAAATTAAATAATACATAAAAATTAAAATAAAACATATTTTGAAATTTAAGAAAATTGCATTAAACAAATTTTAATTTAAAATTTTTAAAAAATTAATTTTAAAAAAAAAAAACAATAAAGGACCCACTGAATGGGAGGACCGTGGGGCCCGCACCCCACCGGCGGTGTCCCCCGAGCTCACGGCCCCGTGTAGCCCTCAACTTCTTGGCTACTTCAAAGACAAATATCCAAAATCACACAAGTACGCCACTGAACAATGGAAATACCAAGGTGGTGGTCTAGGACCACAAGAAGGTGGAAGCAAAGATCCCATCATAGCATCAAAGAATCCACAACATCAAGTTCTTTTCTTTAATACCCCTCACTTGCGTATGCAAGAGCCCAATACCATAACTAGGGGCACCAACATGACCAACGTTCCCTTCTTGAATAGCCAGGATGACCTCATAGAGATCGAAGACATCCCTAATGAAGAAGAAAAGAAATCATATGATGACATCTTCGATGATGATACCCTCCTGGACACTTTTGTCCTCCACCAGCTCACCATTAACATTATAGAAGTTCCCCTCACCCATCCTAAACTCATAGACTAGGACCAACCAAGCATCACACACATCGATGAGTTCCAAATCACACAAGCGCTCCTAAGGTTCATGGGAGCATCAAGCCCACAAGCAAATCAAGATCCAGAAGAAAATCATGTCTGCAAGCTCAATCCCAAAGGATATTTTGTGGAGGAGGCAAGCTTTAGTCACAAAATTGAAATAGAAAAAGAAAAAAATGATTCCTTATGTGAAAACCCCTATGGGGCACATTCTGATTCCAAAAAAGAGAAAATAAAGGGTGTATCTTTTGGTGAAAACCTCTCTAAGGCACTAGAAGATGAAGACTTGCCTCTTCCTCCCATCCAGAATTATAGACTAGAGCAGTCATCTATCATCATTGAGGAAACCAAGCCAGTCAACTTGGGCATAGAAGAATGTTCGAGAATCACCTACATTGCAACATCTTTAACAGAGGCTGAAGATATGGCTTTCACTACACTTCTGCAAGAAGCCACTAGAAATTTTGTATGGTCGTATCACAACATGACAGGGCTTGATCCTAATCTTGTTGTCCATCATTTAGCTATAGATCCAAATGCCAAGCCAGTAAAGAAGAAGCTATGCAAGATGCATCCTAAGGTAGCCCTATTAGTAAAAGCAGAGCTCGAGAAACTTCTCCAAGCCAAGATTATCAGAGCTATAGACTATTTAGATTGGATCTCCAACGTGGTTCCTGTTACCAAACCTTCAGGAGCAATAATAATTTTCACAGACTTCAGAGACTTAAATAAAGCATGTCCCAATGATGATTTCTCGCTGCCCAACATAGACATGATCATAGATCTTATAGTAGGCCATGAGATATTGTCACTCATGGATGGCTTCTCAAGATACAATCAGATCTAAATAGAAGAAGAAGATTAGCACAAGACAACATTCACCACACCATGGTGTACTTTCTGCTACAACATGATGCCATTTGGGCTCAAAAATGCAGGAGCCACATATTGGAGAGCAATGACAACAATCGTCCACAATATGATTCATAAGATCCTGAAAGACTATGTGGATGATATTCTTACAAAATCAAAAACACGCTACAAGCACCTTCACATCCTTGAGAGTGTGTTTAACTATTTCCATCATTATGGCTTAATGCTGAATCCAAAGAAGTGTGTCTTTGGTGTGACATCTAGAAAGTTGCTAGGCTTTATAGTATCACGGCGCGGCATAGAAATTGATCCCAAGAAGGTCAAAGCAATATTAACAAAAATGCCTCCACCAAAAACACTGAAACAACTCAGAAGCTTGCAGGGAAAGCTTCAATTAGTGTGTTGATTTATATCAGATATGGCAGACAAGTGCCAACCATTCACGCATCTGCTCCGCAAAGACACAAGCTTCAAATGGGATCCCATTTGTCAGAGAAGCTTTGACAAGCTAAAAGAATACCTTGCAAACTCTCCCACTCTTGTACCACCAATTTCTGAATGCCCTCTAATACTCTATATCTCGGTGACCACTACAACTCTGGGGGATTTCTTAGCACAACATGATGATGACAATAAAGATAGATCCATTTATTATATTAGTCAAACTCTAGTTGGCTATGAGATCAATTATTCACCAATGGAGAAAGAATGCCTTACAGTGGTCTTCACCACTCAAAAGCTTAGACATTACATGCTCAGCCACACAATCAAGCTCATCTCAAAAGTGGACCCACTCAAGTATCTGTTATCAAGGACAACTCTCACAGGCCATATGGAAAAATGGGTCATGCTACTCAGCGAGTTTGACATCTAGTACATAGATCGAAAAGAAATCAAAGGGTAAGTAATTGTCGATCAGCTAGTAGATGCACCTCTAGTGGATGCATATCCCCTAATCATGGAATTCCCTGATGAGCACCTATGTATGATCGAAGAACAGCCCATGTGGAAGTTTTACTTTGATGGCTCCTACACATCGCATGGATCAGGGGCAAGAATCCTACTTGTCACACCTCAAGGTGACTACATTCTGAAATCATTCAAATTATGATTCTCGTGTACTAATAACATTGCAAAATATGAGGCACTCATCTCAGGCCTCAAAACAACTATCCAATGGAATATCACAGAACTGCAAGTGTTTGGAGACTCACAGTTGATTATCAAACAAGTCCTAGATGAATAGCAGCAAAAGGATGACAAGCTGCTACCTTACAAAGAACTGGTGGAAAAACTAAAAGAGCACTTCCTAAGTCTACAGTTCACGTAGATACCAAGGCTTCAGAACAAAGCGGTCCACGCAATGGCAACCATCAGATCCTTGCTATAAATCCCTCACAACGCATCACAGTATGAATTCCTAGTCGAGGAGCTACACACGCCTACTTATGAGAACATCAATGCAGAAATGGTGTGTGTCTTGGTTGGTCCTCAGTCCCTGTGGTACCATGACATCCATGTATATCTTAAAAATGGTATCATATCTCCCCATCTCACCAACACCCAACACCAAAACTTAATTCATAGAGCTTCCTGCTACACTCTTGTAGCCAACACCCTTTATCGTCAAGGATATCATAACATCCTCTCTAGGTGTTTAGATTCAAATGAGGCCATCCTCGCTTTACAAGAGGTCCATGCTAGAATTAGTGGTGCCCACATGAGTGGCATGGTTCTAGCAAAGTAGTTGCTTCGAGTTGGGTACTATTGGCCTACCATGGAACATGATGCTTGTGAATTTGTCAGGAAATGTCTACCATGTCAACAGCATGCAAATCTGATTCATGCTCCAGCACAAAACTTGCAGTCCATTGCGCCACCGTGGCCATTTTCATGTTGGGGCTTCAACCTCGTTGGGTTAATCACTCCCCTTTCCTCATATGGACATAAATACATCATAACTTCCACATAGTACTTTATGAAATGGGTTGAAGCAATTCCACTCACCCTTACTACTGGCATCCAAATATCCAAGTTCAACCTTTACCACATCATTTTCCACTTCGGCATACCATCTACCATCTTCACTGACCACTGCACACCTTTTGAAAACCAGCATGTGGATGATCTATGTGCCAGACTCCACATCCATCACCATTTATCTAGTCCATAATTCCCCCAAAGAAATGGCCAAGCTGAGGCAACCAACAAAACAATCCTAAAAATCCTCAAGAAGGTTGTCAATGATTCTGGTCGTCACTGGCACCTCCAAATAAATCCTATTCTCTGGGCCTATCGTACCTCTTATTGCACTCCCACATGCATCACCCCATATTCTCTTGTATATGGTGCTGAAGTTGTTCTACCCATCGAGGTCGAGCTCCCATCATTGCGTGTCTCCATGAAGAACTATACCATTGATGAAGACTATCACGTGGCATGTCTCACACAACTAGATCTACTAGATGAAAAGAGACAGCAAGCATATGATCACCTGGTTGCATGCCAGAATCGACTCAAAATAAGTTATAACAAGAAGGTCCATCCAAGACAATTCCAAGTGGGCGACATGGTCTTCAAGGAAAATCAGAAGGTCCAAGCAAATCGAGAGAAGAAGGGAAAGTTTGAGCCTACTTGGTTGGGTCCATACATTGTCACGTCATGCTTTGGCTCCAACGCCTATAAGCTATCTACACCAGAAGGTGAGCCTTTGAATGATCCAATCAACATCATACATCTGAAGAGGTTCTATGCCTAAACTAGATCCTACATATTCAGAAAATCCATAAAAATTGGAAAAGTAGAAAAATACAAATAAAGCAAAGAAAAATAATTGTCCAATGGTGAAAACTTGGCAATTCAAGTGCCTTGAACAAGTATGTTGGTGAGAACCTAGCAAAAAGATGCCATACATAATGGAATAAGTCATTATCTATCAAACTCCCATCCTCCACATCCAACCTATCCTTTTCCTACCATACCCCATCCCCACCACCACCCCCCACCATTCTTCTATTTAATCCTTAAGAAAATCCACAATCCATCCTCTACATATCTTGAATAGCACACTCCTTCATGTATCTATCTTGTATAGTGAGATCTTCCTATCCCAAATCTTGAGCTTTTGTACATATCTGGTGTAAATATCTCCTTATTCATTGTACATATCATCGCATCTTATTGTACATATCCTTGTCAGTCCTACAGTAGCATTTGATCAGAAATCTTGTCCCACTTAGCCTTGTACTTCAGCAACATCAATTATCAACTATTCCTGATCACAATGGTTATTCTTTGACTCATCATTTGCCAATGAACAACAACACTCATTCTCCCATCAATCAACAGGTCCTTGAGGATGTATCCTTCCTCCTGTCAGACCTAATCTTCCACCTAGCACACTAGGTCCATTTCAATGTATCCTTCCACATGTTCAGACCAATCTTCCCACCATCAATCAAATCAATCTCTCTCCTTGGCAAAGGATGTTTATTAGAGTTATCATTTTGGTCTTGGATTTTGTCCTTTGGATCTTGTTAATCTTTTATGGCTTCTCATTGCTCCTCTCCTCAAAGTCACCATGATCCTTTATATCATGGTACACTGCGAATGAGGACAATCTGGGGCAAGGTCTTTTGATTTATTGCTTCTGCCTGTGATTCATTTAGATATAACCCTTGCATGGTTCACATGTGATCTTCTGGGTTATATGGTGCACTTGGGAAATGTTGTTTGTTTGTGGTTTCTCCAGCATCGTTTCTACCATTTTTCCTCTTGGGTTCATGCGTGATGCTGGGGTAACCTTGCGTGTCTTTTTCGCATCAATCCTATGCAACGCTGGTGACAAGGCCTTGTGATCCCAGTATCCTTGGTAGGTTTCTAATTTTTCTATATCAAACTAGGTTTTGCTCTCCACATTTTCATTTGGAGCTCCCCAAATCCCCCATCTTGCATCATATAGATTAATCTTGCATCTTGCATCTTTTATAGTAGCTTCATTCTGCATCCTGCGTTCCATCTCATCTTGCATTCCTCCATCTTTTCTCTTGGAAGTTTTATTATTTATCCTCCTTTCTTCCTTCCTTTCTATTTTCTTTCAAGAAAATTCCACAACATTTCCTCTTTGCGTTCTTTTCTCGAGGGGGCACATCCCCTTATTCCTCCAAATTCTAGCCCGAGGCATCTTATTTTCTTGTCTTTGATGCCACGCCACTTGTGGCATCACATCAAAGAGGGGGAAAATGTAGACACCTAAAAATTCTTTAGAAAATAAAAGTATTTTTATTTTCCAAAAACCCTTAATGACATCATCATTAATTAATTAATTTTTATGCCATTAATTCCTCCTATTTTAATTATACACATTTAATTAAAGAATCCCTTCCCAAATCATTTAAATCACATTTGAGTTATATTCCTCCTATTTATTAATCATTAATTTATAAATAAAGTCACATTCCCTAAATAAATTTAATATTTATTTAAAGCCCTAAAACCCTAGAATCTTCTAGCCTTTCCTAAACCCTTCCAATCTTTCCTAAACTTCCCTAAACCTTTCCTAAACCTATTTAGGAGATGTTTCCTACATTTCTTAGCCTAATCCAAGTATCATTGACTTTTGGTCAAACCCTTCCCTTAATGAGCCTTACACACTCATTTAAGCCTCTTACAAACTCTTTAAGGCTTCTTACAGCCTCATAAAGAGACCCATGTCTCTTCTTCCACACTTGTTCCCTTTGCACACTTCCCTAGTGTTTCTCACACATGTGTGAGCAACCCTAACCTAAGGTAAACCTTATCATACCCCTAACCTTACCTCAAACTCTACCCCTGACCCTAACTCCATTTCCTAACCCAAGCCCTTCCCAAAATCCTATAAATACCCTCACTTAGAGAAAAAATACCAATTCACATCTCTCATACTAAGTAGTATTATTATGTTAAATTGCATCTAGACTTAGCTCAATTTCTAGTTTTTTGTTGGAACTAACTCATTTCCAAGATTTCTAAATCACATCTTAGCTTAGCATAATAGATTGAACATAGTTTACTTCATTGTATTGCATTACTTTTCATCATTCCACACTTCATTTTTACTAAAATCAATCTAGCTTAAGCATTCTTGCATCAAATCAAGTTTTTATCCTCATTAGGATCCTTAAGGCCTTAGGGGAAAAATGAGTGTTCTATACCCAATTTTGTGCCACTATGGGGTTCTTATGGTCCCAAATCAATCCTTAAATCTCCTAATCATCATTAGGTAATTACTCCAATTGATTCGAGAGCACACCCACATCCCTAAATCCAGAACAAATCAAACAGGACTCAGTTGCTCCTATTTTAGTTCTATCTGAGTGTCTTTGTGAATGTTTTTTTGTTTATGCTTAGGAATATGTTTTTAGATTTATTTTAACTAATGTTTGAATGTCTACACCTGTTCTGAACAAGTTAACTTTGCACTGATCACACAAGGATTTGAATCCTCCACAAGGGTTTCAACATAGGAAAGGTGAATTGTTTCACTTTGTTTATTACTGTAATTTCAATTCAATTTCAAGGTTAATTCCTAAATTGGGGTTTGACCAAGGCAAATCCCTCCCCCCCCAAAAAAATAAAACCATTTTTCTTGCAAGAACATGTACAGAACAACGAATTACAATGCAGATCTGGGCACCCTTTTCAGTAAACTTTCCGAATCTGTGAACAGAATTTTTGTCAGAGCAACGTAGGTCAAGGTCGACATAAAGTGGTCAAGGTTGACCTTTACTTGGGTCAAGGTAGACCTTTCTCAGAAAAACAAAAGATTTTTGGGTTTTCTCTATCTCTATTTTCCTATCATAGATCTGGTTGCAGAATTTCTAGAAACTTAGTACCGACACCAAAAAACAACATTTTTCAGATCTATCATACTTTGAGGTTAGTATTTGTCTTAAATTAAATTAATATTTTAATACTCTTTTCCATAATAGAATATAAGGTTTTCTTCTTTCTTCATATTCTTCATCGATTGATTCATTTATGCATTGACCATTATCTTGTGGTTAATCTATTTGGATCTTTCCTTTGGGAATTTGGGTTTAAGAGGAAGATCTTACCTTCCCTAATCCTATCTATTCATAGAGATCATTCACACACATCTAAACAATCCACACATACATATTTAATCTTACAGTTTGGTAAACACACCCCTTTTTATGCTCTACAATTAGTTGTTGATTTCTATATGTGATTTGAGAAGTGTGTCATTGATGTAATCATGCATTATGTAACACATCCTTCTATAATAAATTTGACTAAGGATAACTATGAGTCTTGGGAAAAAGGAATCATCGCACATTGTAGGTGGCTTAACCTCTAGCCTCATCTTTATGGACTCATTCTTGAGCCAAATTCACAATGGAAGAAATCGGTTTGGGGAAATAAGAATAATCATACCATACAATTGATTGGTTATAATAGTAGTTTGAGTCTCTTCCATGACATCTACCCCAAGTATCCAAGTATTTAGTTCCCACACACAATCTAGACCATTATTTAGAAACATTTTGGAGATACACATGTTCCTCCATTCCTAAATGATCTTGCTTTAGATTGCCTTCTTCCACTTGATGATATTGGCAATATTCCCTTTGATGATGATGCCTTAGAGGATTTTCAATATGATGTGGAACTTGAGATTTATGATGATCTAGAGACTCCACATGAAACTTCTACTCCATTTGAGATCACACAATCATCTCTTGTTGGTGATTTCAGTGAATCATTGCAACAAGATAAATATATTTGTCTTCCTGATTGGGATTCTTATTTTCCACATTGGTTCATTGTTTATGGAGTTTCACATTTTGAATTTGAAGGGCACATTTGAGGAGATTTCTCTTCTCTTTGATGATAGTTTCATCATAGTTGGAGATTCTTCTATATTGTCTTTAGAGATTTACATTCATGAGTCTCCTCCTTCACTTCATTTTTCATATTTCATGGTTCAATTTGATCATGCTTATGTGATGGCTTCTTTGAGCTTCAATGCTCACATTCAATTTTTAGAGGCATCTCCCCTATTTGATGATAGTTGTGGCACTATTTTTGTGACTTCATGTTTGTCTTTGGAGATTTTTCAATATCAATTTCCATTGTTTTCTTATTTCTCACCTTCTACTGTGATTGGGTATGTTCTTAATTGGTTTGTGGGATCTTCATCATCCAAGTACATGGCAACATATGAGTATATTTTAGACACATCATCATCATCCTACATTTGGATTCTATTTTTAATCCAGAATGATAAGGATTTTTGTATTTGTACTTGGTTTATCTTCTTCCCAAGGGGGAAAATGGAATTTGAAAGCATTGGACTACATTTTCCTTCAAGAACTCACCATTTTTGTCGGTGACTACTCATTATGGGTGGGGTTATGTTGTCTCCTTATTTCTGTCATATGGGGAGATACTTGATTGTATATACATGATGTATGTAGTCCTTGGGAGGTCTTGAGTCATCCATGCATCATGATTTGTGTGTTATTATCTCTCTCTCTCTTTTTTTCAGGTGGGGGGGGGAGGGAGTTTTTCCTATTAGATTTTTCTCTATTTTCTCCATTTATGAGAGACTTCATTCCATATTATAAATGGGTAGTTAACATGACCTAGTAGTCGTGACACATGTTGCATTGTTAGCTTTTTCAAGTTCTCCCTAAGTTGCACTTAAGGGGAGGTATTGGTGTAATTAAGATATTTTACCTTAATTAATTATTACCTAGGTCCTAATTACACTTTACTTAATCTTCTTTAATGAATTACATGGGAGTAGTTGGATCATTTCCACTTTATGTAGACTTATCATATTATTATTTTATCATATCCACTTATAGTGGATGTACTTTTATACTTTGGAGGGCGATCCTCCTTTAGTGAACATGTGACTCCACCTTTTGTGGGCGATCCACCTTTTTGTGGTGTTATCACAGTATCACCTATCCACCTTTTGTGGGGTGATAGCTTGTCAAGTTGATTATAATGTAATGAGACAATGGTACTTTTCATTGCCTCATTCACTCATTCATACTCACCTTAGCTATATAATTAAGGGGTCTCCAATGTAATATTCATTTGAGTCAATCCAATCTAGTTGATTCCCTATATTTAATTATTGACAGGAATACAACATATTGTTGTCATTTTCATTCTCTCTTGTTATTTTCTTTCCATTTGGCTTCTAGATTTTGGGTGGCTACCCTCATAGTGAAATCTTACATTAATTCTTGAGGACTAACTAGTATCTAACATGTCCAAATCTAGGTTCCATCAACCTTGTAAATTCATGGAAATAATTGGTAATAATATTTTTTTATTTTTCACCCATAAGGAATGAATCATTTTACTAGTTGACATGGGAAATTTTTACCGTTATTATAAATGTGTTTTCACCAATGCTGATAAATGTCTAATTATCATTAGTAATTTACTAAGTTACTTTCATTGGTTAAGCATCAGATTACGTATAAAATAGTAAATTTATTTCATTGGATGCTATGACACATTTCATAAGTTGTAAGAGTGTCGATGATAGATATGATAATTCATAACACTCTATGACAACTATGACAACATTGATGACAAAATATTTTCTATCTTGGTCTCTAGGCATCTATGCATGAAAGATGCCTCATGGTAGTTGTAGGAGCATCTATGCAAGGTCATCATGTCTTGTAATTAATATTTCCAAGGAAGGAGGCATGGGATTTTCCAAGTGGTATTTTTCTTATTATTTTGGGGATACAACAATGGTTGTCCTCTCACAAATCTTTATAAATTTGAGTCTTGAGTTAGTAGTTTTATTAGAGTTGTGTTGCAAGTTGCAAGTAATGGGGTGGTATTAGATTATTTAGATATTATTAGTGACTTTTTTTATTGTTGACATATTAATATAACTTCCCTTTTTCTCTACTATAGCATTTTCTCAAAAGGGTTTCTCCACATAAATCTTGTGTTATCATTGGTTTTTATTTTAAGTTGAATGTACAATCACTTAAATACTCATTGGTAATATTAGTTTTCACATTTGAATAATATTATTTAACTTTATTTTGCATGTTTTCTTCACCTTGATTCTCAATATTTAGTATTAGAGATAACTTTTTTTGAGAGAGATATGTGCCTTTCTCTGAAAGAGTTGAAGGTTTTTTGGTGGTAGTAGGAGATTTTGCATTGTGGTTTTTGTATAGATTTCAATAAATTATATATGGAAATATCTACTTCTTGTAGATATATTGAGAAATTCAATAACATTGGCTACAAGATGTGGAATTTGAAGGCAGAGTATCTCCTGAAGGAGATAAATTAGTGGTTGAGAATTTTAGAATAAAAAGAAGCCTACTACATCTACTATGTCAAATGAAGATTGGAAGAGATTAGACAAGAAGACATGAGGTACAAATAATAATTTCTTATAGATTCCATTTTGTTGAATGTCTCCACTACAAATACTATGTACAAGTTGTAGAGGAAGATAGGTGAAATATACTAAACCAAAAAAAATTCTAACATGTTATATCTCAAAAAACATTTATATTTATTAAAAATTAAGCATGGTGATTCTATAGAAGAACAATTGAATTATTTTCATTTTATTATACGTCAAATTGCATCAAGAAAAGATAACTTATAAGATGATGATAAGTGTATTTTGTTTCTTTGCTATTGTACTATTGTAAATTGTAAGCACCCTATAGGTGTGCACAATTTCATGATTTTTTAGCACCACCTTAGTGTATTTTTGTCTTAACATGCATAATAGGACATCATATGGCACTTAATGGACACCTAAATTCAAATATGGGTCCTATTTTATTTCAATTTCATCAAAATTCAATGTGAGTCCTTCCTATGTTACCATTTACAGCCTTTGTTATCTCTCCCAACCTCAAAATTACCTATACCTTGAAATCTGATATCTCGTAGTTATTTGAGACTCGTGGTAAAAATTAAACCCTGACTGGTGGGTATAAGGTGAATAGGCATCCTATACCTAGTTATAGGGCATCTAGGCATCCTAATACCTAGGTATAGGGAACCTAGGAAACCTATACCCAGGTATAGGGCACCTAGGCATTCCATACCTAGGTATAAGGTGCCTAGGTGTCCTATACCTAGTTATAAGGTGCTTCAATGTCCTATACCCTAAATTTTGGGTTGAAATATGAATTGTAGTCTATCTTAGTAATTTGGTGGGATTTCTAGATTTGTGGTTCACCCTCGTGAGTTTTAACCACTAAAGTTTTGGAAGAGATATAAAAGAAACCTTTCTCTCCTCATTTGGGTATCCACTATTAAGCATTCAAGAACTATGATCAAGATTTCAAGTAATTTCACATCTAAACATCCAAGATCAAGTCTCGAGCATTTCTTCAAGAATTTTAAGGTATTTTCAAGCCAATCTTATCCATGGATCTAGCTTCTTTCCCGCATTGAAGTCCAAGAAAAGGAGTTCACTATCAAGGAATAAGATCATACATTTCAGCATATATCCACATTCATCAAATCAATAAAGTCCTCAACTTCTTCTATCTTTCTCCAATCAAGCATTGTGACAAACTACATCCATTACATAAGGTTTTGTATTCCATGATTTCATTTTGGTTTTTTTGTGTTAAAACTATTGTATCAACATATTTGATCACATTCAAAGAAGTGTTTGCATTGCCAAGGTATGATATACTTCATTTCTTAGATCTAGCCTCTTCTATATGACATCACACTTTCAGTTTCCTTATTTGATTTTGAGGTTGATTCCAAAAGGGGGTTTGAATGAGGCAAACATCTCTATACAACCTTATTCCCTATTTTTTTTGTGCAAGAACATATTACAAACCTATTGTTACAGATCAAAAAAGTACAAAATATGATAGATGATTTCTGGAAGTTTCGACCAAAACCGTAGGTTAAAGGAAAAGGAGCTCTATACTTGGGTATAGGATGCCTAGGTGACCTATACCCTCTAAAAAAACCTTAAATTTTAATCATAGCTCAATACTATAGTGTAGTTCCCATTTTTGTTTACTATAGGTTTCTGTCTAATTTTTTTCTATCTATTTTTGCTAAAAGTTGTCATTTTAGGTCATTTATCTCCTTATATTTCATTGGTCAACCCTATCAATTCAAAATCAATTCATTATCAATGAAGGATCATTGACTCACTTAGTGCTTAAGTCCTACGTGAGCCTATTGGGTCTTCTTCCTTCCTATTGTGCATTAGGAAAGAGGAACAATCCACCATTACTCCCTTTTTCTTATTGTATTTGCTTGAATCTTGGGATAATCTATTCATTGTAATACGCAATGGTCATCTAGAACCTAAGATGGATAATGGTTATTCCTATACTTTTCTAAGAAGAAATGCAGAGAAATTCCATAGATGTTGGCTCCCAAGATGTCTTACATGTTTGAGGAAGGTCCAAGGAGAAAGGGCCTAAAGGAGATAAAAGGAAAAATAATTCTCAAGGATGTTCAAATTCCCCTAAAAAGTGTAGAGTGAAGTGTTAGAATTATGGAAAATATGGCATGTGAAGGAATGAAAGAACAAGAAAAAGAGTGTTGACTTTTTCATAGAAAATTCCTTCATCTAAGACTATTAGTAATGGTGTTTATCTTATGAATCCAAGTTCCTCCTAGTATAAGACTACTCACAAGGAAATGTTTTATACACACATATAATGATGGAGGAGAGGTTTTACTTGGTGATAATAGTTCAAATAATATTATTGGTGAGGTAAAGGTAAACTTTTTCTTTACTGATTAGAGGGTTAAAATCTTTGATAATGTTTAACATATTGTAAGAACTGTGAGAAATTTACTTTTAGTAGCAAAGTTGAATGATTTTGTAATGAATCTAACATTTGTCAATTTTGGTTGCAGTTTGGTGAGAGGGAGTTTGGTGTTTACTAAGTGATCTAAAATTGGGACTTTGTTTAGGCTTCATGCTACCATTTTTTGTAAATCTACTAATGCAACAAGCATTGAAAATGCATCTAAGTTACGACACCATAGATTAGATCAGAAAAAGTGAAAAATGTCTTAAAACCATTGTGAATATTCATTGACAATATTTATGATTATTTTGTTGGTAAAAATGATTTCTATGAGAATTGTGTGTTTGATAAATATAATAGGAAATTATTTCCTAATGGGACTAATAAGGCTAAGATATTATTTGAGATCATTCATTCAGATGTGTTCAGACCAATGGATGCTAAATTTTTTGACAAAAGCCTCATTATTATGTTAGTTCTATTAATGATGTTTCAAAACATATTGGGATTTATTTTATTAATGTAAAATTTGAGGTCTTTACTATATTTAAAGAAATTAATGTTAGAGATTTGCCAATAGGCTAGTACTGACTGTATGTTTGTCATTGATGACAACATATGGAAAATAGCATGCATGGAAGACTTATGTAGTAAGCTTTCAATATATCTAGCATGGACATGATATCAGCATGATATCATGGGCGCAGAGGTTAACTGTTAGTACAGACAGTTATATAGCAGCTTGTGTCAACAGTGTTCTTGACAAAGTAATAGGCAGTGTTATGTGTATTGTTGTCCGTAAAGCTATCATGAAGCCTTGCGCACTTAGATATATATTGAAGACATGTTAGTAATGTTACATGCATGGATGCAGAGTCTGATGATCAGTAGAAGTGAATTTATGCAGTCACTATTCACTAGTAGCAGTTTCCTGTGTTTGTTTAGAAGAGACGATAGAGATTATATTAGTTCTGGAGTTGCACCTATCATTTCGGTATGTGCCCTTGGATTTAAGCTTGGAGAAGAGTTAGTGATGTTTGGTTAAGCGTGCATGAAGTAATTCAACTTGTGGAGAAAGATCCAGTTGTTTTGGTAGAGCTGACAGTGTGTAGCGTGCGTCTACAATTATCTTATTGGATAGGTCCCAGAATGTGTTGCTTTCTTAGTAGAGCTGACTGAATTGTTATTGGAATTTTAAGTTTGTTATGGTTTCTCTAATATCATTTCAATGTGGTTCTAACAGGCCGACTTGATTATATCATTTAGAGGAAAGATAATTGTAGGCAGTCATTTGTGATTGCTTGAGTGTGGTTCATAGTTGATTAAGAAGAGCAAAGCAGAGTGTGCAAAGTGTTGAGCCATCAGAAGAAGGTCTATGTGACCAAGTAAAGTGTTTGTGCTATACATTGGAACTAATCCAGACAACAGGTCTAAGTTTAGAGTTCACCAAGTTCCAAATATAGTGTGTATTTGTTATTCAGAAGGTTGTAGCCTTCGCCCCTTTGAGCAATGTGCTCTCAGACAGTGTGTCCTCTCCCCTAATAGGGACTATTGTAAAAGACTCCTAACAAGGTCTAACCCTTGACCAAGTCTACTATACTAAATATATTGTAAAGAAACTCCTAACAGGGTTAAGGATCTTCTAACAAGGATCATAATACACTAGTGCAAAATATTAGTGGGTGTCAATTCCCACCGAGGTTTTTACCTATTTGGGTTTCTCTGTAACCAAAATATTGTGTTGTGTTCAAGTGTTCTTTCATTGTGTTTATGTTTTATGTTTAAGTATACTTAATTGGATAAAGAATTGAAACTTTTAGATAACTGATTCACCCCCCCCCCCCCCTCTCAGTTATCTCTTGGGACTATTCCTAACAATTGGTATCAGAGCCAAGTGCCTCAGAGAGAAATTTTAACAGCTTGAGGTTGATCAAATTACATTCTTCATAAAAGAAAGTCCTAAGTTTGATGGAGAGAATTATCTTGATTGGAGGAACAAGATGGTGACTCATTTGCAGTGCATTGCTTTTGAAGTTTTTGATGTAACTATCAAAGAAGTCAAGATCCCTACTTTAGAAGACCTTGTTGTAATACCCCAAAAATGGGCTATAAGTTCATTAACCTCCTATATCATCAAATCATATGAAATCGACATCAAAGTCCTAATCTAAGGCACATCTAAACATCATCAAATCTAATTGATTATCTTAAATTTTGCATCGGAGAATATTCCTAGTAATATTCCTAATTATCTTAATTATCTTTAATTTTATAATTATTTGGCAATAAATCACATTTATCCTAAAGTTTGATTAATTGAATATTTTCATATTTAATTAATTAGATTTAATATTTGTCACTTAATTATGTAATTAAATTTAATTCTATCTATTATTAATTGCATTATTTAATTTTGACAATAAATCAAAATTCCTATGAATAATTGATTAAATTCTTATTTAATTAATTAAAGCAAGTTGTCATTATTTAATAATATAATTTTTAATAAAAGTTTGATTAAATAATTGATTAACCCATAAATCAATTGTTTTATTTTTTAAAAGCAGTTAAGTTGGAAATAAATCACTTTATTATTAAATTAATTCATAAATAAAACATGCACAATCATAAAAGCAAACAACTATCAATTATCAATTAAAGCTAAACTCTATTTTGAGTTAAAACTTAGCTTTTGCATGTTTTTGTGAGTTAATTATCTTTTATTTAAAAATAACTCAAAAATCAAGTTGAGTTATTTGAGTGATTTATGGCTTTTTCCCATGCACCTCCAAAGCCCTAGATTTCTATAAAAACAAGGCTCAACTCTTCATAATTCATCTCTCAATAATCTCTCAAATTTGCATCCAAGCATCTCATATTTTGCACAATCACGCTGGAGAATTGGAATTGAAGAATCAAAGCTCTTGCGAATCGACATCTTTGTGAGATCAATCTTATTTTTGCATTCATATTACATATCATTGTTAGATTCATAGCATATCAGTTTTCAATAGCATTCATATCATATCAGTTTTTATCATTCTTATTGCATAGAAAATATCAAAAATATAGATTAATTGCATTTATTCCATATCTAGAATTGCATTCAAATCCTTCATTTAGGTGTCGTCTAGGTCACTGATCTCGATAATAATCTGAGAACATTAATCTCGCACCTATTAGAAGGCAGTAAATCGCTTGGTTAGATAGCTTTCAATTTTGCACGATTTTGATTATCACTAACTTCTAATGTTTTACTGAGTGTTGTGTCTACAGATCAGGTACAATTTTCACACACACACTTGTAAAGGATGATGCTACTGATAAGCAAAAGGAATTATTTCATCAGAATGCAATAGCCAAAGAAGCTCTTATTAGCGCCCTATCTGACAGTGAGTTTTCAAAAATAAAGAAGGTAGATACAGCCCACAAAATATGGAAGTACCTAGAAGACATGTTTGAAGGAGACAAACAAGCAAAGGATGCGTGCAAAAAGACATGGAAGAAAATATA
This sequence comes from Chamaecyparis obtusa, assembly GCA_027943335.1. NCBI lineage: Eukaryota > Viridiplantae > Streptophyta > Pinopsida > Cupressales > Cupressaceae > Chamaecyparis > Chamaecyparis obtusa. Next base: position 3,324,604 of record BSBK01006771.1, on the reverse strand, counting down.
TAATGCATTAGAGATGCTGCCTAAAGAAAACATCAGAGCTTACAATCAAACGATAAATGAAGCAGTTGTTGGAATCAGGAACAATGGTGGAGAGATCTCAGAGGAAGACTTTTTGGACAAATTGATGACTACTCTCACTCTAGAATATGAAAACAAGATCAACATCCTTGATGAGACCATGCAGCTTACATCAAATTTCAAGAGAGAGACCTTGATTAGCAAAATCTCAACTTTTGAGATTTCAAGATTGAAAACAGAACCTAAAAGTGAGACAGCCTTCAAAGCAACAGTTCATGGTAAGAAATCTACAAACACCTCTGGTAATTTTGATGATAATAATGAAGAGAAAACACTAGATGATTTCATTGCTATGATTGCCAAAAGAGAAAAGAAGGGAAAAGGAAAATATGAAGGTCAATTGTCATTCAAATACTTTTCATGTAATAAGATTGGTCACTTTGCATCTAAATGTCCCTTAAGAGCTAGAAAGATAAAAAATGACTACAAACCTAAATTCTCTAAGGAATGTTACTATGCTAGAGATGGAGTTTCAGATGATGATTCTGCTGAGGAAGAAATTGGATTTATTGCTATCATAGAGAAAATGAACAATAAGATAGATCATGAAGATGAGAAAGAGAGACAAGAGCTAGCATTGATTTCCCAAGCTGATATAAGGACAAACTAGATTATAGATAATGGTTGTTCACATCACATGACAGGTGATAAAAATAGATTTGTTCATTTGGACAAATACAATGGTGACATGGTTAGATTTAGAGATAACACTCCTAAACCCATAGTTGGTAGAGGAGCCATCACCTTGGATAGAAAGAATAGTACTAATGATGTTCTCTATGTAGATGGTTTGAAACATAACCTTCTTAGTGTTGGACAGTTACTTGGAAAAGGTTATCAGTTGGAGTTCAAAGATGACAAATGCATCATTAACAACAAGGATGGTGTTATGATTGCATTGGGCTCAAAGACTAGAGGTAATATTTTTCAACTCAATTTAGAAGCAAGTTGTTTTGTTGCTAAAGTTGATGACAGTTGGTTGTGGCATAAAAGACTATGTCATATCAATTTTGATAACATAGTAAAGATAAGCAATGTAAAGGCAATAAAAGATATACCTAGCATAGCAAAGCCAGTTGATACTATATACAGGGAATGTGTGATGGGAAAGCATGTGAGAAACTCATTCAGGAGAAAGCACAATTCAGCAGAGAACAAGTTGGATCTGATTCATATAGACCTATGTGGTCCAACTCAAACAAGATCATACTATGGTGAAAGGTATTTCATTTTGTTTGTTGATTATTATACTAGGATGATATGGGTTGCGTTCTTGAAAGATAAGTCAGAATCATTTGAGAAATTCAAAATATTCAAAGCTAAGGTTGAGAATGAATCTGGACTAAAGATAAAATGTTTGAGATAAGATAGAGGAGGAGAATTCACCTCTGACAGATTCTATGAGTATTGCGAAGAACATGGCATAAAGAGATAGTTGAGTACACTTAGAACCCCTCAGTAGAATGGAATTGCAGAGAGAAGGAATGGGATCATCCTTGATACAGTGTGCACCATCATGATTGAAGGAAAAGTTGCACACACCTATTGGAGAGATGTGGTCAATACAGCAATCTACACCATCAATAGAATTCAATTGAGGCCTAGCGCTGACAAAACACCATATGAGCTATATGTTTCCACAGTAAAATACTTCAGAATCTTTGGAAGCAAGTGCTACATCAAGAGGGATGAAGCAGTAGGCAAGTTTGATGCAAGAAGTGATGAAGGTATTTTCCTTGGTTACTCTACTAAAAGTAAAGCTTATAGATGTTTCAATTTAAGATTAAAAAAGATCATTGAAAGTGCTCATGTTAAGATTGATGAAAAAGTTTATGGTTCAAGAAAGATATCATAATTACTCACCCGTGATTGAAGAAGAACCCAGACCCTCCACTAGTGAGATAGTTATTGAAGAAATGTTTGACAGTATTGATGTGTTATGCAATGACCCCAAGACAAGTGAAGAAGATACTCCTAAGGCTGATGAGTCAGCATTACCTAAAGTTCCAAAGTTTACATCTAGAAACCATTCCAAAAAAGACATCATTGGAGATCAGAGCGGCAAAGTCTTAAGAAGATCACAAGCAAAGAACTCAACTAGCAGTGAAGCGGTATGTTTACTATCTCATATTGAACCTTTAAGTGTTGAAGATGCTTGTAATGATTCAGATTGGCATGATGCTATGAAAGAAGAATTTGATCAAATTATTAAGAATGACACTTGGGAATTGGTCCCAAGACCTAGTGATAAGAATGTGATTGGAACAAAGTGGATATTCAAAAACAAGATGAATGAAGATGGTATAGTAGTAAGAAATAAAGAAAGGTTAGTATGTAAGGGATATGTGCAAAGAGAAGGCATTGATTATTCAGACACATTTGCACCAGTGAGAAAATTAGAAGCTATTAAGTTGTTTCTAGCTTATGCTACAGTCAAAAACTTCAAAGTTTATCAGATGGATGTTAAGTCAGCATTCTTGAATGGAGATTTGAAAGAAGTATACATTGAGCAGCCGAAAAGATTCACTTTATCAAACAGACCTGATATGGTATGTAGATTAAAGAAGGCCCTCTATGGACTTAAGCAAGCCCCTAGAGCATGGTATGAGAGACTAGATGGATATCTAACAAAGATTGGATTCAAGAAAGGAGCAACAAACTGTAATTTATTCATAAGAGAGACATTTGAAGGTTTACTACTTGTAGCTATATTTGTTGATGACATTATCTTTGGAGGCAATGACAAACTTAGTGTTGAATTTGCTAAGGAGACGCAAAATAAATTTGAGATGAGTATGCTTGGTCCTATCAAATACTTTTTGGGACTAAATGTGCAGCAGACAGAGAAAGGTATTTTCATTAATCAGTCTAAGTATGTGAAAGAAATATTGAAGAAATTAAAGATGGATGATTGCAAGCTAGTAGGGACACCTATGATCACAGGATGCAAGCTTACAAAAGAAGATGATTCTCCTACAGTAGATATAACATTATACAAGTCTATGATTGGTAAACTCATTTATCTTACTCAAACAAGACCTGATATTTCAAATGCAGTTGGCATAGTTGGAAGATTTGCAGCAGAGCCTAAACAAAGTCACCTCATGGCAGTAAAAAGGATATTCAGATATTTGCAAGGCACTATAGACTATGGTCTATGGTATCCTAGTTTAGAAAATGTTGAGCTTCATGTGTACACTGATGCAGATTGGGTAGGATGCGTTGATGACAAAAAGAGTACATCAGGTGGAGTAGTGTTTCTTGGTGATAGACTTGTCACTTGGACAAGCAAGAAACATAATTGTATTTCTCAGTCAACAACAGAAGCGGAGTATGTTGCAGCAGCCTTGAATTGTTCTATAATTATTTGGATCAAACAGATGATAAAAGATTTTGGAATTTAGATTGATTATCCTATTGTTATTCACTATGATAACACTAGCACTATCAATATGTCAAAGAACCCTGTAATGCATGCAAAGACAAAGCACATTGAGATCAAGTATCACTTCCTAAGAGAGAAAGTGGCAGAGAAAGAAGTCAAGATGGACTATGTGAGTACTAAAGATCAGTTGGTAGACATATTCACAAAGCCCTTGCCAAAGGTTACTTTTGAGTATCTTAGGGAGAAGTTGGGAGTAATTCCCTTCCCTGATTCTACTTAGAAGAAGGAAAAGCATCAGTCCTCAAAGACTGATGGATGGTTGACTACTCTACTTCTGGAGTAGTACCAGTGCTTAAACTGATTGGCACCCTTTTCCATTGATGTCAAAGGGGGAGTAATATATAGTCATGAAAAACAGAAGTAAAAAGAGGAGTAATATACTAAGGGGGAGTAGTATTCAGTTATGACAACAGTTCAGTTGAGGAAATGGAGAATGTTGAAGAATATTGCAACAGATGGAGGATTCATCATTGGGGGAGTTTTGAAGAGGAAATGGAGAATGTTATAAAAGAATTATTCATTTGGATTGGTGGAGTTTTTCATTCCATATGTTGCCATCAATGCCAAAGGGGGAGATTGTTGGAAATTTGCCAACAGGCCAGTACTGACTGTATGTTTGTCATTGATGACAACATATGGAAAGTAGCATGCACAGAAGACTTATGCAGTAAGATTTCATTATATGTAGCACGAACATGATATTAGCATGATATCATGGGTGCAGAGGTTAATTGTTAGTATAGACAGTTATATAGTAGCTTGTGTCAGCAGTGTTCCTAACAGAGTAACATGCAGTGTTCTGTGTATGGTTGTTCGTACAATTATCATGAAGCCTTGCATGCTTGGATATATATTGAAGACATGTTAGTAATGTTACATTCATGGACATAGAGTCTGATGATCAGTAGCAGTGAACTTATGCAGTCACTATTCACCAGTAGTAGTTTCTTGTGTTTGTTCAGAAGAGACGACAGAGATTATATTGGTTCTGGAGTTGTGCCTATTATTTCGGTATGCACCCTTGGATTTAAGCTTGGAGAAGAGTTAGTGATGTTTGGTTAAGAGTGCATGAATGAATTCAGCTGGTGGAGAAAGATCCAGTTGTTTTGGTAGAGCCAAAAGTGTGTAGTGCGCGTCTACAATTATCTTATTGGACAGGTCCCAAAATGTATTGTGTGCTTAGTAGAGCCGACTGAATTGTTATTGGAGTTTGTTATGGTTTCTCTACTATGATTTCAAGGTGGTTCTAACAGGATGACTTGATTATATCATTTAGAGGAAAGATATTTGTAGGCAGTCATTTGTGATTGCTTGAATGTGGTTCATAGTTGATTAAGAAGAGCAGAGCAGAGTGTGTGAAGTGTTGAGCCATCAGAAGAAGGTCTATGTGACTATTATACACTAAGTTTGCACCCTTGTTTCAAGCTCTCTTAGTCTTGATAACTTAGTATAACATGGGAATCATCTCTAGGTTGTGGGACCTATGCTAACTAAGATGAGACCTCCAGGTTCTAGGCTGGTTCCTCTTGGATAATCACCTTAATTTTCTTCTTTGATAGGAAAGTAAAACTTGAGGGAAAAGGGATAGAAGGAATGCATGGAAGGGAAAATATTGAAAAGCAAACTATCCTACTAGGTGATACACCGAAATGAAATGAACACAATACACTGACCAAACTAGCATGAAAGCTCTCAGATCTAATAGAACACAATCTTTCTAAACAGGCTTACATAAGTATTTCATAGAGGGGTCTGAACAAAACACACAGATTGTAACCTGCAAGCAGACGTTCTTTTCAACATAAGGGCACAGGAATGAGACAGAATGACAGGGGGTTGAAGTATACCCACAAACTCACTCAAATCAAATCAAACACAATAGTACACATATAAGATGAAAGAAAGAAGGGCTCTGGAACTCCAAGGTTTCTCTGAAAAAGCCGGTATATTATACTCAATAAGAGAAATGCAGACAAGGGAAAGACCAGAGGGAAGAACAAATGCCATAGATAGCCTGTATTAAATCTGAGATTTCAATGAAAGGTTACAGACTGTAAAAGTCAAAGGGCAGAAAGAATGCCACAAATAACTCCTAGAAAGAGAAAAACTCTTTTTACAAAATGTAAACTCTGAGCTCTAAAAAGCTCCAAAAACAATATATACATCTCCCTTTCCATGCAGGCAGGAGTCACAACCTAGTTAGGGTTACATATGATTTGACATAAAATAATCAGAAACCCTAATTTTGTCATGTCTGATCTTAAATGTGTCTCTAAAAATATCCTGGCCGATCAGATATCATATTTGCATGTCCATCCCTATACTATATCTGCCTGCAAACAAGCCGCCTTGACATATCTACCCTTCTGCAACTCGGCCTTGCCATGAATGCTCAAATTTGGTCCAGGTTTGATTTGTATTTTGAAGTACAGGAGGCCATAGGTGGTGCCACCTTAATATTTCTTCGGCGCAAGAATATCAACATGGTACCCTAAGAAATCGCAGGAGACAGCCACCAAATCTTCCTCAACATTCCCCCAACTACAACCATCCTAGATCTATCAATTCTGGGCTACCTGAAGCCACGCAATCGACCAACTGCAATGAACTAGCAAGAAACCCTCGAGAAGATATTTTAAATTTGAAAAGCAACGGCCAGTTGACCAAGATTAAAATGTAGCCATCGATATCACTCCTTCCCGGCAAATCAAACGGCTTAGATCAACCCTATAACAGTCGGGAGACCCTTTGAAAATTCAAGCGCCAACTCATCGGTCAGAAGCCAATAAAAAATGAACACCTCAGCAAAATGGAGCACATCGGACCCACGACCCACTGAGATCTTCATCAGACGGTTGTCGTTATACCACGATACTAAATATCATGCATCTTATCCAAGCGGTATAATGACAACCGCGAGATCACACCATAACTTAACCATTAGGAAAGACAGGCCCCACTGACAAATGCCAACTATTCCACCCATCGATCAATTAGAAACAAGCGCGTTAGCACCTTCTGGCAACACGGACCCACGACATCAGTCTTCATCGGATGGTTGTTGTTATACCACCCCCTTAAAGTTCATGCATCTTGCTTCAATGACATAATGATGATCGTCGATCTCGCACGAGCTTTAACCAGCCACATCAAAAAAAGACCGCGGGCCCACTGACAAATCCCAGCTGTCGTCCGGCCAACCAATAGAATTCGAGCACGTTAAAACCTGAGGACCCACCTAACAGAGCCCTGGCAAAAGGTAAAATCAACGGTTGGCATATGATCGCATGGGCTTGAAATATTCCATGCGATCATATGACAATCGTTAGATCTTAAAGGAAAGACAACCCACTGGGCCCATTGACAGAATTCCACATCACAGCCCACTGACCAATAAGATTTAGACACCTCGGATTACGTGGCAGTGGACCCACTAACAGATTGAAGTGCTGCATTGGAATGGAGATCGACGGTCATCGCATGATCTGAAGGGTTTGGAATATTCCTTTAGATCATGCACCAGCCGTAGATCTAACTTGACTGCCAGCAACCAAGACCACTAATAAAAGATGACTGCTCGTCGAATCGCAAGCTACTAAGGGCTAAACCGCTGGAATTGTGAGATTCTACAAACACAGTCGCCAAGTCGCTGGCAAAAACCATAACTGCTTCCGTATTCTGGCGACCTAGCGACCGGGCTTTAAAATATAAAGCACACATGGGAAAAGGGATCACTTAAGTAGCCGAAAAGGTAACCGCGAAATAGAAAGGCCAAAAGGGTTTTTTAGGGTTTTTTGGGGCCAACGGCTACTTTTTCAAATTTAAACTTGCAGACCAGGGAGTTTGGATGGTTGCAGAGGCTAGAAGAAAAGGCAAAAGGCCATGAAAATTTCAGAGGCGCTCGACAGGTTAAAATGGAGATCCTAGATTAAATTCAGCCTATGACCAAAATTAAATAGATATGAAATTTTGGGCAACATTTTGGTGATTTCTACTAGATGTCAACCTGCTAGACATGAAAACCAGTGGCTTTGAGCAATCCATTGGGCATGGAGTCATCATCGAAATATGAAACTTTCTTGATAGAGAGAGACCTGGAACTGAAAGATAAAACTATGCACGAGCACTTCTTGGAAAACGAGAAAACTAAACTAGAAAACAGGGACAGAAAGCAGGAAAACTATCCTAACCTAAACTAACCAGTGCAGAAAATTGGTCAAACAAAGCCATTCATTGGTAGGCTGAAATAACTACCCCTCCTCATTAGGATATTTTGCATTGAGTGCATAAGGGTAGCTACAAGGATCTGAGGCATATAAAGATTTATCAAACAATGGTGAACTACCTCTGCAAGGATAGGATCAAGTTTACTCACCTCACATTGATCATGTGGAGATGTCTTAGTAAACTCCTTCTGGGCCAAGTATCTGATAGGGCAGCCTCTTGAAAGTCTGAAGGCAGGACTTTCCTTGATGGTCTCATTTTTATCTTCATGGTTGCCTTTTATTATGGATAGTCATGTTAGCTCATCCTCCATGGATAGGGAACTGTCATCCTCTTCATTTAAGCATGCAAAGAGCTCATCAAAGTTGTCAAAATCCTGAAGACCCCCAGGAATGACTGGCTCTTTACCATCAAGCTCCACACACAAGCTTCCTATGATGCTCTACAAACAATCTTCCCCAAGGCTCTGGTTATCTTCTTCATATTGGGGAGTCTCCTCAAAGATGAGATCAAGCTCATGAATCAGCATATCCTCAGGATCAATCTTTTCTAGCTGCTGCAATTTTACAGAGGTGGCTATGATCATAGCCTCTTCGTTTTGCTCAACAAAACTAGGCAACTCATCTAACAAGGACAAGGCATCCTCTTCTATATCAACCTCCTGTTGATGATGAACCTTTTATTCTGATTGACCCTCAACCATAGGTAATGGCATGGTCTCTTCCTCATCATCAACAAAGAGGGGTAACTCATCAAACAAACCCACCAGGAGTTCAGGTTGAGCATCAATCTCCATTTCTTTTCTTTGTCGTCTCACTTTATCACAATCATCACTCAACACTGATACCTCAAATTTCCTCTCCTCATATGAAAGTTCATTTACCATAGGTCTTTGCTCAAACACTAGACTAGCATCTTTGAAAAGACTTGGCATCTGACAACCAGGAGGCAGAATCCATTGGGGTATCCACAACACTTCATCATCTTGAGAGACTAGAGGGGCCTCTTGAGATGAACAACCTTCTTGAACAGACTACTCTTGCAGAGTGGTAGACTGAATCTCAAGTAAGGGCTCTTGGAAAGAATTTTTTGCCTTAAAACTTGGGATGTGAAATTGAGGGGGCTCAGGGGGAGACATAGAAGGCATACCTATCTTGAAGCTTGGAAAACTGAAGGCCTTGCCATCTTGGCGTTGCTCTATCTCAATATAGTCCTTAGGTCCTTGCAGACCACAATAAGGTTGCCACTGCTCCAAAACAGGCTCAGACTCTTGAAGGGTACCCCTAAAGCTTGGAAATGAATGCTTTGTAGGCTCTTTATGTGTAACCCCTTGAGACAAATGGGTTCTCCAGCTTGGGATCCTAGGCTTAGGAGCCTTTTGTTCAGCAATTTGTGGCCTCAGCCTTGCTGACTCAACATCAGCTCGGTGATTGATCTCTTCTTGGAATTGTCTTATTTGTTGCTCATCAACAAGAGCCTCCACTACTTGGTAGGAAACTGACCCTTGTTCATAACTTTGAGCCTCCATCTCTTGTTGCTCTCTGATTTCAAACACTTGCTTAATCAAATCAAGCAATAGATTCTTTGTCTCTTCCTGCTCTTTCATCAAGTTTGAGTTGTGAATCTACTGCCAATGAGGCTGAGAAGGGGAGGGTGGGTGGTAAGCATGATGAGGTAGTTGGCTTTGCATTTTTTGTTGTACCGTTTGTGCCCATGACCCCTCTTGTTGGAGGGCCCGCTCATAATCTTGTATAAGGGCATAATCATTTGGGGCATGTTGGATATATTGATGGCCTTGTATAGTATGAAAGCTTGGGATAAAAGCAAGCTTTAGGTGGCTTTGATAGGGCTGATAACTAGCCCACTGAGCATTGTTCTCATAATAGGATGGTGAGTAACATGACTGTCCATAATAACTTGACATGTCTACTCATGCAATTAGCTAGAATTTGAATATGAAAGATTTGAAACATACCAGCACTTTAATCTTTGAAACCAGTATACCTTCTAGAGTTGCCAGATATACAGCACAATGACCTCTTCTAGGTCTATAGGATGCTATCAGCATATCAGAGATAGCATAACCTCTTAAGATGAACTTATTTTGTTGTCCCACCGGGCATGCCAGAATTGTTACGCCCAAGGTGGGGTATCTTTTGAATTTGGATCTTATCTTAGTAACACCTTTGAAGATAAATCTGAACTTTGTCCCACAGGGCGTGCCAGAATTGTTATACACTAAGTTTGCACCCTTGTTTCAAGCTCTCTTAGTCTTGATAACTTAGTATAACATGGGAATCATCTCCAGGTTGTGGGACCTATGCTAACTGAGATGAGACCTCTAGGTTCTAGGCTGGTTCCTCTTGGATAATCACCTTAATTTGCTTCTTTGACAGGAAAGTAAAACTTGAGGGAAAAGGGATAGAAGGAATGCATGGAAGGGAAAATACTGAAAAGCAAACTATCTTACTAGGTGATACACCAAAATGAAATGAACACAATACACTGACCAAACTAGCATGAAAGCTCTCAGATCTAATAGAACACAATCTTTCTAAACAGGCTTGCATAAGTATTTCATAGAGGGGTCTGAACAAAAGACATAGACTGTAACCTGCAAGCAGACGTTCTTTTCAACAGAAGGGCACATGAAAGAGATAGAATGACAGGGGGTTGAAGTATACCCACAAACTCACTCAAATTAGATCAAACACAATAGTTGATCAGGATTAAATTGGGAAAATATTGAAAATCTAATTTTTCCAAAATTTCATATGTTTTAGTAAATTGCAATTTTGAGGGTCTTCGGTGCATTTCTGGACAAACATGCTGTCCAAAAACACGATGGAACATCAATGTTTCCAAAAATTGGTTCAAGATTATTTGAATACCTTTCCAACGCATCAAACGGTTTGTAATTCGGAGCTAAGATGAGAAAGTTATGCCTTCTCCAAGTGGATAAAAATTTTATATTTAGTTTTTTGATAATTTTTGATAGTTTTAATAGTTTAATTGTAATAAACATTATGATGACTCTTCATTTCAATTCCAAGGGATTTGTGTGACCCTTGGGATCCATTTGACTTATATAAACTCCAATTTTGAATAGATTGGAGATAGTTTTTGGTTTGCAATCTTGTTGTTCTCAATTTTCATGTTGAAATCTACAATACTGCAGGTATCACACCAGGTATTGTAATCTAGTTTTCGTAAATCAGATCAGTGGTATCAGAGCGGGGACGCTCCTTTATGCCAATTTACACAAGGTCTTCCTACCAAAGATTAGGATTGGATACACAAGATTTGTCAAAATACCCACCTTTGAGACGCACACGATCGAAGATGTCAAACGATGATGTTAAGAAGTTGGTCGAGGAAGCTTTAAATAAGCAACGAGAGGAGATGATGAGTCAATTTTCATGCCTCCTACAAAAGCAAAAACCCTCTGAATCTGAAACATCATTTCGTGGAAATACCCCTTTCAAAGTGCAGGTCAATTTCGACATCCCAAATTTTGAAGGAAAGGTCGATTCTGAAGCTGTTGATAACTGGTTATCAAAGTTGGATAAGTACTTTTCTGTAAATAATTTCTCAGATGCTAAAAAGATAACATTTGCTCTCCTCAAAGATGAAACCCATGTGAAATTAGCATGGGAAACCAAAGTAGCAAACAAAGAACAAGAATCAGTTGTTGAAGATGGTTTTATACTATCTCTTGATAAGAAGCCCACATGGGGAGAATTTGTGGAATACATAAAAGAAGCTTACCTCCCAGAGGATGTATATGAACAAAAATACATAGAATGGCAGCTTCTTCGCCAAAAGAGGGATCAGTCTGTGCAAGATTACACCAATACATTCCATTCACTTTCAACAAAACTCGGTATTCATGATTTAGAGAAGCATCAAATTTTGAAATATCGGAGTGGACTTCACAGGTATATTCAAACAAAGATGGAATTTTTAAATATTGAGACATTGGCAACTGCCTATAAATATGCTACAAATATTGAAGAAAAATCCAACCAAAAAGGGAAGAGGGACTACTTTGCAAACAACAAGCCAAGGGTTGAAGGTGGCAATAAATTTGCAGGAAAACAGGTGACCAAGGAACCTCATTCAAATTCACCCAAGAACACATGGTGGTCTACTAAAAAGACAGACACGGGCATGTGGTGGAGATGCATGTAAAAAGATGATTTCTGCAGAAGATACTGCTAAGCTATTTTTTGAACATGTGTGGGTTCATTTTGGTTTGCCAAAAACCATTATTTCTGATAGGGATAGCAGGTTCATCAGCAAATTTTGGTCTGCACTATGGGCTAAAATGGACACAAAAACTGACAAAGTCCACAGCATTCCATTCCCAAACAGATGGGCAGACAGAAGTGGTGAATCAAACGATTATTCATATTTTACAGATGTATCATTCAAAACATCCTCGCACATGGGATGAAAGCTTACCCTATGTGCAACACAGCTACAACCGTGCACTCCATAGTACTACAGGGCACAGTCCATTTGAGGTTTCTCTTGGGTACCAGCCATTGGCACTTATGGATGTAGCAATACCATCTCTACACTCTAGTAGTCCATTGAAAGGTGACAAGGAGGTAGATAAAGCAGAAAAATTCATTGATAACATTAGACACCTACAACACCAAGTTTATGAGATATTGGAGCAGAGTAATCAGAAGTATAAGGAAAGACATGATAAACATAGAACTCCTCATCAGTTTCAGGTTGGTGACAAGGTATGGTTACATCTTCAGAAAGAGCACCTGCATGGACCAAATAGGAAGCTTCGTCCTCTTCGTTATGGACCATACACTATTGTGAAACAAGTTGGTGAGAATGCTTTTGAACTTAATTTGCCATCCTCTTTGGGACTGCATCCAGTTTTCAATGTGGAATTGTTGAGACCCTATTTTCCTCCTTTATTGGATATCTCCCAAGCTACTGAACACATTCAAGCTGTAGAGTTAAATCCCTCTACTACTGCTCCAGTCCAGTGTGACCATGTTACTGAAGCCATTTTAAAGACTTTGAGAAATCAGAACATTCCTTTGTATCGGGTGGTTCGCGCTGGTCAACATTCTCATCAAGGCAAGTGGTTTACTAAGGAACAAATTGAAGAACAATTTCCTCATCTGTTGCAGCAGATTAGTGCAATGGGGCCCATTGCCTCTTAAGGGGGGAGGAATGATCAGGATTAAATTGGGAAAATATTGAAAATCTTATTTTTCCAAAATTTCATATGTTTTAGTAAATTGCAATTTTGAGGGTCTTTGGTGCATTTCTAGACAAACATGCTGCCCGAAAACACGATGGAACATCGATGTTTCCGAAATTTGGTTCAAGATTAATGAATACCTTTCCAACGCATCAAACGGTTTGTAATTCGGAGCTAGGATGAGAAAGTTATGCCTTCTCCAAGTGGACCGAAATTTTATATTTAGTTTTTTGATAATTTTTTATAGTTTTAATAGTTTAATTGTAATAAACATTATGACGACTCTTCATTTAAATTCCAAGGGATTTGTGTGACCCTTGGGATCCATTTGACTTGTATAAACTCCAATTTTGAATAGAATGGAGATAGTTTTTGGTTTGCAATCTTGTTGTTCTCAATTTTCGTGTTGAAATCTACAATACTGCAGGTATCACACCAGGTATTGTAATCTGGTTTTCATAAATCAGATCAATAGTACACATATAAGCTGAAAGAAGGGCTCTGGAACTCCAAGGTTTCTCTAACAAAGCCAGTATATTATACTCAATAAGAGAAATGCAAACAAGGGAAAGACCAGAGGGAAGAACAAATGCCATGGATAGCCTCTATTAAATCTAAGATTTCAATGAAAGGTTACAGACTGTAAAATTCAGAGGGTAGAAAGAATGCCATAGATAACTCCTAGAAAGAGAAAAACTCTTTTAACAAAATGTAAACTCTGAGCTCTAAAAAGCTCCAAAAATAATATATACATCTCCCTTTGCACGCAGGTAGGAGTCAAAACCTAATTAGGGTTACATATGATTTGACATAAAATAATCAAAAACCCTAATTCTATCATGTCTGATCATAAATGTGTCTCTGAAAATATCCTGGCCGATCAGATATCATATTTGCGTGTCCATCCCTGTACTATATCTGTCTGCAGAGAAGCTGCCTTGACCTATCTACCCTTCTGCAACTTGGCCTTGCCATGAATGCTCAAATCTGGTCTAGGTTTGATTTGTATTTCGAAGTATAGGAGGCCATAGGTGGTGCCACCTTAATATTTATTTGGCGCGAGAATATCAACATGGTACCCCGAGAAATTGCAGGAGACAGCCACCAAATCTTTCTCAACATTCCCCCAACTGCAACCGTCCTGGAACTATCAATTCTGAGCTACTCAAAGCCACGCAATCGACCAACCACAATGAACCATCAAGAAACCCTCAAGAAGATATTTTAATTTTGAAAAGCAACGGCCAGTTGACCAAGATTAAAATGAAGCCATCAATATCACTCCTTCCCGGCAGATCAAACGGCTTAGATCAACCTTATAACAGTCGGGAGACCCTTTGAAAAGTCAAGCGCCAACTCATCGGTCGGAAGCCAATAAAAAATGAACACTTTAGCAAAACAGAGCACATCAGATCCACGACCCACTGAGATCTTCATCGGACGGTTGTCGTTATACCGCGATACTAAACATCGTGCATCTTATCTAAGCGGTTTAACGACAACCACGAGATCATACCACAACTTAACCATTAGGAAAGACAGGCCCCACTGACAAATGCCAACTATTCCACCCATCGATCAATCAGAAACAAGCACGTCAACGCCTTCTGGCAACACGGACCCACAACATCAGTCTCCATCGAACGGTTGTTGTTATACCACCCCCTTAAAGTTCATGCATCTTGCTTCGACGACATAACGACGATCATCAATCTCACACGAGCTTTAACCAGCCACATTAGCAAAAGACAGCGGGCCCACTGACAAATCCCAGCTGTCGTCTAACCAACCAATAGAATTTGAGCACGTCAAAACCCGAGGACCCACCTGATAGAGCCCTGGAAAAAGGTAAAATCAATGGCTGGCATATGATCGCAAGGGCTTGGAATATTCCATGCGATCATATGACAGTCATTAGATCTTAAAGGAAAGACAGCCCACTAGGCCCGCTGACAGAATTCCACCTCATAGCCCACTGACCAATAAGATTCAAACACCTCGGATTACGTGGCAGTGGACCCACTAATAGATTGAAGTGCTGCATTGGAATGGAGATCGACGGTCGTCGCATGATCTGAAGGGTTTAGAATATTCCTTCAGATCATGCGCCAACCGTAGATCTAACTTGACTGCCAGCAACCAAGACCGCCAATAAAAGATGACCGCTCACCGAATCGCAGGCTGCTAAGGGCTAAACCGTTGGAATTGTGAGATTCTGCGAACACGGTTGCCAAGTCGCTGGCAAAAACCATAACTGCTTCCGTATTATGGCGACCTAGCGACCGAGCTTTAAAATATAAAGCACATGTGGGAAAAGGGATCGCTTAAGTGGCCAAAAAGGTAACCGCGAAACAGAAAGGCCGAAAGGGTTTTTTGGGGCCAATGGCTACTTTTTCAAATTTAAACTTGTAGACCAGGGAGTTTGGATGGTTGCAGAAGCCAGAAGAAAAGGCAAAAGACCATGAAAATTTCAGAGGCGCTCAACAGGTTAAAATGGAGATCCTAGATTAAATTTAGCCTATGACCAAAATTGAATAGATATGAAATTTTGGGCAATAGTGACCAAGTAAAGTGTTTTTGCTATACATTGGAACTGATCCAGACTGCAGGTCTAAGCACAGTTCACCAAGATCCAGATATAGTGTGTATCTGTTATTCGGAAGGTTGTAGCCTTCGCCCCTTTGAGCAGTGTGCTCTCAGACAATGCATCCTCTCTCCTAATAGGGACTATTGTAAAAGACTCCTAACAAGGTCCAACCATTGACCAAGTCTATTGTACTAAATATATTGTAAAGCAACTCCTAACAGGGTTAAGGATCTTCTAACAAGGATCATAATACAGTAGTGCAGAATATTAGTGGGTGTCAATTCCCACCGGGGTTTTTACCTATTTGGGTTTCCCCGTAACCAAAATATTGTGTTGTGTTCAAGTGTTCTTTCATTGTGTTTATGCTTTATGTTTAAGTATACTTAATTGGATAAAGAATTGAAACTTGTAGATAATTGATTCACCCCCTCCCCTCTCAGTTATCTTTTGGGACTATTCCTAACAATTAAAGCTTTAGTTGAGAAATAACAAAATTACAAGGTAAGGAGATTTGACAATGGGGGTATATATTGTTTTAGGGAATCTAATGAGTTTTGTAAGAATGGAAGCATTATTTAGTAGAAGACTACTACTCATACTTTCCAACAAAGTTGGGTAGCAAAAAGATTGAATCAGATCTTGATGGAAAGAGTTAGGCGCATGTTGTGTGGTGCTATGCTTGATAGATGCTTTTGGGATGTTGTTGGTATTTCTTGTTATTTAATCAATAGGTCTTCTTCTTTATCTCTTATTACAAAAATCCTTATAAAGTGTTAATAGGCAAATAGCCTTTAATTTTGCACTTAAGGGTCCTTAGTTGTGAGGCTTTTGTTCATGTACCTTAAGAGAAGGAGTCTAAACTGGATCCAAAAGCACATAAATGTATCCTCATTAGTTATAATGAGAATGTAAAAGGTTATAAGCTTTGAAATCCTCTAACTCATAAAATGATCTTTTCTAGAGATGTGACTTTTAGGAACTTTAGAGCTTACTTAAGTTAGGAATGGTTAAAGGATAAAGATAAGTCGAAGATGGTACACTTTGAGACAAAGATAGAGAAGTAGGAAGATGTACATATGAAAGAACAATTATGTGAATTAGAGGATGGAGAAAAATAAAAGGGTTTAGAGAGTTCATACGATGCAAGACAACAAAATCTAGTTGACAATTATAACTTACTATATTTTCTTTATGTATTTTCTTTGTTGAGTGTTGACAATGAACCTAGATATTTCAAGGAGGCTCTCTCTTTGAGGAAAGTGAGTCTTGGATGCAAGACACAGAAAGAGATGATGAACTTTATACATTATGACACCTAAGATCTTATTTTTTTTCCTAAAGAAAGGAAGTCCATTAGATGCAAGTGTACATTTCTTTTTATTTTTATTTTTATGAAAGTGGTCAATTAGAGTGGTACAAGGCCAGACTCATAGCTAAGGGCTACTCCTAGAGAGAGGGATTTGATTTTGGTGATCTTTTCTCATGTTGCTAAGTTAGCCTCTATTAGATTACTATTATCTATTATTGTTGCTCATGATTTTAAAATAGAGAAAATGGATGTTAAAACTACTTTCTTGAAGGGGACATTGAGGAGGATACTTTTACACAACACAACAATTTTGTTTTGAAAGGAAAATAACACATAGTTTGTAGATTAAAATGGTCCTTGTATGGTCTAAAACTAGTCACTTAGGATGTGACATGCCATAACTTTTCTACCTTTGCATTAAAATTGGGTTATGTTAGAAGTGAGGAGGATCGTTGTCATATTAAGGTTATCAATGATCAAATATTGATTATTGTCTTGTATGAAGATGGCATGTTTGTTGGTAACAAGACAATAATTAGGAAGCTCAAAACTCAAATTTTTGGAATATTTAATTTGAAGAACTTGGGGGCTTCTAGATATACTGTTGGGATGGATATTAGTACGGATTGAGTTCATAGTAAGCCTTGTATAAGGTAGATTAAGTATGGTGACACCATTTTATAAACATTTTAAATATAGGACAATAAATTAGTAAATATTTCATTTTTAGTCAATATTAAGTTGAGTTTAGACATGTTTCTTAAGTCTATTGATGATGTTAAGGAATGTTTAAGGTTTTTTATTCTAGTTCGTTAGTGGTTTAATGTATGTAATGGTTTTCAATAGACTATATATAACCCAAGCAATGAGAGTTGTAAACAATTTTATTCTAACTCTAGTAATTTGGACTTATGTGAAAATGATGTTTAGATATTTGTACGATAATTTTGATTACTATTTAGTTTATCATGGAGATGATGATGTGGACAAGTAATTAGACATACAAGATTTTGTTGATACATATTGGGAAGGTGACTTGGATATTGAAGGTCCAAGTCAGTGGTTGTGTATATACTTTTCTTGGAGTAGTGACTTGGAGAGTTTCTTTATCAATCATGGAAGTAAAGTATATGGATACTATACACACATTTAAGGAATTATTATGATTAAATAGACTTGGTTCAGGTATTGGGTTTGATTTCAAGACAATGAGAATGATATGTGATAGTTAGGGTGTCATATTTTTGGCCAAAAATCCTATGTATCATGGTCATACTAATAATGTCAATGTTTTGTATCATTTTGTGAAAGAAATAGTTGAGAACAGAAAGGTCTTGGTTGAAAAGGTTAACACTATGGATAATGTTGCAAATTGTCATACAAAACCAATGACTGCATGTAAGTTTATTTGGTGTAGGAAGACCATAATCCTTGACCGCTATACTAAATTATATGGTTATGTATCTCTATGGGTGAATTTAAAATGCATTATATCAAGTCATGGGACAACGTTAGGATTTAGGTGCCATCATACTTATAAATTCATATAATTAATCATTCCTAAAATTGTTTGTAATTCACCCATAAAGGATGGAGGGTTTCACCAACAACGGTAACTAATTTTTACTACTTTGGTAAACATATTTTTCTAAAACTGATAAATATCTATATACTAGTCTAGGGAGTTATTGAGTTACTTTCATTAGGCAGACATCACATTAACTACAAAATGGTAAAGTTATTTACTCTAGGCATCCACCTTAGAAATCAACTATTTTGGGATGCTATGCCATCTCTCGTAAGTTGTAAGAGTATTTGTGATAATTACGACAACTATTATAAGATATTATGATTACTATTATAAGATTTTATGACAACTATGACAATAATCTATGACAAAATATTTTATATCTTGGTCCCTAGGCACCCAGACATTGGAAGATGCCTCAAGACACTTGTAAGAGAGCATATAAGAGGTCATCATGAGTAGTAATTGATGTTTCCAAGGAGGGAGATATGAGATTTTCTAAGTTTTTTGCTTGTTATTTTGGGGATACCGCATTGGTGTTTTCTCTCACAAATCTCCATAACCATAAATCAAAGCCTTGAGTTAGTAGTTTGATTAGAGTTATCTTGCAAGTTGTAGGTAATAAGGTGAAACTAGATTGTTTAGAGATTAGAAGTGAAGTGTGATATTGTAAACAACTTCTAAAATTAATAATATACTTATCCTCTTTCTTTAGTGGATTTTTTTTTTCTCAAAAGGGTTTCTCATGTAAATCTAGTGTTATTGTTGGTATTGCTATTTTTTATTTTAAGTTGAATTCGTAACCACTTAAATCTTCATCGATAGTCTCTATATACTAAGATGGCATGTTAAGCCAAATCCCTAAGTGAAAGGGAAAATTTCTAAAGAACTAGAAGGAGAGGGTAATCCACTTTCCACCTTCACTTTTCCAATATATAAAGTTCTTGGGGAATTACCTAAGATTGACAAAATTCACTTTCAAGAGGTGTGCTTCTTGATTCACCTCCTTGTTTTTATACTCCATTGAAACATGAGAGTTGGCTTCATCCCCTAGAGTGATCAAATCCTTAGGTAGGCCCCATAGAAGGAATGGTCCAAACATATTTTTATCTTCCAGGATTATCTCCTAAGATTACACAAAGTGCAAGGACAGAGCATATAGATGTTGGGTTCCTTGGGATAAAAAGAAAAAAAAGAGGGTAAGTAAAGTTTTCAACCCTTAAGATTGTACAAAGGTGTATGAGTACATACACACCACTCGCTTAGAGGTATGACAAAAGATTTTTTTTCCCACAACTCCAACTTTTTTGTGCAACTAAAACTAGTAGAAACAAAGAAACTTGGATAAGCGTAATTCTACACCAAATAAATTAGTAGTATAAATATTGGTTTTGGACAAGCATGAACATCTATAAGATTAATTAGAGTCATAATTAGGTGAAATAAGTTAGCATGAAGATTAATAAAATGAAAAATAAGAGTATACAAGTGAAAAAAACTTTCTTTGAGTGGAAGTATAACTTCCATTTTATGAGTTAGAAAATTGTGTAGGTAGTAATGAACACAATTTTTTATGTACACAACCACTGCTTAGGAAAAAAACATCATTCCATGTATATTTTCGTATGTACATGAACTAAAATATAGTGCATAAGCATTGGACTAGAACTTGTAGGAGACATTAGACAAGTGCTAATAATCATCCTAAAAAAAATCATTAAACTACGAGATAGAATGTTGGTAATGATGAGAAAAATATGAAGACACATTAACAAATAGACTGAATGTGCAAAAATAAAAATGGTAGAAGTATAAAATGCTAAAATAGAAAGAAAACCCCCCGAAGACACAAAAACACTAAATTATAGGGCAAACACACTAATTCAAGTAAGTGTTGATTCACATTGGTGCTTATCGTCAAAACATAAATGTCAAATGAAGTTAGTAGAAAATGGCTCCAATAAAATATGTTTTTCTTTTTATAAAGGGTTAGAAAGTGATGAAAAATAATGAAACAAGACTAATGACCTATTAAAATATAGACAAAAAAAATGAATATAACACAAAAAAAGAAAATATTCAAATGTAATAAATTGAACCTTACACCTTTTCCTTCTTCTTGCTCCTTTGATTGTGTGGAAATGAAGTGCACCCAATGCTCCACTTGATATGTTATTTGTGATGTATGGATTTGTGGCAAAATGTGTTGTTTAGTAGAATAACAACATGATAACATGATCTCAATGGTTGATTATGAAAATGATGTGATGATAGCATAAAGGGGAGTGACCAAATGTATAAAATATAAGGATAGTATGAAAGTGGATTGTTAAATGAAATGAGATATTCTAATTTATTAATTTTGAAAAGAGAAATGGAGGGCCAAGATGCATTGATTAGTGGAGGGCTAGGTTTTGAGGAGAAAAGAGACATGGATTGAAATTTTAGTCATATGACAAGTGTCACATAAGGTGAGAGAGATATATATTGTCACATGTATGAGAAAAGGAGTGAAGATAAGTCAAAAGGTCAAGGTGGTGTGGATGTTTATCATGCCTCCAACACGTGTGAGTAAGGTGTTGATAGAGTCAAAATGTTTACACATGTGCTTCCAAGAGTTTATGTTCACATGTATATGTGAGCAAGGTATGGGATAAGGTTGTATGCTCAAGCATGGAAACATAGGACGAGAGAGTATACATGACTAGATAACAATGAGCTTAGATTTCAATAAATGTGGATTTATTTAATGGTGAGGATTGAACATAAAAGAAATAATGATGACATATTTTTAAATATTAGAAGAAATGGACTAGAGATCAATTAATTTGAATTCAATAACTAATCAAAGCTACATTAATTAAGTTGGATGAATTAAGGATTGCGACTAGTTGATTTAATTTAATTAATCAAACTTAAGGAAGAATCAATGATGAATAGTCAAGGCAATTAATCATATTATTTTACAAAAAAATTATTGTCGTGTATTAGACAGATTTTGGACGTCTACACTAACATTGCTTGGTTGTGGAATTATTCAACAATAATTTGAGTGATGTTATATAAATTTTACTCCCCACAAATATTTATAGAAATATAAGATGATATTTTTATTTTTATTTTTTATTTCAAATTTAAATACTATTTTTTTGGGATATTTCTTTTATTCAACTATTTCATATTGTTTGTGAATACAATATAATACATTTTTTAAGGAAGTTTTGTGTACAAATTGTTGACTCCATCTCTTTACACTCTATTTAAACATTACTTTATTCAACATTTATTTTAAAAATATTTAAAGAGAATTCTTGATAAAATTTCATAAAAATAATAATTTTAGATAAAAATAATAGTTAAATATGAACCATTACTCATAAAATATGAATCAATGAATTTGACTAGAAAACTATAAAATTGAATCCAGATAGTAATACTGCAATAGTTAATGTGTTTCAAAATAATTTCAAATACTATTTTAAATTTTTATTTTTTTTAATATATCTTTATTAGAATAAAAAATATTAATTTGTTTTTTCAATAAGTTATAATAAGAAAAAAGCTGAAAGCGAAATCCTCCTCGTTCCCAGAGACGACAATTTAAAGCATCCTCCGAAGCTCACGTTACATGCGTGTTTAAATTGCAAACCAGATACTTCTACAAACCTTATATCTTGTTGCATTATTGCAAGTAAATCTACCATACGATATATATCCACACCGACAATATACGGCGACATAGTCGACGGCAAAGCAATTCTCATGGCCGCTAAAATGATGAAGGCTGTTCAGTACAATGGATATGGAGGAGGCGCTGAATCTCTCAAGGTAATTTTTATCTAGCAATTTTCAATTCGGCTGGACTCTTTTAATTCTATTTACATCTTTCTCTTACAAGGGTTTATTTTATTTTTCTTCTGAAATTCTGGACTGTTGTGATCCATCATTTTGAGCTTTCAGAGCTAACTGGAACAACACAAGGGCAAAAACAGAGCTGATATATGTTAAATATTGGCTAGTCTTTGTGCATTTTTAAAGTTTTTTATTGCTTTCTTTTTACCCAAACTATTTTACTTTTATTCTGAACTTACTCTATTCAATGTTATTTTGGTTAAATATAGTTGAGAGTATCACTGTGCTGATGCCTGTTATGGAAGGAACATGCTAAAATTATGTAATCCTTATATCTTTTAGTTTTAATAGCGATTTCAATTAATCAAATATATTTTACTAGTATGCCTAGAGTTCAGCATTTAGTTTCTCTAATCTTTATATTTATAAATGCACTTCCCTGTTGATAAAAAAATTGTACCGTTTGATTCCTTAGGTTGGGCTTTTAGAATTTCTTTTGATAAGGGTAAGCAGGAAATCAAAATTTACGAGGGCTCCATTATTGTGAATTTTATTAATTTTTCCCTGGCTATGGGTATTTGGGAGCATGACTGGTTTAGGGTTTTTTCCCTCAAAATTTGGGACTAGTCTGCCCATGATTTTAAGTTTTCAGGAGATTTTTTTTTGGTTTTGGATATGCTGGAGCATGAATTTGTCATGCACCCACTACGAAAGTGACATCTATCATAAATGGGCTGATTACAGACAGCAAAGGTAAGCGATCAGTATTGAACGATGATGACATGCTCCGGCTCAGAAGAGATACCTATCATAAACATAAAGAACAGCAAAGTAAATGGGCAGTGAATAGAATGAATAAATATAAACAGTGATCTAGTAACAATCAACAGAGATCAAGTACATACAGACATTGATCAAGCAATACTCATCTACGATCAAGTTATAATAAACATCAATTAAAGTTGTTAACAACCCACGACAAGGTGCGATTAAAGGAAGAAGACAAATTTTTAAACAAGAGACATGTCTCTTCACTAGAGACAGCCACTAGCAAAAGTCACCTATCTTCAATGGAACAATGGATTATAAATGAAGAAGACTGTGAAGCAAGAGAGGATCATCAAGGAAGATAACACACAAACATAAAGAAAGACAATCAGCACTCAATAAAACAGAAGATTAAAGAACTCAGCATATATATATATATATATTGTACAGCAGTTTAAATACTAGTCATATATTGTGGCTCTCAGTCAAGATATTCAGTTGACCATTTACATCAAAGGACACAAAGGCAAAAGACAGCCCTCCTGCAAATCAACCGATGAGAAGAGACATGCTTTTTCATTTGGTGAGGGGACACAGATGATGATCACATCAATCATCAAATCACTCAAGTACAAACAGTGGAAGAGTCCTTATCAGATTGAAATACATTCAGGAAAACAAATACAATGAGTTTAGGGCCTTCATGGAAAAAACCGCTCAAACCACTCAAGCTCTCATGGAACAGAATGAGAGGAATGAAAGAACCAACCAACTGCTCCTTCAAGCCATTCAAAATATAAGTAATAATCCTCATGGAGAGAACAATAATATCTCCCCAAGGGTATCCAATCCTAGGCCAACAAGACCTCCCTTCCTACCTAGGGAGGAACACATGGAAGAAGAAGAGGCAAAAATTTCACCCATGGATAACATTGATGAAATTGTAGAAGCATACACTAGACTTGACCTTGAGTTTAGGACAAATGTCTCTTTTAGGGATTACTGTGATGCCAAAATGAAAGCTGCCATTAATAAGAAAAGAAAGGCACAACCCGATAAGAACCTAAAGGAAAGGGTGAGTAAGATAACCCTTCTTACTTTTGACGGATCGGGGAAAATCAGGACATGTTCTTGAGTCCAAAAGTTGGTCACTTATCTTTCAGAAAAGCCCCATGATAGAGGAAAATGCCATTAAATTTGTTGTGCTTCATTTAATGGGAACAACCCTTGAATGGTGGCACCATGGCCTTATTACCCAAGGTCACCAATGTGTAATCATTCATGATGAATTTACATAAAAACTCATCAAAAGATTTGATTGAAGGCATCCACAACAGTACTTCAACGAATTAAGTCAACTAAAGTATCAAAGAATAGTGGAAGAGTTCGTCACCGAATTCCAAAAGTTGAAATTTCTCAAGAATGTCATGTCCCCATCTCGAATAGAATTTTAATAATAATTGAATAATGAAATATTAATAAATAAATAATATTAAAAATAGACAAATGAATAAATAATATCATATAATTATATTATTATAATAATTAACAATATATAAAATAACATTAAAGAGTTATATAATATATTATTTATTAATATAATCATAATTAATACTATGTGATAATAATTTATTATTAACAATAAATATAATATATTATTATTAATACAATAATATACCAAATAAACAATGATAATATAAATAAATAGTCAAGACCAAGTATAATTATTAATAATAATACAATAAATTCATATATACCCAACCTTTATTGAAATGATAAACCCACATAAAATATAATTCCAAATATTAGACAAGTGACAAAATGAAAAGTCACGACCATTACCATATGCAGGTATATAGGGGATCAATCAGTCAGCAAGAAAGACAGGAGGAGCGGCATTGGAGAATACATACAGTCACCAAGGAAAAGAGACAAGAGTCTCCCAATCTAGTCAGCAAATTACACATACAAACAACAAACCCAGCAATTTAGAAGACCATCGGGAGGAATATAGAAGGCGGCGTAAGTGATCGGAGTTGAAATTTCTCATTCTGGACAGCACACCAAGATTGATCAGAGACACACATACAAACAACAACCAAGTCATACAAGATAGCTACGCACATCACGGGTTAAGCAAGACTCAGTCAGCAACCCCACAAATAGGAAGTACATTCACACCCACTCTCATTACACAACTTACACCCTTAAAATTGGGAGAATCGAATACGACTTGAATACGCATAGTATCATTGATCGATACTTATACAACTTAATATACATACGATAAGAGTAATATGAGAAAATTTCATAAATTCGCTGGAATATAGTATCAGTAGTGGGATTGACCACTAGTCTCTTAGGGACAATGCAATATACTCCACTCTATCAGATAGATAAGAGTTATATACTTCATTAGGAATATTGGAGTTGTTCATTACACCAATACGATTCATGAAAGATACTTGTTTGTGCGATATAAGAACAAACAAGTGAAGGGAATCACATTTTTTCAATATAACTTGCAAGGGAATCCGAGTTAAGGAAAATATTGCATTGGGAAAGAGTATTTTGCAATCAAATTTTATTTGAATAGCTCCCCAATAGAACAATCCCAGTAGGGGACATTACAAAGAAAGACTCACTTATCTATTTGTAGAGGGATTGGAAGAGTCAATCAAAAGCATAGTGAGCACCTTGGACCCCGCAAACTTGGAAGAAGCAATTCGAAAGGCAATGAGATTTGAAGATGACCCATCAAAGGATAAGCCCGAAAGCTTTACCTCTAACACACTCCAAGTATCCTCGTAAAGATGAAAGGTATAGGAGGGAACACCAAGGAAGTACATGATTCCATTGTAATGAGAATTGGGAGCCCAAACATATATGTTGAGATGGAAACGCCCAATAATGGTGAGATGACTTGAAAAGGAAGAATTTGTGGTTCAAATGTAAAGAACCATGGGAATATGTGGACATATATGTGGGAAAGGAAGCCAAGCCCACAAAATAGAGGCAATACTCGACAAGGAAAAAGAAGGAACCTCGAACAAGGAAACAAATCACGATGAAGGAGATCTCAAAAACATCCAATCAAAGAATGAAGGGGTTGTAACCCAATGGAACTTTTTGGAGGAGCAACTCTAGTAATTATGATGCCAAAATCTAGGAATAGATTAGCCAACCACTCTCTATAGAGAAATAGTAATATATCAAATTAAGATCTCCTTAAGGTTCCTTTGTTGAATGTCTTGATAGAACATTGCATAGATGTAGTTCATACAATAATGCAAGGCCAAAGATGAATCAACAAATGCATTCTAGACAATTAGAGGGGTCTAATAATGCGTTTATTTGCGTGTATGCTTTGTGTCTACATATATTCTTGTGTATACTTTGTGTATGCTCCATGCCTTCATACATTCATGTGTGTACTCTGTGTTTTCAAGTGTACTTCTTGTTTGTCTCTATATTTTTTAGTTGATCTAGAATAAGAGACTAACTAGAGTGAACTAAAAAGATGAATTTATTACTCTTGAAGTCATGGATGTGAGTCATGCTATTGTGCAAACATTGGGTCAACCTAATCAGTTTTTGCAAATAAAATTGGCATACGTACTAGGTGGCATTGGTCTCTATATCTGGAGGATGAGAGAAAACTTGTCTTAATTCCCAATCATAGGGTGAGGTATCTTACAAATTGAATTAGAAACACAGATATTGAGATGATATTAGAGTTGCGCAGCAGGAGCTAAAAATATCACAAGAAGATTTGAAGATTAGTTTAGGGACCTGCACATTGGAAAGGATCTGGTTAAAACTATCAATGCTTGAGGACAAGCAAATTCGGGAAGGGCGGACTGTCATGCCGCCACTACAAAAGTGACATCTATCATAAAAGGGCTGATTACAAACATAAAAGGTAAGTGATCAGCATTGAACAATGATGACATGCCTCACCTCAGAAGAGATACCTATCATAAATGGAAAGAACAACAAAGTAATTGGGCAGGGAATAGAATGAATAAATATAAACAGCAATCCAGTAACAATCAGCTGCAATTAAGTAAATACAAACACCGATCTGGTAATAATCAACAGCGATCAAGTAATTACAAACAGCAATTAAAGTTGTTAACAACCCATGACAAGTTGTGATTAAAGGAAGAAGATAAGTTGTTAAACAAGAGACATGTCTCTTCACAAGAGATGACCACTAGCAAAAGTTACCTGTCTCAAAGGAATGGTGGATTATAAATAAGAAGGCTGCAAAGCAAGAGAGGATCATCAAGGAAGATACACACAAACATAAAGGAAGACTATCAACACTTGATAAAAGAGAAGATTATCAAACTTAGAAATATATATCTCTATATATATATTGTACAACAGTTTAAATACTAGTCAGATATTGTGGCTCTTAGTCATGATGTTAAGTTGACCATTTACATCAAAGGACACAAAGGCAAAAGACAGCCCTCCTGCAAACCATTACTGATGAGAAGAGACATGCCTTTTCACTTGGCGAGGGTCCATAAATGATGATCACATCAATCATCAAACCAGTCAAGTACAAATAGTGGAAGAGTCATTATCATATTGAAAGAACTCAAGAAAACAAATACAATTATCATCAATCCATCTAATAAGAGATGGATGGAGTGAAGGAACAACAAAGGAGAAATATATTCCAATTTGTTAATATTCCAATCAGACTGGTAATTTAGTGATCATTCCTTAGCTTTATATATGTATAAATATGCATATTTCTGTCATATACTAACAAATATTAAACATACATAATAGCATTGCAACAGTTCGTCAAAGAGGGCAAGGAAGGAATCTACATTAAGGGAGAACAACTTAGGGCATCCTGCTATAGTGGCAAGTAGGGAGAACAACTATTAGGGCACCCTATTGCACTGTGAAAGGGAGAGAACAACTAAATGCACCTTATTGTTATTTTCTGTAAAAAGCTAACTCTACTAGCAATAAATTTAACATAATCCATACATTATATATTTAGAATGTGAATAGAATGATGAACATTTTTTTTTAAAAGAACTGAAGGATACTAGATCAATTACCACTAGAATAATCTAACAGGAATAACATTACAAGAACATAAATAGAGGATGAACATTATCTCGATCTCTAACAATTATTATCATGCAATTTAAAGAACAAAAAAAGAGTTTAAGTTCTATTGTCATTTGAATCTTATCTAAAATCTTTAAGTATCATACATGCTCGCCAGAGGGGGAGAATCATTGAGGTGCTTTACTTTCAACCACAAATCTAGCGGTCCCCTCCACATCGTCCTATTGGAAGTGGCCCTACCCTTCATGAGGGTGTAAACATAGTGTTTAGGTCTAATGTCATCTGAGCTTGTTATTTTGAAGCTACACAACTCTAGTTGGTCACGCACTATATGTACCTCCTTACTAGCATGACATCTGACTAGGAAGTGTGTCTTGATCATCTGAATTGATGGATGCATGCAAAGCACTGTGCCACCTTGGCCAAAAGTTTTCATGGTTGCAAGTACAGTTAAATGCATAGTTAACGTTCGCCACTCTACTTGACTTGTTTCAACATTTCTTGGATTCTGCCAACATGGCAAGGTTTAGATTATTTGACTTTCTAAGTTCCATATTGTCAAATGATATAGAGGTTAAACAAGGCCTAGTGATAAATAGTACATCTTTCGACCATCCTTGGCTCAACTTTTTACCATTTCACATCACACGGACATCTTCCATTCTTATCATGATTTAATACTTTAATTTGAGCTTAATTAAGTAGCAAGAAACTTTTGACACCATACACGTATACATTTACTTGCAAGCTTCCTCTTACATGCATACATGCATGTGCTATTAGCACTAGTGTTCTCATAATGGATAATACCACAAGCTAACAGTCTTTAACAACATCAGGGTTTTCAAACCCTAGAGGATTTATTGCTTTTCCAAGCTCTAGTATACAAGCATACATTGTAGTGGTTTTATGACATCTGTAAAGGTAATTGCTTGAATTATATTGTGAAAATAAAGTTACAATTTATAGGGAATTACAAGACGATGTTTCCATAAGAAACAATCATAAACAGAAACTATATAAAATAACGAAACTAAACTAAAAGCTACTAAAAACAACTAAATAATTGTTAAATACTCTAATACCCTCTCTTAATGGTCATCCTATCAACTACACCAAGTTGTCCCCTAAATGTTACAAACTTGTCTGGGCTCATAGACTTGGTGGGGATGTCTACAGTGTGATCCTCAGTTGGAACATACTGCAATTGTTTTAATCCATCTTCTACAAGCTTGCAAATGAAATGGCAATGAAGCTCAACATGTTCGATGCGCTCGTGGGAGACAAGTTTCTTTGCAAGTTTCAACATCCCTTGATTGTCATAGTACAAGGGTGAAGGACTTGTTTGAGACATTTGCATGTCAAAAAGAATCATTCGAAGCCAAATTGCCTCACAAGCTACCTAAACAATTCCTTGATATTCTTCTTCGGTCAAGGAAAGAGTTATTGCTTGTTCCTTCTTGCTGGTCCATGTGACTACACCTGTGCCCAAACTGAAGACATACTTAGAAGTAGACTTTTTGTCATCAACAAAACCTACCAAATCTGAGCTTGTAAAACCAATAAGCCTAGGATTTGTGTTGTTGCTGTACAGAATGCCAACGTCAAGAGCGCCCTTCACATACCTAAGCACAAGCTTTGTTGCAACCCAATGTTCACCTTTTGGGGCTGTCATGAAGCGAGAGATGTAGCCCATAGCATAATTGAGGTCAAGTGTAGCGGAGGTGAGATAGATGAGGCCGCCAACTAGTTGCCTAAGCATTGATTCATTCATCGCAAGTGAATCCGATTTGGCTCATGGTTTCAACCCTTTCTCCATAGGTGTAGATGCAGGTTTGCAATTGTGCATTCGAAACTTATCCAACAGACCTTTGGCATACTTTTTGTTGCCCCACTTTTCATCCCATAACCATGCTGTCAAAGTGGAAGATTTTGGTCTCACAGTCAAGTCTAGTCATGTTTCAGTCTAGGTCTAAGTCTTTCATAGGATAGGCTATCCTTGTCGGGTTCCCCTGCTATTATCTTATCTTTTCAAGCCGGGTGGGTTATTTGGAAGTTTCTTTACAATTGGGTAGGTTATAGAACCCAACCCGGCGAAGATAATATGCTCCCATCGATGATCTTTCTCAGATGGAATGATGATTGTGAAATTATGATCTCCAGACATTTACAAGGAATCAGATAGAAGTTTTCTCATATGGCTGATGCAATAACAAATCTGGCATTAAAAATTTCAGAAATCTACTCCATAGGGCAATGTGTGCAGTCCAGTTGATGAGACTTCTCTTATTTTTAATATGTACACCAGTAATAGAGAAGTAGAGCTTGCAGCTGAAGACATCTGGTTACATTAAAACTCTGCAAGTTAAGGAGATCTCAAGATGTGTTTCTAGAGAGTTGCCGAATAAAGATGATTAATGTATTGTTATATCTTATATGATATCATGTTACACAAGGCTTAGGATATAAAAGGCCTCATCTCAAATGGTAATTAGACTTGGGAGGAAGGTTTTAATATTGATTTATGCATTAAAACTAATTCTTTAAAAGCCTTCCAATACAAAATGATCAAGATATTTACTCAGAAAGAACATACTACTGATCTCAACATCAAACATGTGATTTGGAGCAGAGCTTTGGACAGTCTCAAATTGGTTTGTATTTAAGTTCTCTGAATATGAAACAGAGGAAGTCATGAATGGCTTAATCCTTCAACCCGACTAGTATTTTGTTGTGACACATAAATTAGCAAAGTTCATTATGATTACAATGAATATGTGGGCTTTTAAGGATGAAAGTGTTGCAGTCTGGCATTCAGTACATAAACAGACCAAGAGCTGCCAAAAGCTCACACCACTGTATATTTTCTGCAGAAGACAGTATATTTTTTTAGTATATATCAGAGAAAAACATTCCCTTTTACAAAATATTCAACTACTAAAACATCTGGAACAACCTGGAGAATGACTGATTAGAAGAATCGTCAGAAAAAGAAAAATAAAATAAAACTAAGTTTAATGCGGTAGTTGGCAGTTTAAAAATGAACTGGTCGCATGATCACATGAATAAAATAACAGTCATGCGATCATGCGACAAATGCAAAAGAGGGGGCCCACACAGGTTTAGTGGTCACATGATCGCAAGAGGTAAAAGAGCGCCTTGCGATCATGCGACAAGGTATGAGGCGTAGCCGGTGGTAGGTGTCTTCTTTGTTGGAGGATGGACTCATATACTAAAACAGAGCAGTCGCATGATCGCAACAATTGAAAAAGCGCCTTGCGATGATGCGACAATGAAGCCCGAGTAGGAGAGAGAAGTCAATGGAACGACAATGGAAAGACTAAATAAAGTGAAGTCTGCTGGGACCCACGTACGCCAACAGCGTAGATGCGACAAGGATAGAGCAGTCGCATGATCGCAAGAATTAAAAAAGAGCCATGCGATCATGCGACAATGAGATGGAGTGACTATAAAATATTATATAAGTTTATTTAAAGTGGTCGCATGATCGCAAGAGGTTAAAAAATGTCATGTGATCATGCGATAATGGGATGGAAGTGCAAGTACAAAGGAACTGGTAGCGGGATTCGACCAGGAGATTGCTGCTGTGGTCATGGCTAGGTTGGCTTCTCACAAAATGGAGACAGAGGAGGAATTTGATGCAGTTTTTGATAGCAGTCCAAATGAGACAACTTATTTCCGCATGCTACTAAACAGAGAGAATGTTAACCCGAGCACATGCCAAGTGGCTCATCTGGCACAGTCATGTGCAAATTCCCCGATATGAAGAATTGGTTCCTATTCTAGTGGTCGCCTCTGCTCATAGAGCAAAATTAGATAAAGAGACGAAATCAAAAATAATTCATCTTTATGGTAATTTTGTAATTGACAGGATAACGACTTGTCTCCTGTCTTTTTGTCTTCTGGAAGTTGGAATGTTTTCAATTCCTATGAGCATTGTACATGAGGAATCCTATATGTACTATTGAGGAAGTTAATAGAAAGGTCAGCAAATTTTGGTGTGAAGCTTGTTGCAGAGACAATTTAGTTTTGTGCCATTACTTTACTGTCCACTTTCATTATCTGTATGTGATGTTATTTCATTCATGTTGAATTGGAAATAGTGAATGAACAGAGTTTTATTTCATTGTTTTCAGTTTGATCAATCAGTAGAATAATCAGAGAGTTATAACTAATTGTGAGATTGCATCACCATACTGCATTTGCATTATCATATTTTCATAATCTGCATTTTCATACTATTATGTTGTGGGAATCATAAGATTGTGAAGACCATAAACATAACACCTCTGCATTTTGACCCTTGCCTAAGATTTCACTTGCCCGGGTGAAACTTAGTTTCCTTTGCTGTTCTCTGGTCAAGAACATACCCACAATAGGAAGTAGGAACCAAACAAAATTCATTGAATATTATTCACATAGGAAGCTGTACCTTAATACAGAGGGAAACTAGCTATTCTCAAAAACAGTTTCCCAACTGTTGTGTACGGTTGTTCTTCATCACAAATTGGGCAAATAAAAGGAGAGTCAGAAGAAGAACAATCTGTTTACCAACAAATTTTTGGAGACTTTGCTGGGGAGGTGAAAACGAAGATTAGTGCTGGAGATTGTTTTCTCAGTTTTATTATTATTATCTCTGCTAGAGATTGGCGACTCTGTGTTTTTAAAGAACTTTATTACATATCAGAGTTTGAAGAATTTAAAAGTTCTTATCATTCAGTTACCTAGCTTGTATTTACAACAGACTTTAGCGACTAAGAGGAAGAACACATTGATTTTTCAAGCTTCATTATTCATTTTCATTGCTTCCTAAGCAATTGGTGACTCCGTTCTCAAAGAACCCCATTTACAAGACAAGAAACAGTTGAATTGCAAGATTTTCTAATTGCAGAGCCTTGGTGATAATTGAAATTTCAGAAGGCTAATGATCACAATTAGTCGCTTTACCTGTCATGAGGGAAAATGGTGCAACCTCATGAGGATACAATTCTAATTACAGAAGAGCTAGTAAAGTTTTGAAAGAAGAAGAACTAGCTAAAAAGTTGGCCGCTGTGGTACAAAGACAAATACAGAATCAGAGGCTGACTCAAGCACCGATTCAAACTCTCAGTGACCCACGAGATTGAGGTAACATCATTCTCTTTCTCATTAATTTGATGAAATTTTATGCAGATTTTTGTCACTCTGTTGTACAAATAATCTCAAAGAATGTATCAAGGTTAGAATCCTCTGAGAGATAAAATAGAATATGGCTGCACCTTGGGCAGTTGCTACTGGGCCACTTAACTTTGTAGCTTACCATCCTCTTCCTTCCGGTTCCCGGAAGAATATACCTAAATTCACAAGAGATGGGAAGGTTACTATAGATGAACACATAAAGGCATTTTTCACAGCTATAAATATTTTAGGAGTTGATCATGAAGATGTTGCAGTCCGATTATTTGTTGAAACTCTCACTGAGGCGGCTGCAGACTGGTTCTATCACTTGGCTGATGGATCTATTACGAATTGGAATACCATGAGAGCAGCTTTTGAAGATCGTTTTAAAACTACTGAAGATGAACATGCTTTGTTGGCTCAATTAACATCAGTGAAGAAGTCATCTTCTATGAGCATGAGAGATTTTGTTGCTAGTTTTAATAAGATCATGAATAGAATTCCAGCAGCAAATAGACCTACAACAAGCAATCTGAAAACATTCTTCATTAGTGCTATGCCTCCTGACATAGGCTTTGAATTAAGAAGATCTAGACCTGCAGATTTGGAGGCAGCTCAAACGACTGCTATAGAGTTGGAGGATGATATGATTGCTGCAGGAAGATGGAAACATGAAATTCATAATAAGGCCAGCACTAGTGAGATTACTTCACAGGAAGAGATGATTCAGAAGTTGTCCAATGAGCTGATTGCTTTGAAAAGACAGCTCCCAAACTTCAACAATCCATATCAAAGAAACTTTTCAGAGCAGGCTGGTGAATGCAGTAATAAAACTTTGCAGTTGCCTGGATTACAGCAAAGATTAGCAATCGAAGCTCCACATAAAAAGGTGAATGGTTGCGTGCTTCATTTGACCACTGATCATGATAGTGAAAGCTGTCCAGATGTGATCAGTAGGAGGCAATTTCTAACTACCAATTCTTCTTTGTCCAATAGTGAAACTAAGTCATATTCCAATAGCAACTTTGGAAATTTATTTTTAAAGTATGAATCAGATTCAGAGAAACAAAAGACAAGAGTAGCTGCTGATGTAAAAGTTCTTCCAGCAAGACAATGACAGCCAGCATCCAAAATGCAAAACACTGATGCAAATTCTGAAAAGGATGCTTGGTCTTCTCCCATCTTCCCTGCTTTGAGAGAACCTGAATTTACTTCATCTTCAGTTAGACTTCCATGGATGAGTCATCAGCATGAAGATAATAATCAGCGAGAAGAGCATTTCTAGCTTATGGAGTATGACATGCCTGAACCATCACAAGAAGAAGAAAAGGTTGTTTTTATTCCTTGTTTCTCAACAATATTTCCTTTGGAATCAATAATTTCACCTTTGGATTCATTATTTGAGGTTGAAAAGGAGACTTTTTCTCCTAAGGATGAGCATAATGAAAAGGTTTGGGAAGATGCTCTACCTGTGTCTGAAGTTAAATACCAAGAGCACACCACAAGTAGTCCAGATGTGATTATAGAAGATATTCAGGGACCATCTTGTTCTGGTAAAATTTACAAAGTTAATCAAGAGGAAGTAGTTCCTGTGGTAGATTGTGATTTGATTTCTGTAGAGAGTGATTCTCAAGAATCTATGAGTATGAATCTAGAACCGCCCTTAGCATTGCAAACAAAAGAATCAGTTTCGGTTTAGTTTTTGGATCACTCTGTTGAGCATGCTGAAATTATTGAAGCTAAAGAAATTGTTTTGACTGCTACGGAGAATAAAGAGCTGATGGTTGAAGTGGAAGATAAAGCTGATCATAGACAAGATGAACAATCATTTCTCTCAATCGAATCACTTGAGGCTGCAGAAAGCTTTCCCAAGGTATGTGATGTTGGGATCACTAGTCAAGTTATCTCAGAAAATAATGTCTCAAGAGAACATTAAACAAACAGCAGACATATACACTAGTGATAGCATTCATGATACTGAAAATATAGGCCAAAATTTTTTTCTAACTACTGATGAATCAGTAAAAGTTGAGGATGAAATTAGTAAGCAGGATGAGGACTTTTTAATGGATGGTCTGGTGCTGAGTGATAATAAAATTCAGAATTTTCAGGAAAATCTCAGTCCTAAATAGAGTATGCGTTATAAAGATAATCCAACATTCAATTGGTCTCTTTTTCAGCAAAAATATAAAGGTACATAAATCTGTCATGCGGAAGTTTATGATGAAAAATGGTTATTTGGCACATTACCATTGCCTGGAAGGTTGCTGAATTGGTCTTGTTCTCACGAAAGTAAGGGATTGCTGATGAACTTAAAGAATTCATATATATGCAGACCTCTGTCTCACAAGGGGTCATATTTCTCTCAGCCTGTGAATGGCTTTGTTTGATTAATGTGGGATTCTTCTCATATAAGGTTTGTCTAGTTTTTCCCACCTTATATGAGGTCTTTTTGTTGTGTTTAGTTAGTTTCCTTTCTTGTTGCTTTGCCTTCCTTTGTTAGTTTAGTTGTGCTACCGCCCTCTTTGTTTACTGGCCTGCAAAACCAGAGATTCAGGATTCATTGCTTAAACATGGGAATGTTTAAGTCCCTAGTCAGAGCCAGCTGTTGCCCCACTTTTCATTCCATAACCATGCTGTCAAAGTGGAAGATTTTGGTCTCACAGTCAGGTCTGGTCATGTTTCAGTCTAGGTCTAAGTCTTTCATAGGATAGGCTATCCTTGTCGGGTTCCCTTGCTATTATCTTATCTTTTCAAGCCGGGTGGGTTATTTGGAAGTCTCTTTACAATTGGGTAGCTTGTAGAACCCAACCCGGCGAGGATAATATGCTCCCATTGATGATCTTTCTCAGATGGAATGATGATTGTGAAATTATGATCTCCAGGCATTTACAAAGAATCAGATAGAAGTTTTCTCATATGACTGATGCAATAACAAATCTGGCATTAAAAATTTCAGAAATTTACTCCATACGGCAGTGTGTGCAATCCAGTTGATTAGACTTCTCTTATTTTTAATATGTACACCAGTAATAGAGAAGTAGAGCTTGCAGTTGAAGACATTTGGTTACATTAAAACTCTGCAAGTTAAGGAGATCTCAAGATGTGTTTCTAGAGAGTTGCCAAATAAAGATGATTAATGTATTGTTATATCTTATATGATATCATGTTACACAGGGCTTAGGATATAAAAGGCCTCATCTCAAATGGTAATTAGACTTGGGAGGAAGGTTTTAATATTGATTTATGCATTAAAACTAATTCTTTAAAAGCCTTCCAATACAAAATGATCAAGATATTTACTCACGAAGAACATACTACTGATCTCAACATCAAACATGTGATTTGGAGCAGAGCTTTGGACAGTCTCAAATTGGTTTGTATTTAAGTTCTCTGAATATGAAACAGAGGAAGTCATGAATGGCTTAATCCTTCAACCCGACTAGTATTTTGTTGTGACACATAAATTAGCAAAGTTCATTATGATTACAATCAATATTTGGACTCTTAAGGATGAAAGTGTTGCAGTCCGGCATTCAGTACATAAATAGGCCAAGAGCTGCCAAAAGCTCACACCACTGTATATTTTCTGCAGAAGACAGTATATTTTTTTAGTATATATCAGAGAAAAACATTCCCTTTTACAAAATATTCAACTCCTGAAACATCTAGAACAACCTGGAGAATGACCGATTAGAAGAATCATCAGAAAAAGAAATATAAAATAAAACTAAGTTTAATGCGGTAGTTGGCAGTTTAAAAATAAACTGGTCGCATGATCGCATGAATAAAATAACAGTCATGCGATCATGCGACAAATGCAAAAGAGGGGGCCCACACAGGTTTAGTGGTCGCATGATCGCAGGAGGTAAAAAAGCGCCTTGCGATCATGCGACAAGGTATGAGGCGCAGCCGATGGTAGGTGTCTTCTTTGTTGGAGGATGGACTCATATACTAAAACAGAGCGGTCGCATGATCGCAAGAATTGAAAACGCGCCTTGCGATGATGCAACAATGAGGCCCGAGTAGGAGAGAGAAGCCAATGGAACGACAATGGAAAGACTAAATAAGTGAAGTCTGCTGGGACCCACGTACGCCAACAGCGTAGATGCGACAAGGATAGAGCAGTCGCATGATCGCAAGAATTAAAAAAGAGCCATGCGATCATGCGACAATGAGATGGAGTGATTATAAAATATTATATAAGTTTATTTAAAGCGGTTGCATGATCGCAAGAGGTTAAAAAATGTCATGTGATCATGCAACAATGGGATGGAAGTGCAAGTACAGAGGAACTGGTGGCGGGATTCAACCAGGAAACTGCTGCTGTGGTCATGGCTAGGTTGGCTTCTCACAAAATGGAGACATAGGAGGAATTTGATGCAGTTTTTGATAGCAGTCTAGATGAGACAGCTTATTTCTGCATGCTACTGAACAGAGAGAACGTTAACCTGAGCACATGCCAAGTGGCTCATCCGGCACAGTCATGTGCAAATTCCCCAATATGAAGAATTGGTTCCTATTCTAGTGGTCGCCTCTGCTCAGAGCAAAATTAGATAAAGAGATGAAATCAAAAATAATTCCTCTTTATGGTAATTTTGTAACTGACAGGGTAACGACTTGTCTTCTGGAAGTTGGAATGTTTTCAATTCCTATGAGCATTGTACATGAGGAATCCTATATGTACTATTGAGGAAGTTAATAGAAAGGTCGGCAAATTTTGGTGTGAAGCTTGTTGCAGAGACAATTTAGTTTTGTGCCATTACTTTACTGTCCACTTTCATTATCTGTATGTGATGTTATTTCATTCATGTTGAATTAGAAATAGTGAATGAACAGAGTTTTATTTCATTGTTTTCAGTTTGATCAATCAGTAGAATAATCAGAGAGTTATAACTGATTGTGAGATTGTATCACCATACTGCATTTGCATTATCATATTTTCATAATCTGCATTTTCATACTGTTATGTTGTGGGAATTATAAGATTGTGAAGACCATAAACATAACACCTCTGCATTTTGACCCTTGCCTAAGATTTCACTTGCCCGGGTGAAACTTAGTTTCCTTTGCTATTCTCTGGTCAAGAACATACCCACAATAGGAAGTAGGAACCAAACAAAATTCATTGAATATTATTCACATAGGAAGTTGTACCTTAATACAGAGGGAAACTAGCTATTCTCAGCAACAGTTTCCTAACTGTTGTCTACGGTTGTTCTTCATCACAAATTGGGCAAATAAAAGGAGAGTTAGAAGAAGAACAATCTGTTTACCAACACTTTTAGAAATAAAAATGTGATCATCTGTCTGCCAAACCTCTACATGCGAAAATCCCAAGTTTGTCATATCAAATGTCTAACACAAATTTTGTTTGATTTGCTCAATCAAATGTGTTGCACTACTAGTGATGATCAGGTCATCAACAAAGATCACAAGAAAAATATTGTTGATGTGAGTTTTACATCACTACAACATGCAGAATCAAATACTTCGTATTCCGAGAAGAAATACCAAATTTCCAACTCTCTCTTGAATAAGGATGCTCATATGCTAAACAATGTATCTGGATTGTGTGATCAAATGAGACAACCCCAAGGTTCCTTCTTAATGTGGACTTTCACTTAGTTTTATGATGTGATGTGCTGGTTATCACAAAAGGACTTATGCTGTTCAATGAATGGATATCAACCAGTTCAACTATTCACAAACAAACAAACTGTAAGGAGAAAGGGTTTAGAAATTCTATCTAACTTTAAGAATGTAAGACAATGTTGATGATGGGGTGAGCCTCTAACTAGTCCTTGCTTCGCCATGTCAACTAGGCATAGGAGGGTGCTATTTTCTAAGGATGTGAGAATGGTTTTCACATTGTCAATAGTCATTCAAATACCCCATGAAGGTGCTATCTAAATGAACATTTCCAATAGAAGTTAAACACTTGCAATTTAGGCCTAGACTAACCTTGCATTGTTACTTAGAATCAAAAAGTACCAAAAAGTATGGACACTAGCTCCACCACTAATCATCACTCAACAATATCTTCCATTCAACTACTTCTACTTCTATTCAACATGAAATAAAATCCTAGTCTAAGTGAGGAAATGAAGAAACCATGCAATACTCCAAAGCAACGCAAGTAATCCACCATGAAGACCAATAATGAATTAGCAATTACTTTGATAGCATTATGACAACAATTTTAACAAGTTTCTCCCTTACAAATGATAGGAGTGGGGTTTATATAAGAACCACAATTACAATGAATGGTCGGGATTGATTTGAAACCAATGACCCATATTAACTCGTAAAAAACCCTAATTAGAGTTGCCATAAACAACCAATAAAAACAAGGCACCAACATATCGGCCAATGAGAAAATTATATTCCATATCCCCTTGAGGACGAACCAATGAGAAAATAACTGGTTCCACATGTCCACTTATGAATGGATGATCTTGGACATGTCAACTTGAAGCTTGCTGATTGGTTGACTAATGACTAGACACCACCTCAACTTGCTCATCTTTGATCCTTTTTTCAATTTTGTTTCTTCATCCTCTTCCTTCAGGAAATTCTCTCATTGAACTTGTCCTTGAAATTGTTCTTGATATCTCAATTTTCTTGAAGTCACAGGTTTCCCTTTATTCATCATGGACTTGTAAATCTTCATGTCCTTGAACCCTTGATGACAATCTTTCTCATTTGTAGACATTTCTTCCTTGCATAATTTGATCATGTTCACGTGGTAAGGCTTTCTTCTCTCATTGTTTGGAACATGCTTGATACCTTTATCCGTTACCTCCTTGGCTTGGAATCCTTTAGCCTTGATTCCTCATAGGGACAAACTGAAGTTCCTATCACTTATCCTTGAATTGAATACTGTTTAATCCTTATGGAAAATTGATGTGAATAGGGACAAGTTGATCTCCCTATAAGATAGTCCTTATTCTTCAAACGTTTAATCAAGTGGAAAGT
Source organism: Chamaecyparis obtusa (assembly GCA_027943335.1). Lineage (NCBI taxonomy): Eukaryota > Viridiplantae > Streptophyta > Pinopsida > Cupressales > Cupressaceae > Chamaecyparis > Chamaecyparis obtusa. Next base: position 3,284,324 of record BSBK01006771.1, on the reverse strand, counting down.
TGCCTTGCATAGGAACACATGAATGTCCTTGAATTTGAACTTGAACTTGTCTATGGACTCCTTGTTTTTAAATTTGGACTCATCCACGTCCCTGCTTGATGAAGGCTTGATCTTGAATCCTCCAAGTCTCCATCTTGAATGTATCAAGTTCCTTTTGCCTTATTGAGGAATTATCCATGTTGTCATTGCCTTGTTGAATCTTTCTTCTTTCCTTTTCTGCTTGCGTTATCTTGAAGTGTTGTCCTTTGACTTGATCACTTTAGGCTAGTCCTCCTTCATTGCTATCCTTGGCCTTGAGTTGGAACTTGTCTTTCACCCTCTTTGGTTCACTTCCTCGCAACTATCCCTGCCTTTGATCTGGACATGATTCCTGGTACAAAGCTCGAAGTCAGTATAGTTTAAGGGACTCAAATAAGGAACAAATTTCAGACCTTTAAAACATTTGATTTAATCCTTAAACCCAACTCAAAGACTTAGAAAATTTTACCTTTGAAGGATGCAAATGAAATATGGATTTGAATAAGAATCTTAGGTCAATAAAAATGAACAAACTTAGCCTCTAAAATGACAAAAATCAGACCCTATTATCAAAGAAAGAATTCTGATTTTCTGAGACAGCCTATGGTAAGTCTGAAGACATTAAAATAAGTCCTAACGCTTCATCAAATTTACTTCAAATCATGATCCAAGTTCCCCATATGAATTTGGAATCAAATTTCAAGCCAATCATGACAACAAATCCACTTTACCATTATGACGAAACTCAGAGTTTTGAAGACAACTCTGATACTCGCCCCTTTTCTGATGATTTTGAGCCTTGAAATTGGTGCATTTTGTACAAGAATACCCCCCAAACACTCAGCAACAACCCTTATAATGATTTGGTAAGTTGGTGAATCATAGGAATTTTTCTAAAAATCGCTCCTGTTTAGGTGTTTTCAGACTCAAGTCTGAAGACAAACATTGTTTCAGACCCCTCTTGGCCTTGGAATTGGTATTTTAACTCTCCAATAAGTTTGCAATAAAGATCAATCAGTCTTGAGGACAAAGAATAAACCCAGAATTTTTTGCAAAAAATCGATCATGGTGAAATTTTTGGACTTAGTCTAAAAACTTACAAGTTTCAGCCTCTTTGATGCCTCAGATCAGTCCAAAAAATCAGGTTTTAACCTTGTGGTCAATCTGCAACCAAGTTTGGAATGGTTTAAGAGCTTGGGAGTTTCTATGGCCCCATATGGAGAAATTCTCAGATTTTGGTCCGAGGACACACTTACAGCCCTTGATGCCACTAAAATGGTGTTGAAACCCAAGCCTTTCCTTTGCAAACACCCCTGCGATCAGATTTGTTGCACCTTAATGCATGAGGAAAATCTAAGGAAATTTGCAAAAATCGGCCCTCGTGGAGAAAATCTTGAGATTAAAATCTGAATACACTTGCTTTTGTCATCTCACCTTGTAAATTTCTTCCTTAAAAGTAAAGATAAAACCCAGATTTTACATCAGCAATTAGTCATATCAGATTTCATGGTAATGGTTGATGCCTACTTCTCACTTCCTTGGATTGATTTTCAGCCTTCTTATGGCTAGGCGCTTTCTTTTCAGCCTTTTAGCTTTTGGCTTCATCACCTTTGACCATTAAGTCAATCCTTTGTATTCTCTCATAGCTGTCGCATGCTCTTTTAAAGTAGATTTGGGTATGAGTTTCACTCACAAGCAATGTGGGATTAAAACAAGCCACCTAGAAACTTGTGCGAACATTATTTAATTTATTTCCCGTTTATTTATTTCACTTTATTTCATTAAGGGAAGTCGACTATGAAAATGATTGCATTATTTTTTCTAAGTCACCCTTTACCATCCCGAAAGGGGGAAAGTTGAACTTCATTATGATTCATCCTTGCTTCTTTTCATTTGTCCAAGAGGGAAAATTCGATCCCCATAAGGATAAATTCCCAATTTTATACTTAGCCAATTTATCTCGATTTACCCACAAGTGGGTAAATCGACCTCCATCTAGATTTGGGGGATTTCTATGTTCATCTGGACAAAAGGGAATTTCATACTCCATCTGGATTTCTTTACTTTGGAACTCAAAAAAGTTTTAAGTGTTGAAAAAGGGGAAAAATTGTCTTCATCGGGACAAAGGGGAAAATCCATACCCATTTGGACACAGTAATTGCCTTAAAATTCTCTAAGTCCAAGGGGAAAATCACTCTGCATCTAGACTCTTCACTTTATTCCAACACTTAGTTTTTTCATTGGAAATATCTCTTTTAAGTGGGGAAATTCTACCTCCATCCGGATTTTCATCATTTTAAGTAGGGAAATTCTTCGTCGATCCGGATTTTATGCATTTTAAGTGGGGATATTCTATTTCCATTTGGAGTTTAGGCATTTTAAGTGGGGAAATTCTATTTCCATCTGGATTTTATGCATTTTTTGTAAAGAAAAAATGATTTTCATTAGGATTTTTCACATTTTAAATATGAAAAAATCAATTTTTATAAGGAGACTAAAGCCCTTATGCATAAAATATGCCTTTATAATATTTTTTGGACTATTTGACTAGCCAAAATTTTTAATGCACTTAGAATTTCAGTCCCAACCCATTACAACTTGGTTCGACATAACCCTAATTTGAACATTCCAAATTTTTACTTGCAATCCAACAACTTGATTTCTCAATCACCCCTCAATCTTTTAAAGCTCTGAATTGTCACCTCAACTGTTGAAACCTAACAACTACAAGCAAAAGAGGGGGTCCCCATTCGCAATGGAGTGATGGTGTGGAAACCTCACAACAAATATCACTACCAATATTCTTAACATACAAATTGGGATCGAAATGACTCCCGTGAAAGCCTTCATCAACTATGTACTTATCAATTTTTTATGTACCAAGCCCGAGGAGCCTATTTGAAGCCATAGAGTGCTTTCACCAATTTGCATACCCGGTGTTCTTTATTGGCAACCTTAAAACCTGGAGGCTTCTTCATATGGACTTCTTGCAAATCACCATTGAGGAATGCACTCTTGATGTCCATTTGATGGACATTCCATCCAAACTTGGCTGAAATAGTGAGGACAAACCAAATGGTGCTCATTTTGGTTGTGGGACCAAATGTCTCCTTATAGTTGATGCCCTCTTTTTGTGAGAACCCTTTGGCTACCAACCGATCCTTCTACTTATCAAGTAGTTCCATTCCTTATACTTGACTTTATACACCCATTTGTAGTCAATGGGTTTCTTCCTAGGTGGAAGATTGAACAAGACCCAAGTGTTGTTCTTCAGATGACTATGGTGTTCAACGTCCATAGGTTGTTCCCACTCAGGTATTCCTTTAGCCTCTGAATATGTCTAAGGCTCATATGACCATTAGAATAAAGTTAACTGAGTTCTGTTGCTTGCTATTGCATTTAGTTGATCTACCCTCAATAAGTTCATCAACATGAAGATCACCAATGGTCTTGGTCCATCACTTAGGTGGGCGAGAATCACCTACATTCAAGTGAGGAGTATCAACATCACTTGGGGTGCTTGGAACATAGTCATCTGGATGCAGATTAAAATTTTCCTAAGGAAAGTTGGGTGGGGCAATATCATGCCTGGAAGACTCCACAACTTCAAAGTTAGAGTCATCCAAATCCCTCCCATTAGGTGGACCTAAGGGAAGACGAACACCCAAATCCTTAGCCTTTAGAGGCTGATCCTCAAATAGGAGAAGAGAGTTGAAAGGGCCCTCGTTCTTCATCAAATGCAACATCACGACTCAATATGAGACGATCAATGTTTACATCAATCAATTGATAAGCTTTGTGGTTATCACTGTAGCTTGTGAACATCTATTTTTGGGTCTTGGAATCTAGTCTTATGCACTTGGCATTTGGAATCCAAACATAAGCAGTAGAACCAAATACCTTCAAATGATTGATTTTGGTCTTCGTTCCAGACCAAGCTTCCTTTGGGGTCATCTTCTTAACAACCTGTGTGGGAGGCCTGTTCAAAAGGTAAATTGAGGTGCAGACTGCTTCTACCTAAAATTTCTTTGGAACATTTTTGTGCTCCAACATAAATTGGGCCATCTGGATGATTGTGCGTTTTCTCCACTCAACAACACCGTTCTGCTGAGGGGTGTAAGGTGTGGTAAGATGACACTTTATTCCATGTGTTACATAGAAGTTGGAGAAGTCAGAAGAACAAAATGCTCCCCCCTATTGTTTGGTCTAAGAGTGACTATCTGGCAACCCGACTCTTTTTCCACTTAGTGGTTTGCCCAATGTCGAATGAGGTGATGTGGTAGTCATTGGGAGTGATGTCATCTTTAGTCTTGTCACCAACTAGGACAGCCATATGCAAAGTGCAAGATGTTGACGCCTCTCTAGTGATCTCATGGATTTTCTTCTCCTGTTTAGGTTTCTTCACCTTGCCAATCTTGTTTAGGAATGTGTCAATGTCATCCATCGAGAGTACTTCCTCTACTCTTTTCCTTTTCTTCATGCTCTCCCTTAACCAATTAGGAATTGTGGACAAATCCATGCCATCATCTAGCTGCTCATCCTCATTAACTCTTTTCAAAGCAGAAATGATCTCATCATCAACCTCCTATGTGTTGAGAATAGGCTGTCTCATATCATCTCCCAAATTAACTATTAATCACACAGTAGGAGATGTTGACAATATCTCTATCCCCTGTTGTACTGATTGTATGGATGAAGTTGTTCCTTGATCATCTTGAGGTAGAATTTTTGTATCTCCACCCTGTTCTAAACTCTGTTCCTTATCTTGCATCTCTACTTCCCTTATTGATGAAGAACTGGTAGTGGAAATAGATGTTGTAGACTTGTGCCTCCTACTTTCGAATTCCTTACTAGTAGATCCCTCACTTGTTGCTTCCGATAACTCAGCAAATTGTCCCTTTTCCTTTGAGGTTTGTCCTTCATCCTCATTATGCAGTCCTGAAATGTTGATGGTTCTTTCATCTCCTTTTGAGGAAGACTCCTCATTCTACATTCTTCCATATGCGAAAGTAACACCTTGTTTCCTCAACTTGTTTATCTTCTTGTCAACCCATGCTCTTGATCTATTCACCACTTCCCTCAACAAGATGCCCAAATCTGTAAGCTCCTCAATCTATGACCAATTAGGCGTTTGGATTGGCTTGCCCTTTTCATGTTCATAATGGGGGATAAATATGATTTCCGTCATCCCTGACTTGATTAGGAATATGGAAAATGCTACACTTCCTCATGAAATCAACTGACATTCTGGACCACATCTTTCTCCTTACAACATACTCGTCCACTAGATTTGCACAAAAGTCCTCAATGTCTATCTTATGTCTATATCTCTTTCCCTTATAAGTATGGATTCTTTGGAATGGATCAATTTCTTTCTTTGCCTTATAGCCTCCAAGTTGATAGAACTGTAACTCCATATTAACTGCCTCTATTGTCTGTAGTGAAGGACATGTCTCAAACATCTTTCCCAATGTGATAGAAGAAGGCATTCCTTGTTTATGTTTATCCTTTTGCATATAATCAAACTCTAACAACTGTCTTCCCACCTCCAACAAGACCATCTTATCTGTAGGGTACTTAGGAAGTTTGTAAGGTTCTGAAGAAAATCCTTAGATCCTTATGTAAGTAAAAGTGGGGAACTGGATATACCAATAGCCATGTTTCTCAATCAATGTCATGGCCTTCTTAGATAACCTCCTATGTAGTCCACCTTGTAGTGTGCATGTGATGTTCATGGTGAAAATATCATTCTCTCCTATAGCTTGCTCTTCTATGCAATTGTAACTCAAGATGACAATCATACACCTTAAACTGCCCCTTATTATTTCCTATCATGCCCTTGCATATAAGACTTGGATGCTTAATGTTTCCTGCTAGAAGATAGATCACATAGGAACTCATATAAAATGTCCTTGTTTTTTCTATGTTCCTTAATTGAGTGTCTAGATTGTCACTGATCATCCTGGCCCAATTCATCATCACAGTTCCTGCTGACACCTCTTCTATGAAGTAAAACATCCAAGTCTCGAATGTAGCCCTTTGGGGTGTTCCCATGATCTTATTCGAGATGAAAATCATATCACTATATTCATCCTTGAAGTCCTCACAAGTTTCTTGGGTAACTTGGAATGGTGCTTCCTTGGTTCACTAACCCAACTGTTATTGATGATGTCCATATAAGCCTCAAGCGTCTTCTCATACAATGCTTGAGCTTCTTCCTTGATCTTATCTGCATTCTTGGGTAATATGGGATCCCAAAGGTGTCTCATTGCCTCCTTTCCTAGGAATGCCAACACCCTTCCTTTAGCTTTGATTGTCCTTGTCTTTGAATCATAATTCCTTGCACATTCCACTAAAAGCTCATTGCACTTAATAGCGGATGGAAATCCAGCTGCATGGTGTTGATGCGAGTTTTGTTCCACTTACACAACATGGAGGATTAAACACTCAATGCTTCAAGAAACATAGAGCATTAAACCCTCTCTTGAATAAAGTCATCTCTCATGCTAAGCTTTGCAATGAAGATCATGAAATGACTCCAAGGTTCCTTACACTTGTGGATATCTAACTCAGTTGAAATGATGTGATTTGCTGGGTAATCACTTAGTCGGGCTTACATAATTTATTCAAGGGTGTCAACTTACTTGCACTGCTAAAGGTTTGGCTTTGCAATGTATGATAAAGTATATCCGTGATTATTCAAACTTCTACTATCTAGACAACTATTTCTAATGATGGATGGGAAAACTAATGGATGGACTAGGACTCCTACCAAATGGAGGCTTGCCTGTGACTTCAACTCCACCTAGTGCAAAGCTTCAAAGGATCTCAAATGGTTTTCATATCAACACCTTCCCCTCAATCCAACTTGGAGTACAAATTAAGGATCTAATGCCAATTGAACTTGAGCACAATTACTAGATTACCACACAGGGCACCCTTGCATCTACAAGGAGCTAGTGGCCTAGTTTTATAGAATCCAATCAAACATCCACCAATATCACCACACAATCTATCTACTTTTACTCTTACTCTAACAACTTTGAAATAAAAATCCTATTCTAATTGTGGAAGTAGAAACCATGCAATAACACCAAGTGTTCCAACTCAATCACCATGCAAAACACAACAATGATAAGAAGAATGATAATGGCATTACTTAAGCAACAATTTTCTTCAATCTTCCAATGTTTACAAATGAGAGCAGAAGGCCTTATATAGAGGCTTTAAGTACAATGAGTGGCCAAGATTAAGGGGCAAACACTTTAAATCAAGGGCCAAGATTAAAAGGCAAAAGCCTCAATTAGGGTTTCCATAACCACCTACTACAAATATTTAATATCCACCCAATTACAATTAAGCCCCACCATGTGGGCCAATAGAAAAATTACATTGCCTCCATGGGCCAATAAGAAAATTCAAATCCTTAACAGCTGGATAAGTATCAATGACATGTGGATCAATGAGAAGAGGGCATATGTAGAAGAAACCACCATCCTATAGACCAATAGGAAAATTCAAAATAACTGTGCACCAATGAAAAGATAGGACACGAGGGCCCATCCCATTTAGCGCCAAATGGGCCAACCAAAATGAAGCATTTATTAATCAACCAATCAACATCCTCGAGATTTTGTGGGTCTATGCCATGTCATCGCCTTGGGAATCGTGTGCCTCATCCTCATTCTCCTTCTCACATTCAATGAATCTAGACACCATTTCATCGATCTTCTCTGTGGGGACACTTGGCAAGCATCCAAGCCTGTATTCATAATAGCTTACTTCTCTTGTATAAGTAGAACATGACTTCTTCCATTCAACTGCATTATATAAAATCATGAAGCTCCTAAGATGAGCTGTTGCCTCCAACTGCCCGAACTCTAGTGAATTCCAACCTCCAAAGCAAATTTCATTCATCTTGTCCTGAAGACCCTCCACAGTTAGCCTCTGAGTATCATCGGACTTTTGGTGCAACATGGCCTCCACACAGTTAAACATCTCATTTTTCATCTTCAAAATGGCGTCTCTTGTAACTGCACAACAGGGCTCGAGTTGCCTAAGTGTATCACATCGATGGGTCGCCACTTGATGCCAAACAATAAAATCAACTTCATGTTCCTTTCCAACTACTCGATCCTTTATCAATGTATGCAATGGGACCTCCATTAGTATCAATAAGTGAGGAAGAACCTCTTCCATTTTGGGTGAGTAATCCTTGCTCTGTCTCAGTATCTTCTCAGCTTGTTCGTGGAGGGAGAACACAGTGTCAAATGTCTTGACGAACCTCTCAAGGAATATGCTTGCTTCTTTGCTTACCGATGCCACCCATCTCCTAGCTTCTTGCCTCATTAGTCCAACTCCTTCTAATCCTTCTATAGATGCATTGGAACTAGGCCTAGGAGGGATGAAATTCGGATCAACTTGCCGTATTGGATTCATAATTTGTTAGAGACGCTCTTTCAAGCTTAATACTTCAACCTTATACTTCTTCTTTTTGGCCACTTCCTTATGTATTCTTTCATCGAGGGCCTGAATGGACCCATGTGCTTCCTCAACCTCTTGTTTCTTTGTTGCCCGTCCCAGTTCATATTCTTCTATGTCATAATCCTCCGGCTCGATCTCTCCTCTCATTCTATCCACTTTCGGAATTGCCAGTTGTGCTACACGATGCCCCGAGGCATCTCTTATGATTTGGTAGAATTTCTTTGCCGGTGCCTTGCTCTTGTCTTCCTCGACTTTTCTGATCAATTCCTCTGCACTTTCCACGGGTTGATGAGCTGTATCTGGTTTCATCATTCTACTTTGTAACCAAGGGGGTGCCGTGACCAAACCAAGTTCATCCTCGACCCCCTCATCCTCTTGGTTTTGCACTGGAGCCTCTTGGTCAACTTCTAAGTTCTTCTCGACTTCTGATGATTGACCCATATCATCTTGAGACAATGACTCAATATTAACAATCTCATTTTCTTCCTTCTGTTGTTCTACATCCTATGGAGGGGGTGAGTCAACCCCATGTTCATCATGATCCAGTGGGACGTAACTAGAACTTTTACTTGCTGTTGATTCATTGGTTGCTTGGACAGGTGTCTTTTCAACTATCATTGGCCGTGGTGTTACACCCTCGATTGGTTGTCTTTGTTTCTTTTGCTGTGGGTGTTGACTCTTGACTTCCTTTCTTTTCTTATCTCTTTCTTGTGGGAACTTGTTACCACCTCGCTCACTGTGCTGACTCTCGAAACCATTGCTCCTTTCTAGCGGTGGTCCAGATGATTCCTCCTCGGGCTCCACTATGTCCTTCATGAGTTCATAAGTTAGGGGGAGCCTCAATGCATGTAGGCGGGCCTCTTGGTCCTGCAACCACCTCATCGTGGAAGTTCTTACTGTCATCATAAGTGCATCCAATCCTTCCTCGCTTTTATTGTTCCAATCGATAGGCAGAATACCCTCTTTCTTTGATTTCTCATAATCTGGGTGGAGATACCACATATCATCCTCAACCTGGTCCAGAATTTGCATCCACTTGGTTGCCCTTATTAGCTCAACTGACATCCTAGAAAATGCCCGTCTCTTTATTTCAACATCATCCCTAGCATTGGCCCAATGGTCCTCAATGTGTGCTATATGCTTGTATTGAGCTCCGTATGCCTTCCTGATTTTGACGAAGCGGATCAAAATGTGCCCTTCCAAGATACAATCCTAGAGAGTAAAATTCAAGCTCACTTTCAACTGCCTTTGCCGTCTCAAAAGTCGGACAACTTTCACCTCCGATGCTTAGTGGAAACACAACTCCCAGTTTACGCTTATTCTTTTGGATCCTATCATATGCCAACAACTGTCTTGCCACCTCCATTAACACTAGCCTATCCGTTGGAAACCGGGGAAGTTTCTTTGGGTACATCGTGCTCCCTATGATTCTGATATAAGTGAACTTGGGAAATTGAATGAACCATGACCCATACGTCTTCACCAAGTCCTCTGCTTCTTTCAACAACCTTCTAAGCAGATTTTTCTGCAACACCCTCACATTACGCATAACCAAAGTATCATTGGCGATTTGAAAACTGTCCTTATTACAAAGATGAAGTTGTGGGTAACAATCATAAACCATGAATTCCCCTTTTTGACTCCCAACCTTCCCTAGGCATTGCAATCCTGGATACTTGCGAATCCATGCCATCATATAGATCAAATAAGAAGTCATGCGAAAGGACTTGGTGTGCATTACGGTTCTCAACTGTTCGTCCATGTTGTTGCTAATCATCCACCCCCAATCAAACATTTCATTACCGTTGAGGATAACATCAATGAAGTAACACATCCAAGTATCGAAAAATGCCGCTTGGGGACTTCCCATGACTTGGTTCAGCATCAGTATCAAATCTCCCACATCCTCTTTGAAGTCAAACCTCGTCAACTTGGATAATTGAGCACGAGTCCTCTTAGGTCCAGCTGACCACTCTTTATTAATTAAGCCCACATAATGACTTGTTCTGGCCTCATACTCCCTCATGGCATCCATCTTCATCTTCCGAATATCAACTTTATGTTCTGGGATGTTGAAAGTGTCTCTGATTGCATCCTCCACAAGAGTGACAGCTATTTGCCCTTTGGGTGTGACGACCTCCCTTGTTGCCGGGTTGTAATTCGTTGCCATCTCTAATACCAGCTCAGTCCATTGATGTGTGGGTGGAAAAGTAGTGGCCTATATGATACCATTTTTGAACATCCTTTTAATTTCCTTAGACTGATTGTTACCATATAATTTGTCTCTTATCATTTCGATATTGAACGGTCCGAGATTGGTATCTCCTACGTTAGCCCATGTTGAGGTAAAACTTGACTCGGGAATCATAGACTGCATTTCGTATTTAAATTGAGCTGCCCTTCATGCCTTGTTGTTTTTTGCTACTCTGTTTCTTTTTCCTCTAGGTGTAGGCTCATCTTCTACAGTGTCGTGTGCTGGCATGTCCCCTGCTTCCCTATCTCGTGGTCCCAATCTTGGAAAATTGGCAGTTCCCTCCATGCGCGATTCTGCAATATCAACACTTAGTCAAATTTCGGATTTTATTATACAAAGTTAAGAGGTTTCAATTGCTGTTGCATGAAACTAGATCCTTGTGATTTATAACAGACTCGAAAATTAATTACATTATGCTATCTTATCCCACAAAAATAATAAGGAATCAATTAAATTTCTGTCTAGAACATTCTAGATCCCTTATCCCATCCTTTTTACCACTAAGGGGATTGAGAGTTCAAAATCAAACCCTGCCACGAAGCTAGAAAAAAAAATCTTAAAATGATGCCTGATGATGCAAATGATGAAACCGGAGGTGCCGGACTGGATCTAGATGCCTTCAATTGACTGTCCTGTGAACAAAATGATCAAGGAGGACCATATAGATCTGTCCTTGCAAGTTCGAAAACTCTCAAATGTCTCTTAGCGCTTATGCTTGATATGGGGCAGGCTTTATTTCGAAATTAAAACATATTTCAAGGTGTATAAGCCCATGCGCTCGGAATAGGGCAGCTTCAACTTCGAGTTTGGGCCAGATTTAATACTTGGCACTACACGCTTCATAATAGGGCCAGACCTAATGTTTAGCGTCCAGATATTCATGCTTAAATGCCCAGACTTTGGTGTTTTAACACCCAGATTTGTATTAATTAAGGGGCTGTTTGATGCTTTAACCGATGCAATTTAGGCCTGGCCTAATCTAAATGCAAATCACTTCATATAAAAGGAGACTCCAAGCCATTTCGATCCACTTTATTTGTCTTGTAGATCAAATTCGGATTCTGGGTATAACTGTCATTTGGGGAGTCAAAATTTTGAATTTTGGCAGTTATATAATCAATTTTAAAGGGGCAGATGTAGGCACAACCATTGCCCTTCGAAATCTGGGCTATACAACTCGTAATTAACAGCCTAGAGGGCCTAAACAAGGCCTAACTTAGATCAAACTTGAGTCTGTCATAAAAACACTCAGGCCCTAATACTGTGCATTGCGAGATGAGACAACAAATTGATGCACGAAAAGAGGTTCCAGCTTCAAGATGAGCATCGATTAGATGGAAGCAAAATGCGCTCGGCTCAAAGATGAGCAGCGATTAGATGGAAGCAAAATGTGCTCGGCTCAAAGATCAGCAACGATTTTCTTGAACAGAGAAACAAGTCCCATCTCCAAAAATATTTCATAATTAGCCCAATTTACCTCAACTCATCCAATTTTCAATTCCACTCACTAAGATTACAATCAGACCAATCCTACCTCAAAACTTAGCCAATTTTCGATTCCACTCACTTAATAACAGCAGCAAGACGGCAAAAAGGGGGTCCTCATCTATGATGGGGTGGTGTTGTGAACACTTCACAACACATGGTAGATGCCACTTCTCATTATGTTAATTGCCATGTCTACAGGTAAGTGGTCCTTTGTTCCAAACATCCTTCGCTTCATTTTCCTCATGTCTAGATGTTCCATATTCGTATCCGCAACCTTCTTCCACTTGGAGGATATCAAGGACTCAAGATAGAACCCCTTTGATAACCTCTTTATCAGCACCTTCCCTGCTATCCCTTTTTTCTCCACCATGTTCCTCTTTTGGATGATTTCGCCCTCTAAACTTGATGTATTTTGTGCAAGGACAACCCCTTAACACTCTGCAATAAACCTTGGTGTGATTGGAGGGCCATGGAATTTTTTATAATTTTTTTTGAAGAAAATCACCCCTCCTTGGATATTTTCAGACTTAGGCTGAAAGTTGGATAATGGTCTTGAATGTCAGATTTAATCCTCTAAGAAGGTTTGCAGCTTGCTGGCTTGAAGCTTTCACATCATACTTTCTCTTGAAATCCTAGCTATCTTTAGCTTTGGTATTGGACTTGAGGTTTTCACCATCTCCATCTCAAGTCATGATGTCTAACCTGCCACATGAAACTCTAGTTAGATTCTGGATTACTTTCCATCAAACTTGCAGCCTAATCGAGGATAAAAAATCAGATCCTAGTTCCAAACTTATTAATTTTTCATGATGTTGTAAAAGCAAACTCTAGGGGTCTGATTATAAATCAGATGACAATTATTATCAGACTGTAAATGCATCAAGAACAATCGAATCAGACTTCAAACGAATGATTTTTAGGCTGCTAATTATAGGAAAACCTCTATAAGCTTGTTCAAAATTGTGAGTTCGTAGCATGAGATGTTATATAAGCATTCTCACAATGATTTTACCTCACTGCAATGAGAAGATAGATGACTGCGACTTGCAAATTAGTGACCGGTATGAGTTTGTGTAACTCTGAAATTGGTCAAATGACTGCCCTGTAACTGTAACAGCGTTGCCTAAGGATGTATCATGAATCACTAGGGGGATCTGATTTGATTTCAAGTCCTAAAATGGTTTGAAGTGACCAAAATCAGAATGTTAATCACTGGTAACCACTGTAATCAGTCCCCTTTAGCATGAAATTTGTTTGAGATTTGAAGAGGACTGACCTTTTCTCAGCTTCTACACTTATTCCTTCCGCCAAAATGATGAAAAAAAGTTCCTCAATCTGCCTCTTTGATGGATCAAACTTCTCTGCATATACCTGCAAACAAACTTTTGAAGTGACTTTTCTTTAAGTCTGGATGTTTGAAAAAAGCTTAAATAGCTTTTCCTTTTTTAATCAATTTTCCCTCTGGGCTACAAAAATTGAACTCTTAACAACAAGCATTAATGGCCACATTAAAGAATTGATGCTCTTTGTATTTAATTCATGGCTCTTTCATCGAATTCGATGCCTCTGTGATTTCAAATTCTCAATACAAGTCTTCTTGCCTAGGATTGAATTTCCCTTTTATGCATAAGCTGATGTAGTCACTTGTTAAATTCGAGCCTCTTATGGTTAAATTCGAGACTTTGGATCAGATTCATGGCTTTGCATTTAAATTTATGAAGCTTTGTATTGAATTTAGGCCCACTCGCCATTTATTGGGGTCTGATTTAGGACCTTATGGCTGCACGTTTGGCATTATAGGCCTGGTTTAGGCCTTATCTCATCAGCCTACAGTTGCATTTAAGGCCTTGCATGTTTGAATTAGGTCCGTACGTTAGGATCAAGGGGACTGATTTAGGCTTACGTGTTGGAAATTAAAGGCCTTGTGCTCTTATTTAGACCCACATGTTTAAGATCTTAGTTCAGTCCTATAGCATCTATGCCCAGATTTAGTGCCATTCGTTGGGAATTAAGACTCACACGTTTCAGATTTAGGCTTTGGTTTATCAAATATTGGGCCACACGCTTCACTTAGAAGCCCATACATTTGATGTTTGTTTGGCCTTGCTGATTGGCTAAAGAGCCCATATGTTTGAATTAAGGGCCACACGTTTCAGATTTGGGGCTGGTCATATTGAATTTCAGTCTGTACATTTCACTTTTAAGGCCTATAGGTCTGATCATAAGACCTTGCGTCCAGATTTGGGGCCTACACCTACGGTTTAAGGCCCACACATTTATGATTTAGAGCCTATACGTTTGCAATTAGCCCATACATCACAGCAATAGGCCCACACGTTTAGCTATAGGGGGCTGCAAGCTTCTTTTAAAGGAGTTTTGGGTTGGGTTTCCTCTCTCACAACGAATGTGGGATTAAAAAAAAGTTACATTGAAACTCATGCACATTGCATTTAATTTATTTCCCTTTTATTTTTATTATTTTTCATTTTATTTCATAGTGGGAAAATCGATCCCCATAGGGATAAAACGTCAAACCCACACCATTTTTTTTTATTTTCATTTTATCCCAAGAGGGAAATTTCACCCTCATGTGGATTTGGGGAAATTCTATGTTCATCTAGACAAAGGGAAAGTCACCTTCCATCAGGATTTTCTTGACATTGGAGTTCAAATTTTTTTGAAATTTTGGATAGTGGAAAAATCACCTTCATTGGGACAAAGGGGAAAATCCACATCCATCTGGACAAGGTAATTCCCTTAAATTTTCTAAGTATAAGTCTAGTGGAAAATCGATGTGCATTTGGACTCATCACTTTGTTCCTTGTTCTTGATAGCCAAAAGGGGAAATTTGACCCTCATCTGGACAAATTGGTCGAACACTTGGTTTTTTCATCGCAAATATCTCCTCAAGTGGGGAAATTCTATTTCCATCTGGATTTTATGCATTTTTAGTGGGGAAATTCTTCGTCCATCAGGATTTTGACCATTTTTGGAGGGGAAATTCTATTTCCATCTGAATTTTATATACTTTTCAAGGGCACATTCTATTTCCATCCGGATTTCCATGATTTGTCAAGGGGAATTCTATTTCCATCTAGATTTTGTGCATTTTTATAAGGAAAAAATGATTTTCATTAGGTTTTTCACATTTTAAGCATGGAAAATCAATTTTTATAAGGATTTTGTGGCCCTTGTGCATAAAATCTGCCTTTATAAAGTATTTTGGACTATTTGACTAGCCAAAATATTAATGCACCTAGGAATTTTATCTCAATCCATTACAACTTGACCCAGTGGAACCTTAATTTGGACCTTCCAATTTTCATTCACAACCCGACAATTTGATCACTTGACCACTCCTTAATTTTTTGAGACCTGAACTATCACATCAATTGCCAAAACTTAATAACTACAAGCGAAAAGAAGGGGTCCCCATTTGCAATGGGTGATGGTGTGAAAACCTCACAATAGGTGGCAATACTTGCGTTGAGGTCTTCAATTTCAAAGTGTCTTTTAAAAATATAGAAATAATATTTTGGTGTGTTCCTAGTTGTGTGTGTTGCTTTTAGTTGTGTTTATGAGTATTAATATACATGACAAGGTGATGGTAGTTTTTGTGTCAGACGAGAAATGGAAAGTGAAACAGCTGTCTCATTATAGCCATTTCCAAAAAATTAGGAAAAGTATTGGACCTAACATATGGTAAGATTTTGTTGATTTGATAACATAGGGAATTGGTGAAATGAGATATGATTTTCTTGCAGTAATCTATCAATGTTCATCTCATGTTTTTTTACATTTAATCTTATGTGTTTGTGTGGGAGGTTACCCAAAACAGAATATGGTTAAGTTTTAAATTTCAAAACACAAGAACATATGCTAGTCTGATAATTGCAATTTATTTCAAATTGCAGACACATTTATTAGAGGCTGGAAAATTGTAAGTACATATAATATAAAGCTAAAGCCTAAGAATTCTACAAGGGGATTGTTTTTCTATTTACCTTATATCGTTATGAGGTTCACAACCCTGTCCCCCTCGGGATTTGAACATTTGACCTCCATTATGGAGTACTTGTGCCTTCACCATTAGGCTCACTTAGGATTATACATGTTCCATAAGACACATCACTTAATTTGAAGCGATAAGACAAATAAAATTTGTCTATTTTCTAATCACGTATACTTGTTTGTATACTACTTGCATTAACCTGAGACATCTTTCTGTTCTGAAAGATATTACTTGTTGACATTTTCATGGAAAAATATCATGTTAGAGACAAAGCTTGGTTTACTTTGGACCAGTAGATCTGTAGTTGTCAGATATGGTTTGACAACTTCTAAAAGAATTGTTCAATCTAATGTAATTTTGAATTTTCTATTATATTGATAGTGTCTGACCCTGGTTTCATGATTTATTTAATGCTAACAATCCCAAAATACATGACTACACTGCATTTTAAAAAGGAAACAATCATCATTCATGCATATGTTGCTAATTTTTCGGCTTCCCCAACTTGAAGGCAATCATTTATGCACCAAAACCTGCATCGCCAGGTAGATGTAGACTTCATATGTTTAACTTTAGTTGTACTGAAAAAATGTATACTAAAGATGCCTCTTCAGGGTGGAAACATTACCTTTTCAAAGTTGGTGTATTGCTCAATCTACATTCTAGCCATAATTCACACACTTATGACATAGTCACAAAATGTTTTTTATTATTAGGAGGATATAGCGGGCTGTTCACATTTTATTTTATGTTTGTATTGTATTGTGTTCATCATATGTTGTACGTTTGTATTTTATTGTGCTTATCATATGTTGTTTGTACAAGAATTTTATGCAAATCTTATGAGTCAGTATCTGCTCAACATTTAATGCACATGTTATACATAGTTAATATATGTAGAATTTTTCTGTACATCTTATTGAAAGTTAATATCTAATTACCATACTGGGCAGTTTATAACTGTATATATGGAGGGTGGCAAGAAAAAAGAGGGTAGACCTTTATAAAGAGTACAGCTAGTTTCTTCACAAAACTGATTATTCATTTGCTAGTGATTATTCAGGTGTATTACTTTTAAAATCTCTTGTGCCTTGCTACATGTTTGACATCAATTTAGATTCCAGCTTCTTGCAAGCATCAAAATTAGTTTAGCATATGGGTATTCTTTTTCCTTTTGTTGTTAAAGTTATACATATTGTTTACATTAGAAATGTGTCACAATTAGTCATTTGCATATTGTAGCATGTGGAGGTTCCAGTTCCCACTCCAAAGAAAGGTGAATTGTTGGTGAAGTTAGAGGCAACGAGCTTGAATCCAGTTGATTGGAAGATGCAAAAAGGAATTCTTCGTCCTATTTTTCCATCAAAGTTCCCTTTTATTCCTGGTATACCAAAAATCACAGAAGTTTACAATATTCAAATTAGAGCCTTTGTTTTTGTTTTAATGTAATAATTCATTTATTCATTTTTAGAACTGAATATGTTTATTTGCAAACTCATTGTTGTTGGCTAGCTAGTCCTATGTAGATGGTACTTGAATTAAAACTTCATAGTCCAATTTCACTTGTATTTATCGTAAATGTCAGAGATCTAAGAAGTGTATTGGGTAAAATGTCATATAATTACCAAATATATTCTTTTGTCCGATAAAGATGACAATGGCACACATTTTATCTGTTGCAAAGTGTAATATCTTTGAAGGAAAACTTGTTCTGCAAGTTAGTAGCAATTAAATAACAAGTTTCATTAGAAAAAAAATATTGATAATTTGACGATTTTAGATGATCCTGTTGCAAGGTGGTATTGGGAGTAGAGCTCTATGCGAGGACCTTAATGTCTTGTATGCCTGGGGAATCAAATCGAAACAAAAGTCTAGGCAGAGAGGAATATAAGAACTGAAATTGTTAAAATTGGGAACCAAAAATATATAGAAACATCAAATGGAATACAAAAATTCAATAAACGCAGATAACACAAGAAGTTATCCTGGGAAAAACCCTTCTCTCTGAGGGAAACAACTCAGCCCACAAAATGACGATGCCTTTATTCAGATTGTAAAACAAATACAAAGTATCTGCTCCTTATTGATGTCCTCCGAATGACGGTCAATAATCCTAGAATGAACTTTTGAACATAAATTCTATCTCAAAGCTTCAATGTAGCTCATTGATCACTCAATGATCAAAATAAACAACAACAGAGAATATATTAAGAACATGCCTGATACAGAGAAGTATTTAACAAATGCTAACTGAAAGATACATATAAGAATTCTCTTCAATACTGCTCACATACAAAGTGTGATGTGTATTAACAAAAATATATAGAAACATCAAATGGAATACAAAAATTCAATAAACGCAGATAACACAAGAAGTTATCCTGGGAAAAACCCTCCTCTCTGAGGGAAACAACTCAGCCCACAAAATGATGATGCCTTTATTCAGATTATAAAACAAATACATAGTATCTGCTCCTTATTGATGTCCTCAGAATGACAGTCAATAATCCTAGAATGAACTTTTGAACATAAATTCTATCTCAAAGCTTCAATGTAGCTCATTGATCACTCAATGATCAAAATAAACAACAACAGAGAATATATTAAGAACATGCCTGATACAGAGAAGTATTTAACAAATGCTAACTGAAAGATACATATAAGAATTCTCTTCAATACTCCTCACATACACAGTGTGATGTGTATTAACAAAAACTGCTCAGGAATAAGGCAACTCTCGAAATATGATAAACCCAGATGAACTCTCCTTGAGAATAAACAAAAACGATCACTTTGCAAAATGAATGCAGTGACCGAATAATGAGAGATCGGAAAAACGAAAGGACACCAGCCATTACAATCTTTCATATTGGCGAGGAACACAAACGGTAACGTCAATATGCAAGACGACAGTTGAAATATAAAAGACGTAACTCTAAACAGCTTGATGGTGATGCACAATAATAAACTGGCACAAATAATAAATCATCGCATATACTCAAATAACAGCTGACTACACACGACTCTCCACATAGACGCCAAATCACCAAAGACTGCCAGTAAGCATTCGATGCCACTGAGCATATGATGCTAGATATGATCCACACGATCATAATCAAGGAAAATATTTAAGCCTTCAAAGTATGGGGATGAACACGAGCAAGAAATGAGGAGAACCTCTTTCATATAACAGGAGCCAAGAAGAAGGCGATCAGAACATCAACAGAGGAAACCAAAATATCAACAATAAGATCTATCTCACAGCTATCAGAAATTCAACAGAAACAATTGATGTGTTTTGTAGATGGCATCCTCTAGAGGGAGATGTATGGTTGTGTATTTCTATCTATCTTATTTTGCTCGGAGATGCATGGTTTTGTATTTTATTATTTTCTCGAATCTATCTTATTCTGTTTATGTCTCTACATGTATTCTTATTCCTATTTGTTTGTACTATAGATGTAAATTTATAGATTACCTGATTGTGAAGACAAATGGGTCATTAGGGAAGTTCAAATGGTTGGGCTTCTATGTGTGACACTTCATCTCATGATAGTTAGAGTTTTGGTCATGTTTAGAGCTGACAGGTTACGTATCATGAAACGGCAATATAAGGTGCACAAGGTGGTTGTGTAAAGTATCTAAGATATTGCATGATGCTCTATGCTGAGTTTTGAAATTGCTGATTGTGTGCCAATGTTCTTAGGTGTGAATGTGGCATAGAACCAAGATAAAGTTACTTTGTGTGGTGTGACCCTTCACATTGTGTGAGTGGCACATGATGTGAAGGGCTGCACTCAAGCTAGAAAGTAATTTTTGAGTTGTGCACAATCATTCAGAGTGCAACATGAAACAAAGAGTTGCATGTTGGGCTATGACACGATTATAGACATAGCGTGAGTGGCATATGAAGTGAAGAGCTATGTGTGAGATTGTGCATTACTATGTAGGTGATCGAGGTTGGTGTTCAGGCTTGCAGGGTAGCAGGTGGATCCTTCATGACCTCTTGAGACAATTGTTCTCATTTTGCTGCAGGATACTTGCGCAATCTGGTGTGAAGGTTGTGCGACATGTTTTAATAGTGGAATCACTCTAGGGATTCGATATCTCTTATTGCTCTTTGATATTGTGATGCTTCATGGATTTACCATATAAACACCTCGACAACCATGCAAGTAGGGAAGTTTAAGGTTTATATCCCTAGAATCTATAGGTGTATTGTTTGATGTTATAAAATAATTCCTTGCAAAAGGAATGAGTGGCATATGAGAAGTGGTATTCATATGTGTATATATAGCTCCAAGGTTGTAAAACTAATCCATCTCAAATTTGAAGGTTGCTACAAATATATACATCCAATGGTCAATAAACTTTGCCACATGGTGATGGTTTTAAAGAAGAGGTTCTTCATGCTATCACTAGCAACTTAAAAACCATTGGTTGATCGTGCATCCACATCTCTTAATGGAATCAATGCTTTGGTATACATTTAGTGTTGCTTTTGTGGTTATATTGAGATAGGAAACTTTTGGGTTTGTGTTCTCCACTTTTATGCACATGCAAATAGGTTCTTCTACATTGGAGTGACTGGTGGATTTGTTGCATTATTATCTACCTTGACAATTTGTTCTTGTTCGAAGAAAATGTTTTCTTTGATGTGGGTGATTCCTCTCCTTTGCTCTTTAGTTTTGACTTCTCATCTTGTCACATAGCAAGAGGCACTTCCCATCATCTCGACGTTGGCCAACTTTAGTTTGGATTAAATGAATGGTCATTGGCTATTGCTATACTTGAAGACTTTGTGTTGCTCTAACTTGAAACTTCACATAGATTTCATGGAAGGCATCAATATAGGCATGAATTGACAAGTCATGTCCTCATAGTTTTGGCCACTAAATTTAGCAATCATTACAACCATCTTCAAAATAGGATTCATCGTTGAAAGCATTTTTCCTAGTTTGACTTTGATTTTCTTTTTGGTTGGCTCTCCCACGTGGCACGGGCTTGTCATCATTTCTCGATGGGTGGAGACATTTAGGGATATGAACTTGATCTTTGCCTCATTATAAAGGACATAGTGAGATATGACTAATTGATCTAACTAATTATTTATTGCATTGATATCTATTTTACCCTCAAACATATAAACATCTAAATTCAATTGGAGTCTAGGGGCACGTCATCGCTAAAATTTGTACTTGATATTTGGGTTGATGGAACAACTTGTTTAAGAACTTTTGCCAAAGGGTTGGATATATTTGTTTGTTTTTCTTGAAGAACCTTTGCAATTTCCTCTTTGATCATCATGTGCTTCTTCCATCCAAATGCACCTGAATTGGTTTGGGAGGTAATTTGATTGATCTTGTGATTTGAATGTGAAACTTAGATACTTCAATCTTGTTTGATAGGATATGCAAGATTAATTGCTTTGGTACCAATGATTCAAATCATAGGTGGTATGAGGGACAATGCTCTAGACGAGGACCTAGATTTGTCAAATGCATGTGGAAGCAATATGGAGACAAAGGTCTAAATAGAGAAGTATATGATAATTGGAATTGGCCTGTTTGATTAGATTGCATTATTTGTACATGGCACACTCTTGAGGGAGATGTATAGTTGTGTGTCTCCTCCTATGTATCTTGTTTTGCTAATATCGTTGTTTCTATGCTTATGCCTATTTGTTTATTTTATACATGTGAAAACAAATGGGTTGCTAAGGAAGTTGAAACAATTGAGCTTCTCATCTCTCTGTGGTTAGACTTTTGGTCACACATTGTGTTCATGTGGTGGGAGATGTATAGTTGTGTGCCTCCTATGTATCCTATTTTGCGAATGTCGTTGTTTCTATGCTTATGACTATTTGTCTATGTTATACATGTGAAGACAAATGGATTGCTAAGGAAGTTGAAATAATTGAGCTTTTGTGTGATATGCTTCATCTCTTAGTGGTTAGACTTTTGGTCACACATTGTTGTCATGTTACATGTTATGAAACAACTTGAAAAGGTGCACAAGACTTCTGTGCAAAGTTTTAAGATGCTGGGATTTGGTATCATACATATTGTGATTCCTAATGTAGTATTTATGATACTTTTGTTTGTATGTTGTGTTGACATGTGACATGTTATAAAAGTTCTCTAAGAGGTGTATAGGATTGTTGTGAAAATTTAGATGGTGCTATTGGGATTAGCTGTCATACACCTTGCAATTCCTAATCGTGTTTTAATTATGTGCCCACATGGAAAAGGGCATCCCACTTGATGTGGCACTTTATGTCACAAGTAATTTGTAAGATGATGTTATGTGAGAGCATCTATGACATGGCAAGTTACGTTACATGTTGGGAATGTTGATTCATCATAACATGGGTGTTGGAATTTGAGCCTAGAGTGGGCACCACTTTTGGCTTGTAGCATTAGCGCATGGTTTTGGAAACCATTTGTGGTTTCTGGTTTCGGAGTTGGTATTTATAATAGACTCTTAGGATGGAGAAGTAATGTCTTTGTAATTGTAAGGGGATATGTTACTAGAATTTCTCTAGACATAGTTAGTAATCGAGATTGAAGGAGTGGATGCTCTATGAATGTATTGTATCCATAGTAATTGTGACAATGCATTCAATGCTTCTTTGATGCTAGGTATTTCTTGTAAGGCTTTTCTAAGGTATCTATCAGGTTAAGTGATTTTACTATCTTGCATTTGTTTTATGTTTGTATTTTTTGTTGAAATTGTTAGATATAACTCTATTTAGCATCTCCCCTCTCAAGAGTAAGTAGGAAATTTTTAAATTGTATTTAGATTCTTTTAACTTGGTATCAAAGCCTAGGTAGGTAGTGATGTCCATGGTTAGGAATAATGTTTTTTTGGATTTTAACATTGGTTCGAGTGAGATCTTTGCATAGGGGTGATTTTATTTCAAGAAAAAGATGGTGAGCATATCATTTGCTATTGGTATATCGAAGTCTATTTAGCATATCTCTCCTCTCAAGATTAAGGAGAAAGTTGTTTAGTTATATTTGGCTTCTTTTTATTTGGTATCAAAGCCTAGGTAGTTAGTGATATACATGGTCAAGAATAATGTTTTTTTTTGCCATGAATATCGATTTGAGTTAGAGCTTTGCATAAGGGTTATTTTCTTTCAAGAAAAAGATGGTGAGCACATTATAAGTGTAGATTGATAAATTTGATGACACAAATTTTGAGCTATGGGAACTCAAAATGGAGGATCTTCTTATTGATAGAGATCTATGTGATGCAGTATCTATACATAATATGTATGAAGGATGATGAGTGGGAAGCTTTGGATCATAAAGCTGAAAACCTTATTAGGCTTTGTTTGGTGGCTTAGTGCTTTTGAAATTATTTAGAGAAATTGCCATAGAGAGGGTTTCAAGAAGTTGAGAAACTTTTATCAAGCTAATACTGACAGTCCCAACCGGTGCTGAGAGGGGAGGGGTGAATCAGCACTTATAAAACTTTAAAACAAATCTGATGTAGTATACTACAACTGTAAGCAAAACAGATTCTAGCATAAGAATAGCATCAAACAATCAACCAAAAGGCAACACCAGATTTATCATGTGGAAACCCAAATTGGGTGAAAACCATGGTGTGAGAAAACCTCACAAATTCTAAACTCTTCTGAAGTGCGCCCTGTTAGGAGCCTTCCCTATCAAAAGATTACAATGCACTGTTAGATGCGACCCGGTTCAGGGATTTGATACAATAAGGCCTGTTAGTGCCTGCCTGGTTAGAGGACTTAGAACACCTAAATAGATGTCACCCGGTTAAGGGATATAGTACAAGGGACCTGTTAATGTCCACCCAAAATACTGGGATTTAGCTATTGTAATTGTTAGAGAACAATAGAAGGATTAACCTTTTAGAAACGGCTTCGCATAGCCTGATAAGATCTCTGTTATACTCAACTAAGAAACACAACCGGTCGCTGCTGTTATGTTCTCCTTTCTTGTTGTGCTTTTCTGCACACTCTTCTCTCTTCACCTTAGATTCTTCAGCGTACAGGTTCACTCTTTACTTTGGCAGAATGAGGGCAAACTATATTCTCATCAGACAATAGAATATATAGACTTCTTTCCCTAATTGCTTTTCTCATGCACGACCTGTTTAAAGATCACCTTCAGATCCATCACCCAGTGGATTGTTAGTTCACTGAGGAAACATCCAATGCATGCTCTGCTTTATCTTCTTTATGAAAGAAAGCGACAAATGTATGTCAAAAGGTTTCCTTCACAAGAGATATCTCCATGATTTAATGCCACAAACTTTAGCAATAAATCCTTCAATCGCGCCTTGAACCGATCATCTTGTTTACTCAAAGTCTACCGGATTTAGTGCAGTAAATCCCGGTCAAGGAGTTAGATAACAAATAGTTGACTATGACTTCCCCGGTTCATCTTGTCATGACGAAGTCTTTACTTGATCGGTAAAGATCCTTAAGTTGTGCACAAGTAAGAGCCTTGACCTATCACCTTTTCTTCCTTTGTCTTATACCAGTTGCATCCTTTCCTCGGTCTCTGTTACCATTTCCTTCCTGTGTCTATACCGGTTGCTTCTGGTGAACAAGAATAGTCTCTTGTTCTTTGCACAGTGTCACTGATTGCCAAACTAGTCTCTCTACACACAGAATGTTCTCAACTAACTGATAACAGTTTTGTTTTGCTTCACAGATCCAACATTGGTGTCCTTAGATTGAGATGTCAGCACCTCTTTCCTCTTTGCCAATCAATGACAATACCTAATTGCCATGTACCGGTAGCAAGCTTACCGGTTACCATCCCTTATTGCCAACAAATACCTTGGTAAATAAGCTTTATTCTACGAGGGTAAGTGATAGAGATATTGTTGCAAAGCATTTTAAACCATTCATTATCATTACGAGCTAGTTAAGGTCCATAGATGTGAAAATGGATGATGAGGACCAATATATCATGCTATTGTGTTCTTTGCTAGATTTTTGGTAGTTCAGTGATGGCTATCAATCGTACTACCAAATTCTTAAGGTTGAGGAGGTGGTGGATTCTTCACTCTTGGAGGATTTAAGTCAAAAAAAAAATTGGATTCCATCAATGATACATTAGTTGTCAAAGATAGATTGAAAGAGAAGAGAAAGAACAAAAAAAATTGATAGAAGCATCAAATCTAGATCCAAGGTTAAGTGCTAGAATTGTGGCAAGACAAGCTAGAGAAATGACTGTAAGAAGGTCAAGAAAAAGTTTGGCAAATGATTTATACAAGAGTTTTCTCAAGAAGACACTAGTGACATGTTTGTTGTAGCCTTGACTATGTATGCATGGATGATTGACTTTGAATTCTCTTTCCACATGAGTCCCCACAAGGAGTGATTTTTAAAAAAAAAAGAATTAATGGTGGAAAGATCTTTTGAGGTGATCAGACATCCACAATATTTTTGGATGTGGTAGTCAAGGTCAGATTTATCGATGGGGAAATTAAGGGCCTCTCAAGAGTTTTACACATGCTTGACTTGACAAGTGACTTTCAAAAGGTGAAGGGTTGTGACTCTTCGAAAGGATTGTGATTATGAAGGGTTGTGACTTTTCAAAATGGTTATGATTATGAAGGGTTGTGACTCTTCGAAAGAGGGACAGTTATGAAGGGTCATGACTCATGCCAAAAGGCAGACATGATGAAGAGGTGTGACTGCTCCCACATGGAATGGGGGAAAAAGGAGTAGAGGAAATCTAGAGCAGATTTAGAGAAGAAGTATAAGGAGGGATCTAAAATAAGAATTTAGAAGGAAAGAAGAAAATAAGAAGAGGATATGCAGATCTTGAATGGGATATGTGCAGATTTGAAAAGTAGTAAAGATACATTTGATAAGTGAGAGATAGCTGAAGATTAAATAAGGAGTGAAAGGGTCAATAGTTGTTCTCAAACAAATGTATCGTTTTATAACCAAAGGGTGTGACCTTTTCATAAGGGCATTAACAAATCAAAGGGTGTGACTCCCTACACTCAATGGAGATGTTCAAGAGGAGAAGCTTCCATTTGAAGAAGAAATAAAAAAAGGAAAGAACAATTGGGAGAATAATATATTATTCTCAAAGGCAACAATCAAAAGTGGTATTAATACCTCACAAGATAGGTAAGTCCTATGGTGGAATGGACCATGCTACATCATGCAAAGGTAATAGATAAGACTTGTGGGGGGATAGGCATGGGTTACATCATATAAAGGCACTTTTTGTGAAGGATAGTCTTGAAAAGTGGTATTATACCTCACAAGATAGGCAAGTCTTGCGGTGGAATGGACCATGCTACATCATACAAAGGCAATAGCTAAGACCAACGGTGGAATGGGCGTGGGTTACATCATACAAATGCACTATTTGTGAAGGATAGTCCATACGGGGGAAGGAAAGTAATTGCAATAAGGGAGAACAACGAGACCTCACTAGGTACGCCAACCCCATGAAGCATGTGGCCAAGGGGGACAGAGATTCCGCTCTTGGGCCTAGGGTTAAGGGATCCCTATTGTAATCCTTCCACCAACGCATATAAGAGAGTTATTGTGATAGCTAAGGAAAGGATCTTTAACCATATGAGGTGAGTAAGATAGAGTGGAGGGGAACGGTGTAAAGGTTCTGCTAGGTACACCAACCCATGAAGCATGGGGCCAAGGGGGACAGAGTTTCCGCCCTTGGGCCTAGGGCAGAGACAATGAGGGCACCTCATCATGTCTTTCTTATCTCATTCCTCATTATGGTTAAGATCATGGGAGCTATAAGTATGTTTCTTTTATAAACCTAAATATCCACTATATTGTTACCTAATTCCTAGGTTAGGATTGTATCTCTCTTTGTGTTATCAATTTATAAAGCTCAAGGCAGATTATATCACACTAACAATATAATTAGTTAGTTAGTGTGTGTATGTACATGTCCATTATTTGGTGAATGCATGACCTAAATCAGTGTTTACCTTGTTAAAAGGCATTTAAGTGGTAAAATTATATCTCTAACCATCTTACAATTCTTATTTTAATGACATTTGTGATTCTAGGGCAAAAATTAGGGCAATCCCTAAAAGGGGATATTATAGCATTCACTAGCAGAATGACCCAACACTTGATGGTATGCATAGAAAGAAAGCTTTGTTGTAGAATGCTTATAAAGCTTTTTATGTGTAGGTGGAAGAGTGATCAAGAGGGCTTTGAGAAGCCACAAAAGAATATACCCTTGTTAAGATAAAGAATGAAGAGTAGGATGCAATTCTCGCTCTTTTGGAGAAAAGTTTGATTTCTCATAAGAAGGCATAAAGACATTAGATGATGGAGGGGATGAAGACAAAGGAGAAGGATTGTAACTTGACCCGCTCATAAAAGAACGTGATTTTGGTTCTAAAGGGATCTTAAAGCCTTGTTCCATGCACCTAAAACTATCTCCTTTGTATCCATATTTAGAAAGACTATTGAATCCTGGACCATAACATGATTGCAACTCCCAATAGGCAATCGATTACCATGGATGGTATAATCAATAGTGTTCACATGATCTCGTGATACGGAAGAATAATGACCTTCAAAAACGTGTGCATGATATTTTTGGAATGCAAAGGTGGATAGGATCGACTTCATATTATCCAACTAAGGAGTCTATAAAGTCTAAAGAACCTCAATCATCACCAAGACATGCATTCGATTTGGAAGGAGACAAATGAGAAGGAGTAGACTTAGGACTCTTTATTTTAGGAGGATCTTGTTCCTTGGGAGTATCCTCTTTAGGGACAAATTTTTCATGGTCCTTTTCACGGGATACTACAAGAATAGTTTTCGGCATATTAGAAGATAACGATGGAATGTAGTATTGGAAGGTAGGTGTAACTGAAGTTTGACCGACTTCTGCCATTTGACAAAAATGCATAGCATCGGGTTCAACTTTGATTGTAATTACTTGATTGTTATGAACAAACTTAATAGAACCATGAAGAGTAGAACTAATTGCTCCAAAAGCATGAATCCAAGGTCTACCCAAGAGAAGGTTGTATTGTAAAGGCCCTTGCGTAACATACACCAAGGTTGGAATAATAACTAGTTCAACTTTCAAAGGCAAAATAACAGTGCCTAAAGGTGTCTTACCAATATTATCAGACCCAGAAATAAACAAAGAAGACGCAGCGAGGGAATTCAGATCTAACTTGATTTTGGGCAATAGGTCTATACTATAAACATTGAGAGTCGAACTAGTGTCAATGAGAGTCCACCTAATGCCGATACCATTAACATATACAATGATCATTAATGGGTTTGTTGCATTCCTTATTTTCAAAGGTGGGAGTTCATGCAAATATAATTTGATATTCAGGAATCCACTCGAATATGATCTATCAGCACATTCATGTCCATAAGCGTGGTATAAGAAGGTAATAGGATCTTTTTAAGAGATTCCTGAAGCATAGCTTGGTAAACTGGAGCAATTTGAAGCAAATCAAATAGTGAGATCCTTGCGGGAGTAACACGAAGTCGCTCAATAGGATCATAGTCACTTAGTTGCTTTA
Source organism: Chamaecyparis obtusa (assembly GCA_027943335.1). Taxonomy (NCBI): domain Eukaryota; kingdom Viridiplantae; phylum Streptophyta; class Pinopsida; order Cupressales; family Cupressaceae; genus Chamaecyparis; species Chamaecyparis obtusa. The sequence goes on along the minus strand of BSBK01006771.1, from coordinate 3,255,528 downwards.
TTGGAGGTTTAGGTGTTTGAGGAAGATTTGGTTGAGAAGGTGGTAAAAAAGTTGGATTATTAATATTTTACTTATTTTTACGAGTGTTCTAAGTATGGGCTACTATTTGAGAAGGATCCATAGAATTTGTGTCTCGTAAAAAGATCTAGTGAGTTGTTTTTGAAAGGACCACCATGAATAGAACAAACTCTACTCGGAGAAGAGCTAGTTGTTGTCACATAAATGACTGGTCTCTTTAGCTTGCTAGGAGCAACATATACTACAATCACATTTATGGACTCACTAAAACTTGTAGAAGAATTAGTTGAAGTAACTTGCTCAACATCGACCTCTGGGAGATTAGATGTGATAGAAGAATTAATGCACCATTTCTAATGGAGAGTGCATTAGAATGAAGAGATGGTAGAGTAACATTAAGAAAAGTATTAATAATCTCATCCTCTTGCAACAAAATACCATCTATAATGGAAGGAATCTTACAAGAGGGATTAAGGCATATAGGGACATTGGCAAAGCCAAGTCATCGTGATATGCTAGAAATGAAACATTGTTAGTACATTGAATAAAACTAGAAATCAAACTAATAAAAGAAGACAACAAATGCATTTTGAAAAGAACAAGCCGAATTAAGGAAACAATGCATAATCAAGGCGGCCAAAGGCCGATGTATTATTTCTAAATTGATGGCACAAAATAGGGTTCAGGGCAATGACTGGAAAACTTTTTTGAGAAGGGGAAATCTTTGATTTGTTCTTTTTTTAAAATAAGGACTTCTCAAAGGAATGATAAAGAATGCTTTGAAAATAATGTAGTAGTGTTCATGTCAAGTTCACCAAAATGTACTTGAGTAAATCTGAGCGTAAAGAAAGGAAACTATGTTCCTTAGAAAGCCAGATTCATAGCACACATTCAAATACTTCCAACTAGATAAACTAGTGAAGATATCTAATTATAAATAAAGAAAAATAGGATTTTGATTACAAAAATGGAAAGTGTGGATGAAAGGGAGTTTTCAGCCCAAATTTGAGCATCTCAGCCAAGGGCGCCAGTGTGGCACATTGTAGTCCTATATGGACCAAAATAGAGAAGACCCGAAATCTAGCAAAAACCCAACTTTTTTCTTAGGGTATGTGATAAATCCCAAGATGCTCAAAGGATCAAGATAAATTGAAAGATATTACCAAATAGGCTTGAGAAAACCAAGAGAGATCCATAGACTATTGTGGAAGTACGATAGTGCCGTAGCAACATAGAGATTGTTGTACCGAAAAAGAGTGATAGAGCAAGAGAAGGTTGTAAAAGCAAAGAGAATGCAAGAGATTGCAAGAAAGATTGTGAGAGGATTCAAGGGAGAAGCTAGAAAGATAAAATGGAGGTGAAAGAATGTATCTAGAAGAAAGAAGCGGGAAAAAGAGGCTTTTGATCTGTTCTAGAAGAATCCAAGCCATTTCCACTAACCAAGGTAGGTGAGTAGTGTCAAAAACGATAGGAAACAAGAGAGATACGTGGTTAATGCAAAAGTGATGGTTAAGCATAATTGCTAAAAAGGACCTTGAGCATCTTGAGAGGGAGAAGGCTGATGCAAAGGCTGAAATGAGCCTACTCAAATGCTAGGGGAATGGACACTAAAGTGGCTACAAAAGTGTACATAAAATTGCAAAGGGATATACAATTTTTAACTTTATAATGACATGTCTTGGTAGGGAACACTACAGTATAGTGAAAATGGTTTACAAATATCTATGAGGCATCTTAGAGTATCTATCTACTTCTAGGGAGGCATATCAAGAAACCTACAATACACTTACAATAGTTTGGAGACAATTGCAATATGCCTTGGCTTACTTGCACCCTTGGAGTATTGGTGACACCTATATCACTTTGGGACAAATGTAATGCATTGACAACATCACTATGGCTCACCTAGAGAACACTTGCTATAGTGGTAGTAGAGACATGTATCATTCAATGAAACGAACATGGGTTTGTAGATTTAGATTATGCATGAGATGTGAATAGTAGGTGTACCATTGACTATATCTTTAGCCTATTTGGTGGTGCAATCAGCTTGATCATTAAGTGATAGGTTATGGTCGTTCTTTCCACTACATATGTAAAGTATATGATAGCTACTCATTCTATTATTAAGTTTTTTGGATTTAAAGATTGTGTTAGATGTTGGGTTGAGTTAGGGAACAATTTAAATTAATCATGATAGTTTGAGTGTCACCTACTTGGCAAAGAATACTGCATTCGCACAAACTTAGTGTAATGATGTGTAGTTCCATTTTGTTGGTTACATGGTGGAGGATGGAGGGTTATGATCGACAAGGTGAGAACTTTGGTGAACATTGTCTCTGTGTTGATGAAGCGTATGAACATGGTGAGGTTTAGATGGTGTAATGAGGCTATGAACATTATTTCCCCTTAGCGAGCAACTTACTAATGCTAGCTTTTCTTTATGCCCTTGCAAGATACAAAAGAAGTGAGAATGTTATTATTAGCTGCTAATCAGCTTGCATTTCCTAAGGTTGCATTTATTATGTGCCAACATGAATTGCCCCACTTAAGATGATAGTTTATGCCGAATATAATTAGTCATAAGACTAACACATCGCAAAGCATCTTTCCAAAGGAAGAATAAATCCAAAATAGAGCACCCTATTTTGGTGTGTGGTTATGACATGGACGTTGGAATTTGAGCTTGGATTTGGGTGCCACTTTTGGCCCCAAGGACAATTGCATGGTTTTGGAATCCATTTGTTGTCCTTGGGTTTGGAAATGGTCTTTATAATGAGTGTGTTGGGACTCCTAAAAGTTTGACTTCATTAGCCGGTTGTTCTAGGTCATCACCAAGATTTTGTATTTCATACACCTCTTCAAAAGGTTGAAGCTACAAAAGTTTTCTAATAAGATTCTATCACAAAGCACATCTAGGATAAGGTATATATGTTCACCAATTAGGGGAGTGAATGTTGTGAAGCATATTTGCTCAAATCCCCCTATAAGGGTCATCCTTTTGGTTATTGGAATTCAAAATGTCACTGGAGTATGTATTTTCCATAAATCTGTGAAATAATCATTGAATTTAAGACATTTCGCTATTTTGCAAGGTACCCAAATGAAGGGTTGCAAAATAGTGAACCTATCGTTGTATCGCGGAGGCAAAAAGTCATATGTGCGAAATAGCAAACTCATCGCTATGTCGTAGGGTACCAAATACGAGTTTGCAAAATTGCGAAACATATCACCATTTTGCAAGAAGAGGAAATTAAAGGTTGCGATATAGCGAACCTTTTGCTATTTCGCAAGGGAACATAAAGGGGTTGCGCGAAATAGCGAATTCATCACTATTTTGCGAGGAACACATAAAGAGGTTTGTGAGATGGCGAAAATGTGTTTTGCTCGTCGAGATGAGTTCACTTATAGTGCGAAATGCCTTCAGCTGTAATTAATGAGGACAATGGCCAGCTTTTCAAGCCGACAAAACACACACTTGGAGCATTGAAGGAATTTAATGGCGCAAGGATAAATGAAGGAATGTTTTGTGGATTAATTGCCATATGACTGTTTGAGATTGCGAAGTCTGGTGTGATAGGGAATTGCGAGAGGTTGCAGAGGAGATGGTGTTGAAGAAATTTGCAAGGAGCCCAAGCATTGAAGACAATTGGGTGACACGAAAACTAGTAAGTAAAATTTTCTACTCCTCTGTTTCAATTTAAGGCTAGAATAAAAAATACCTAGGAGGAAGGAGGAAGAGGTAGCGAAAGGCAAACCATTTAAGGTCCCCCACAGTAGGCCTTATTAAATCTATTGCCTGGTTCAGTAGATCAAGGGACAACGAATGTGTTTTTTGATGAATGGTCAGAGTGTAGAGATGTTGACATACCTCACATAGGTAGGTCACTTTTCTGGTATTTTTATGGCAGTAAGCACGAAAAGGCACCTAGGTCAAATCCATGGAATTTAGACTTAGGAAAAGTCATTGTCCCAAATGTTTTCATTGATGTTGAATTGATTGATCCCCTAGCAAGGAACAACTAGCCAGAAACTAGTACAGTGAGAAAGATTGATGGCACTCCCCTTCTGTTAATCACAAAGTCTTGTATTATATAGTATTTTGGTTTAAACAAGCATGCTCTCACTAAGATTGACAAGGAGCAATACCCAATTGACTATGAAAGAATGATGAAAAGTGTGGGATTTGGGGAAGCTGCTTACTTCATGAGAAGAGATGAAAATAACAGGCCAGTAAGATTATTTAATAAGGGCTCATATCTAGTAAAGGATTTTATGGACTTTTTCAGAAGTCATACCATTGTTGGGATTAGGTGTATGGGGAGGATCAGAGGGCAAAAATGCTCGTAGACTTAATGTATATGTCTATGAGGATCCAAAATCCCAACCTCTACATGGAGTTTGATATAGCTTTTGAGATTGAGAAGATTTTACACAAGCAGTTGGTCCAATGGAAGACTAGCAGAACCTTTAAGAATTATTCTTTATTGTCACCTAATATTGTTTCAGAATAGTACTATGTTTACTCATTCTATGAAGTTGACAATGGTGGAAGGGCAGGGAATTTGACTCCCGGTGCAATTATGGTACAGAACTTGGGACAAAAATAGCAAGGACTATAATCATAAAATCTTCCATGATTCTGTTATGGTTTGGATATTGAGGGCACTGGGACATCAAGTTGAAAGAATTCCGCTGAGGATAAGGGCAATTCTGAGGCCATTAAAGTATTATCCTGAGAAAGGATTTACACATAATTTTGCAGACTAGATTTGCAAATGAGATCAGACTCTAATTACAGTATATGGGTGTGAACAGACACCACACTAACTACCAGTCTTTGTCTCATAGATAATTGCATTTCTTGAATTTATATGGCAAATACTCTGGTTTGAAAAGGATCTTGTTGCGGCAAGGAAGAAGGGGACATTTATGCCCCATGTTGTTAGACTGGCAGTTTATTCTATTGGCTCTAGTTCATTGGAGCAATTGCAAAAATTTTACAAGAAGGCTCATCGCCTTGAAAGTGGGACAGAAAGACCTTATGACCCAGAGGGTCACATTCAATCTTTTAAAAGGGAATAGAAGCACATGTTGGATTTGATGGAAGATGTTGGAAGAAACTACACAAATCCTCCAAAAGTAATGCAAAGATGGAAGAAATTGTTAAATCTGGAGGAGGAGAGGAAAAAGAAATGGCAGCCTCAATTCCATGATGACCAATCAAATGAAGTTTTCAAGATGGAGATGTGCATAAAAGACTTTGAGAAATTGTATGTCAAGTTTGCCGAAATTGTTTCACAAGAGGTTAAGCTTCCTCCTAAAAAGCCTAGGAAGCTGATAATTCAAGATTCAGATTCGGATTCACCACACTTCCAAAAGGTAGAAAAGGGATGAAGTATTACCCATTGTAGATTCTGAGGGAGAGGGAGAAACAGAGGAGGTTGCCGGTATACTAAATGCTCTCAAAGGAGATGAAAAAGTAGAGAAACCATCCTCTCTAGCATTTCAGGAAGAAATACATGACCACCACGCTCAACTTCCAGAGGAAGAGGATCCAACTGACTTCTCTAATGAGAGAGAGGTCATTACCACAAGGTTTATTGAGGATGAAAACTTTATCCATAATAGAGAATTTAAAGACTTTTGGATTCAATTGAAGATGAAGAATTTTGAGCAGAAAAAAAATTAAGATTAATGGGTGTAGAGGAATCTGAGCATAAAGAAGTTGTAAGGCAACTTCTTAAGGAAATGAACCTTTCTTAAAAACAACTATTTTTACTCGATCAAGTAAGAAAATAGGATGATCCCACTTTTGTAGCAGAGTTTGATACTGAGGAGAAAATTGTTGGATCAGGGTATAACCCTAAAATAGAGACTCTGGCCACTTGGGTCAGTTTCAAGGGAGGCTACAAGTCTAAGTTGATTGATATCATTAAGAACGTTGATAGTTCAACAGTTGTACAAGCTATAGATGATACCAACCAACTGGTTTCTGTAACAGACTTAATGCATAGAGCAATGTTTAATAAAGACCAATGTAATGTCCCCATTTTTCATGAGCAACAAAGCTTGAGGGATTAGCCTATTATTTTGTCCTTTATAGGCTAATTATTGTGGATAGAGGGTCTTTTGAGGCAGAGGCTTGGTTAATGGAGGTTCTTGTCTTCTCCAGAATTTAGTATGTTCCAGTTTGGTCTTTGTTTGGCTCAGATTGAACTTCATTTGGGCTCAATTTCATATACTTACTATTTATAGTAAATCTGAAGTTGATAGAGATGTGCCCTTTCTATTTTTAGAAAGTGCATTTGGTCACGTGGAGAAATATTAGGTGTGATTCCCGTTTCAAACGACATATTTCAAGGATAAGTATTTTGGGAGTTATTATTATTTTGGTAGCCAAATTATTATTTAATCATTAAATGACTTATTATAAAGTTATAATTTCACTTAAGTTGAGGGTTGAGTCATCATTGGAAGGGTCATTTATTCAATTAATTCATGGAAGCCGAAGCCAAGGTATTAATTAAAGGATTGGAGTAAATGAACTATTAAAAGAAAAGTATATCTATTTATCTCACATTGGCTGGAAAAGTGTGTGAGTTCTCCCACAAAAGTTATAAAAGACTCAAATGAGTTCTTTTTCATTATGTTGATTATGCTTTCTTCAAATTGGTGAAGTTTATGAGAAGAAGGAACTAGGGTTTCGACTTTAGCCATTGTAGAAAGGAATTCTTTAAGGTTTTTTGCAATTAGAGGTGATGGAAGATCCATTGATTCTCGCTGCTAGCTATGGCTCCATAGAAGGCCATGATTGTGCCAAATGGTGATGAAATTGGGGGTTAATGTTTTAGTTTCTCATTCAGATTTGTTGCAATCAAATAGAGACAACATAAGGACTGAATTGCAGCCTCTATGATCAGTGTTTTGGGTCTAACAAGGCAGCTATTCCGGACATTGTAGTCATGTGGGCTTCCTAGGATAGCCACCCAACCACTTGGTCAAATCATAGGGCCCTGGGGGCTGCAATACGTCAAGCCTACAACAGTAACCATATGATAATCAGGGGCTGATCATTCATTCCAGGTTTGACGCCAAGGGTTTTTGCATTGAATGAAATTTGTGATTTACTTTGGAACGAATTACAGAGCTGCAACGAAATTCCAGGTTCTCTTAATTGTTGATTAATTTTATTTCTCAAATTCTAATAGCTGTTGTTGTATGTAATCTGATTTCATATTACATAAATTGGAATACTTTTGTTTGGATTTGGGAAACAATATATTATTTCATGCATTGTTATATGTGTTGTAATTGCAAAACCATTCAAATACAAACAAAAAAAACCATATACATTCAGAAAATAAGAACTCAGACATTGCATGCCAATAGTTTGACGAAATGTCAAAAGGTTTGTAATTGGGTTTTAGTAGTTAGAACCAGTAGGGTTCCTACAGTGGTATCAGAGCGGTTTCCTACCATCCTACGGGGGAGCCCTTTGCTTTCAGGAAAGTGTTGTTCTGTAAATCATGGGTAAATCAAGCATGGTTAAAAGAAGGTAAAAAAAATCCATACAAGGTCTCATGCCAGAGCTTAAGCGTGCTATACAGGTTTACAATAATGCTTTTCAGCATTATAATAAAAATATATCATGGCTGCGACAACACCTAGAGATTTTGGATCCCTGGTTTGCAAAGAAAGAAAAAGTAGGCTCTAATTTAAATGATTCCTATCACCCAAAAGAAACGATGGAAGAGAAGGTGGATGTGGAGGTTGAGTCTTTGCATAGTGGAGCAGCCACTAGTTCTTCTTACACACATGAGAAGGGAGACTCTTCACAGAGACATGAGATTATTCTTGTTTTGTTTGAGGACAAATGCATTGAGTCTCATCATTTCCATGAGACAGGAGCTTGCAATAATGGGAATGCTGATGACATGACAGCCACCATTGATGGCAGACCTACATCAATAGACAAGAATGAAGTTATTAATGATACAAGTTCTGTTTTTTATGATAGTAGTCCTATGTTTGAGCCTATTGATGGCATTGATGCTTGGGCACGTGTGGAGGATATCGTTGCTGCCACCTTGAGTGTTGACTTGCATGATGGGAGCATCACTTTTGAGGATTGCATAGACAATATGAGCTCTAATAGCTCTGATTTTTATGACAGTAGTCATAATGGTGAGCATATGGAGGAGATAGCAGCCTTTCCATGTGTGGGAGATGGTTGCATGGAGTTTCCAGTGTTGACACTCATGATTCGGGTGTTAGAAATGAGTTATATGATGTAGATTCATGCCATAATGATTCTGATTTTCATGACAACAGTGTGATGTTTGCAGCATCATGAGACAACAGAGATTTTACAGGGGGATGATATTGACATTGGTGATATGGGCATTACTGATGTTATCTATGAGGATGACTCATGCTTTAGTGAGTCTGATTTGTCATATCAGATTTTAGAAAATGGTTTTGAGAACTCATTGGTTGGTGATAGGTCCCAAGATCACGACTTGCAAGGACTTACAGTTGCATTGGTAGTGGGAGCATGCGAGTAGGCTGATATAGCAGCAACTTCTACCAATTTAGATGAGTCATTCGTCGAGGTACCCAACAATAGTACCTCGGTTGTTGATATATGCGAGGTTGCTAGTGCACATGATGATATTGATCATGAGGTGAGCATAATGGATACAATGTCCTATCACGGTGTAGATTATGGGTTAGAGAGATTACATGGGAGTCTGGGAGCTCAGTGACATCATGTTGTCAGGCAACTAAAGGTGAGTGATAATCAAATTGCTACAACCATCGAGGATTATGATGTTGCCCATCAGATGTTAGCTACCTATGGATGGGGTACTCCTGTAACAAATGAGCATTGTGATGACAATCTTTCCCTTGCAGAGTTTCATACCTTTTGAGAGGTCATCAGTGTAATAAAACACAACTATTCTTTGTTATTGGTTGATAGAGACTACCTTCTCGAGTGGGATTGCACTTGCTACGATGCATTGTTGGGAAAGGAAGAGGAGGTAGTTGAGCTCACTCATTAGCTTGTAGCAACTTCAGAGATATTGGAGAGCACCAAGTTGGCTTTTCAAGAGTTGCAATTACAGTTAGATGAGGTTACCATGTAGTTGAGCTGAGTACACTCTTCACCAACTACAGATTCACTTTTGCTTCCTACAATGGCAATTGGTGATGAGTTGATATCCACAGGTTGTAGTGAGGATGTCGTTACATCTGTCACAGATTTAGGTGCAGTGGACTCAGTGGGGATGAGTATTTTGGCTAAGAGATGCAAAGAGACTCTTGTTGTGACAGGTTCGCCAATGGTCAACACATTGACAGATGATTCAGGATTGGATATTGAGAGCCCTTATGTGGCAGTGGTGGATTCTTTAGAGAGTTGTGTGTTGGTAGAGGGCACTATTCCATCCTCTGCACAGGGGACTGGTACAATGTCATCTAGTTGGGAGTATGGCTCACATTGATTTGTTTCCCTCTCCCGAAAGAAAATCAGTTACTTCATCTCATGCAGCTAATGGTGATAGACAACTTGTTGTATCATTGGGTTCATGTGATCAGCTCCAGGTTTCAGAGGATAGGTTTGATTCTACATCATATCATTTCTATTGCACATATATGTTTATTGAGTACCTTCTTGAGAGTCTAGAGTTGCAAGAGGGACCATTTGGAGTCAGTGAGGGTACTCTCAACTGAGGTTCTTGCGGGATTTGGCAATTGTTGGGAACAATTGTAGATACTTTGACTATAATGCTTCCTCACATAGATTTCGAGGTTGGGTTTGCAAAGAGGGTTACCGCAGACCCTGCCCAATCAGTTGTTCGGGATCAAAAGTTGGAGCCACCTCTTGATTCTCGAGTTGTTAGTGATGAGCCTTTGACATAAATCAAAGCCTTTTATCGTAACTACACAATGAGGAGTGCTCATCATTTTTCTTTTGATCTGCATGAAGAGGACTTCATTATGCGTCGATGTGGATTGGTTCTAGGATCATACCATCCTTTATGGGATGGGTCTACGCCATCTTCAATTGATGGAGTTAGTTGCTGCAAGTTAGCAAGAGGCTATTTGCAGAGTCAATACATGCATGACGGTTTTGCTGAGGATGGATATCTTGGTTATGATATAGACTCTCTTCAGAGCTCTTTTCCCTGTAGTACAGTTGGATTTCACACTCATGGGGGATTGGTAGAGTGTACAGGGAGATTTGGTCTATCAAATGTTGTTGGATGTCCTTTCTTTCTTGTGATGGATGGATGTGAGCCTCGTCTATACTGGGATCTAGGGGGAGATAGGATTAGCATTGCAGGTTGGATGGGTCCTAGCGGATTGCTTCACCTGCTACGACATGATGATGTTGGGATAATTTTAGCTCAGCTCATGTCCTGGGTTATTTTTCTTGGTTGGCATGGATTCTAGAATTGGGATCCAAGCATATTTATTGGACACTCTTCAGTGTGTGGTGGGGTCCTTCACATGCCTCAAAATTCCAGTCTGAGTTCGTTGGCGAGTGTTCCAGGTGTAAATGGTATGGGTTACCGACAATTTTACTTTTCATACTCATGTACATGATTCATTTCAGATGCATAGCTTCAGTGTGCAGAGTTTGGATAGGTGGAGTGTTCATTTTTGTGCAATTGTGGTTATTCTGGTGCTTCAACAGTATTGTTGCAGGGTGGGACATTTCACCGTTTTCATTTGGACCTTCGGCATAGATAAGTTTCTTTGTAGTCATGATTGCTTGGGGACAAGCAATTTCAGGGAGGGTGGACTATAATGTCCCCATTTTTCATGAACATCAGAGTTTGAGGGATTAGCCTATTATTGTCCTTCATAGGCTAATTATTGTGGATAGAGGGTCTTCTGAGGTAGAGGCTTGATTAATGGAGGTTCTTGGCTTCTACAGAATTTAGTATGTTCCATTTCGGTCTTTGTTTGGCTCAGATTGGACTTTGTTTGGGCTCAATTTCATATACTTACTATTTATAGTTAGTCTAGGGTTGATAGAGATAGGCCCTTTCTATTTTTAGAAAGTGCATTTGGTGTGATGTCCCCATTTTGAAATAGAAATTAATATTTTATAAAATAATAAAAGAAAATTTAATAGATAAAATGATATAATATAATCTATGATTAAAATAATAAAATAATATATAAGCATACTAATATCTTATTAATATAAAATATTATAAAAATAATAATAAAAATATGATATATAAATATAATATTATATTGATGAATCAATTTAATAGTAATAAATTATTAAATATAATAAATAATAAATAAGTAATCACACTTTAATTATAATCTATTATTATTTATAATATATTATTCAGATAGTAAATATAAATAAACAAAATAACATAATATAATCCAAAAGACATGACTTTTTTGAAAAAAAAAAGGTATAAGAAAACAATTACAAGGAAAAGGAAGAAACGCGAAGAAATAATATAGAAAACTTGAGAGAAAATAATATAGGAGAAAATGAAGGAGAAAAGCTAGAAGAAAATGAAGGAGAAAAGATAGGAGGAAATGTAGGAGGAACTCATGGGAGGAAAAAAAATATATGGAAAACAGAGGAGAGTAAAACATAAAAGACTTTAAGCGAAAATTCAACATTGTGGTATGTCATTTAATATAAATAAATTCTTTATATATATATATATATATATATATATATATATATATGAACTTTTTTATTTTCATTTATGTAGATATATATATATATATATATATATATATATGTGTGTGTATACTACGATAATTCTTAATTAATGCATTCTTGGGAAATTCTGGATTTCTTTTATAGTTAAGTGTAAAACTATGTGGTGTACATTTATATGTTCACTAGAGATGATAATATGGCTACCATATAGAATGAATCTTATATTCATTAGATGGATTCCTATATCTGGAGGGGGCTAGAGGAAATTGTTATAGTTTCCCTAGTCTCGAGATTGTATGATCTCATGTAGGCAGTATATATACTGATACCAGTCATATGCATATGCGTAGACTTGGAGAGCATTTATTGCTTCCAAGATTGTTATGGGGAGTGCTCTATGGGAAGACGTGTCGATAGCCTGATTGCTTAGAGTGGATCTTATATCCCTCAAGTGAGAATCGGGAATTCTGTGAAGCCCTACCTAGAGGCAGCCCCTAAGAATCAAATCCCCCCTTACTAACTTTGAATAGAGTAAGAGTCATGTAAATATTGTGTAATATTTTCTACTAACGTCGGTTTTGTAGGAAAATACATAAGGAGAATAAGTAGGTATATTCTTCAAAAGGAAGAGAAGATGGAATAAGATTGTGACTATGGAAAGTATTTATGAATCAACGATAATAACAAAATCTTATATTTACATTCTATCAAAACCAGAGGTCTTAATATATTCTAATTTATTTAATATATTTAGGAATTATATCAATTATATTATACAAGATCTCTTTTACTATTTGGCTTAAGTAGAGAAGATTGTAATGTTACCAAGGAGGGTCTGGTCTAAATCCAAGCAATGGCTATCTGTCCCAACATAGGGTAGGGGTCAGTGTCCCAGAAGCCTTGAGGGGAAGTCCCAAGATAGGATATGGGCTTGGACTTGTAAACTTTGAGGGAGCCCATTGTAGTTGGTCTCTAGGTACCTTGAATAACGTCTACGTCTACTCTTCCCTTCATGGAGTTAAAATAGTAATAAGGTTGGATATGAGTGTTAAAGATAACTAAATCTAATGAGATAAATGACTAATCCTATCTTAGACATTACAATCCAAACCCTAATTGAGAAACTTAGGATAAATTAAAAAAGGTCCCAATAGGGGACATTACAGTGGTATCAGAGCATGATCCTGCCATCCTGTAGGGTAAAAGTACTAAGGTACAATTATAATTACTATGAAAATATGAATTCTATCTTCATAAATGATGAGATCCAAGCTATTATGCTTGGTGGTGATTGAGATTGAGATAATCTCCATAGTATGAGAGATTGATACAATCACCATAATGCCAAAATATTTTGATGAGTCAACTTATGCATATGCGATCAACTTTGGGTAGAGGATATCTCTTCCAAGATGAAAAACCTTGGGTAGAGGATATCTCTTCCAAGATGAAACCTTGGGGTATGCGCTCTAGAGAAGACGGTGAAATAACCAAGGATAGTTCTAGAATTGATCTTATATCATTGAGAACCCTGGAGATCCTCAAGAGGGTTAGGGAACTTGATTTGGTAGACTTCCCCTAAGGATTTGATAGAATTAGGAAGACAGGTTTAAATTATCCATGAGGATTGATCAATGGCATCCTTGGTGAGTGTCAAGATTTGGTAAAGGACATTCTTGGAGTTGAGAAACATCTATCAAAAGCGAAGGAAAGTGCTACAACAAATCAAGATAAGTTTCATTTTTTTTTAATTGTTCTTTAATTGAATAATATGATGGAATATTTTCAAGTTCATAAGCTATATTTATGAATGTATTGCAGTTCTAACCTCAAGTTGAAATTACCATTTCAGGTCATTGGATGGGATATCGACATAGAAAGACACCACTCACACCAAAAGTTCAAATTGCTTGAGGACAAGCAATTTTGAGAAGGGCGGATTGTGATGTCCCCATTTTGAAATAGAAATTAATATTTTATAAAATAATAAAAGAAAATTTAATAAATAAAATGATATAATATAATCTATGATTAAAATAATAAAATAATATATAAGCACACTAATATATTATTAATATAAAATATTATAAAAATATTAATAATAAAAATATGATATATAAATATAATATAATATAATATATTGATGAATCAATATAATAATATTGATAAATTATTAAATATAATAAATAAGTAATCAAACTATATTATAATCTATTATTATTTATAATATATTATTCAGATAGTAAATATAAATAAACAAAATAACATAATATAATCCAAAGGACATGACTTTTGGAAAAAAAAAGGTATAAGAAAACAACTACAGGGAAAAAGGAAGAAACACGAAGAAATAATATGGGAAACTTGGGAGAAAATAATGTAGGAGAAAATGAAGGAGAAAAGCTAGGAGAAAATAAAGGAGGAAATGTAGGAAGAACTCAAGGGAGGAAAAAAGAATATAAGAAAAACATAGGAGAGTAAAAGATAAAAGACTTACAACGAAAATTCAACATTGTGGTATGTCATTTAATATAAATAAATTCTTTATATATATATATATATATATATATATAATGAGAATTCTTAATTAATGCATTCTTGGGAAATTCTAGATTTCTTTTATAGATAAGTCTAAAACTATGTGTTGTACATTTATATGTTCACTAGAGATGATGATATGGATACCATATAGAATGAATCTTATATTCATTAGATGGATTCCTATATCTAGAGGGGGCTAGAAGAAATTGTTATACTTTCCCTAGTCTCGAGATTGTATAATCTCATGTAGGCATTATATATCTTGATACCAAGCATAGGCATATGCGTAGGCTTGGAGAGTATTTATTGCTTCCAAAAGATTCTTATGGGCAGTGCTCTATGGGAAGACGTGCCGATAGCCCGATTTCTTAGAGTGGATCTTATATCCCTCAAGCCGAGAATCAAGAATTTTGTGAAGCCTGACCTAGAGGCAGCCCCTAAGAATCAAATCCCCCCTTACTAACTTTGAATAGAGTAAGAGTCATGTAAATATTGTGTAATATTTTCTGTTAACGTCGGTTTTGCAGGAAAATACAGAAGGAGAATAAGTAGGTATATATTCTTCAAAAGGAAGAGAAGATGGAATAAGATTGTGACTATGGAAAGTATTTATGAATCAACGATAATAAATTTTTTTATATTTACATTCTATCAAAACCAGAGGTCTTTATATATTCTAATTTATTTAATATATATAGGAATTATATCAATTATATTATACAAGATCTCTTTTACTATTTGGCTTAAGTAGAGAAGATTGTAATGTTACCAAGGAGGGGCTGGTCTAAATCCAAGCAATGGATATTTCCAAAGACAGGGTAGGGGTCAACGTCCCAGAAGCCTTGAGGGAAAGTCCCAAAACAGGATATGGGCTTGGACCTGTAAACTTTGAGGGAGCCCATTGTAGTTGGTCTCTACGCACCTTGGATAATGTCTACTCTTCCCTTCATGGAGTTAAAATAGTAATAAGGTTGGATATGAGTGTTAAAGATAACTAAATCTAATGGGATAAATGACTAATACTATCATGGACATTACAATCCAAACCCTAATTGAGAAATTTAGGATAAATTAAGAAAGGTCCCAACAGGGGACATTACATTTGGTCACGTGGGGAAATATTAGCTGTGACTCTTATTTTAGACGACATATTTAAATGATAAGTATTTTGAGAGATTATTATTTTGGAGGCCAAATTATTATTTAATCTTATTACCTCATATCAAGAGTTTGCTGACAGGCTGATAGAGCGATTTAACATGAAGGATCTAGAATCATATTTTCGGAACCTTGCTCAACTTAGACAAGTGTGCAGCTTGGAATCCTTCATTGATGAGTTTCTGAGACTCTTTGTGATGGTTCCTGATGTGACGGAGAAAAACCTAGTCATGCTATTTACAGAGGGACTGCAGGAGCCACTGAGAGGTTGGCACAATGAATTTGACCCATCTTTTCTGCATGGGTCCATTAAAAAGGCCAGGTTCATGAAGCTTTCAGCTTTTAAGAGGCAAGCTCAGCCTAAACCCACCACCTTACCTTCAGATGAGGTTCACCCACAATTGCTGATGAAAAGAGGAAATTAGTGGTGAAACATGAGGCAACTCGTGAGGATTTGAGGAGACAACTTTGCTATTGGTGTGAAGAACCTTATGACAGAGATCTCTCTTGCCCTTTGAGGCCAAGGGGTAAGGCAAATCGTTCTATGTGGGTATATTATGATGATGATGATGAGGCTGAAAATTCACATCAACCAGTTGATTCAAATGGTTATGAGGCTCAGAAAGTCTCTTTGGAGTTTGGTCCTGATGCCAAACTATCACCAATAGTATTATCTACCACAAAACTACTTCCATTTTCTTTTACGATCAGAGGATTGGTGGACGAACAACATTGTATTACCATGTTAGACATTGGGGCTATGTATAGTTTCATTCATGAGGGGTTTATTAGCAAGTGTGATCTTCAAGTGGAGGAATTTGCTCATTTCCCAATGAGGATGGCATAAGCTATACCCTTACCTGTACTAGACGCACACGTCATCTCCCTCTTTCTTTTGATGATTATGAGTTACAGTCGAATTTTTATGTAGTCAACCTGGGGGAGATGGACATTGTGTTGGGTATACAATGGTTATAGGATATTGAGGAGTTTACCCTCAACCTACACTCGATGAAGATGAGGTTTGAGTATCGAGGCAGGAGATATATGTTGAGGGGAATCACAGAGGAGAGTTTGCACACTATGTCTCTCTTTAGAGAGGAGAGTAAGATTATATAGGGACATTATATGATTCAGGAGGAGCGTGTTACGCGTCATGTCTCTAGCCATTCAGGGATACATTGTTCTGATCAGCATACGGGTGTGGTTCACTTTGTGAACAATCCCTTGTTTGATATGGGTACTACATTGCTTGATGAGAATCCGTTATTTGAGTTTGATGGTGGTTCCCCTCTTGTGATGAGTGATGACGATGTTTGGGATTCCATCAATACATTAGGGTTTCAAACACGGCTTACGGAGGGATTTTCAAACATGTACATGGTGAGGAGTGCGTACAACTTTACATTTGATTCACATGTACATGATATCTTCCAGGTGCAAAGTTCAACTGCACATGAGTTGGATCATTGGTATGATAGCTTGTTTTGCACAGAGTAAGGGGGCAAATCTAGTTTGCATCTAGAGATGCTTCCATGTGATGTTCCCGTTTCAGCATTACGAGCTGTTGTGTTGAGTTTAGTTTGGCCAACTCTGTTGATTGTATGGATGATGTTATCATAACAAGAGTTAGTTGGTAATGATAGGGACATTACACAGTTTTATGCACGAGATCTTAGTGGAGGTGTGACTTCCTTTTAAGTGGAGTCCGGTGAGTTATCAGATGCGAGATTGCTTGGGGACAAGCAATTTTAGAGAGGACGGATTGTAATGTCCCCATTTTAGCTCACTTTGGGTTTCGGTGAGGATAAGCCTATCAGTAACCCTCATAGGCTAAATCAGATGGATAGAGGGTCTTAGTTGGCAGAGCCAAAGGCCAATTCACACTCCAGAGGTCAGAGATGTTCAGGATTACTCTTCGTTTGGGTCAAATTGGCACACTTACTATTTATAGTAAGTGTCTATTTTGGGAAAGTTAGGGTTACTATCTTTAGCAAGGCACCTGAACAATTTGGTAGCAATATGGAGTTGTGGTGACATTGTTAGAGCTTTCATTCTGAGACTTACTATTTATAGTAAGTCATTTTTAGTTAGTTGCTATTTTTGGTGGGACACTTAGGCGTCAGGTTCAGGCAGTGAGCATTTGGATTGGGAGCTATTCATTTAGAGGATTTAATAAGCTATTGGTTTAATTAATGATCATTAATTAAGTTATACTTAGTTAATAATTAAGTTGAGCTTATTATAAAGTGACAAGTTCATTAAATGATTATTTAATAAAGTGTTGTTTGGGCGCCTAAGTCTTGGAGCGAAATATAATTGAATATTATATTTCAAAACATCAAAAGCAATTACCAACAAAAGCTAAGTATAGTTTTAAGTTATGAAAGGTGTAAGAGTGAAGCCATTTGAGTCGACTTTCTCTTGGCAATTATTAAAAGCCTTCATGGGAGAAAATCAAACCATTCATATTTGTGCATTTGTTTTTGTTGATTTGGTCGAAGAGATGGAGACAAGGGTTGACATTTATGCTGATCGCAGCTCATATTAAGACCTGCATTTTTGTTTATAGAGTGGCCGCATGACTTCTTGAGGCCACGTTAATACTTCCAGGGCCAGCATTAGGTTTCTTGTAGGCACATTTTGTGTTATTGGTGCCTTTCATTCATAAATCCAAGCCTAGATGCCCTGCAATTCATCCTTCAGTAGCTGTGTTTTAGATTAACTTATTCAGCTTCATGCATTTAAAAACCAAGTTCCTTTGTTTATATTAAATAAATCCATAGATGCATGTTTGGTCATTGTAAATATTTGCAAAAAAATTGTTAGCAAATAAAAGTACCCTGTGCATAGTTTGTGTAATTATTTTTCAATTCATGCATGTTATTTCAAATATTTTTTAAAAATCCAAAAACTATAAAACTTGCAAAAACTAACTCTTAGAGACAGTGAAACAGAGATAGAACCATTGGGTTCTGGCAAGGGTGGACTTAATAAAAACTGCAATCCCTACATGGATCAATTTTCCCTTGGAGGTTTTAAATTAAAATTAATTAAATAAATGGGAAATAAATTACAAAATGTTTGCATGAGTTTCTAGGTGGTCTATTTTAATCCCACATTGCTTGTGTGGGTGAAACACCAATCCAAAACTACTTTAAAAATACATGCCACAGCAATATGAGAATACAAAGGATTGACTATTGGTGGTCAAAGGTGGTGAAAACAAAAGCCAAGAGGTTGGAAAAGGAACCCCTCAAGGCTAGGAGGGCTAAAAATCAAACCAAGGGGTGGAGAGAAGCACAGGGTAAGATGACAAAGCACAAGTATATTCAGATTTTAAAATCTGCGAACTAATCCATAGAGGAAGATTTTTGCAATAATTCTGGAAATTTTCCCCATTCACCAAACCATATCAGATTTGATTGCAGCGGTTTTGGATAGAAAAAAAATTGTGTTTCAAAGCCATTTTGGAGATATCTATGGGGGCGGCAGGTAAGAAGTCTGCAGACGAAAGTCTGGAAATTCCTCCAAGTCAATTTTGATAAAAATCATAAGAATTTTTTTATTAACCAAAACGAGCAAATCTTATTGCAGGCTGTTCGTGAGGTAAAAATCTGAGTCTCAATACCTTTTTGAGGCATCTAGGGGGCTGCAAGTAAGAAATCTGCAGACTTTCAAAAGTCTGAAAATGCAAGGGTTCGATTTTTTTTGCAAAATTCATGGGAAATCCATAGTTCTTAATATATGTGCCTTCAGACTTAAGTCTGAAACTTCCTAGGCAGGGGCAATTTTTGGAAAAATCACAATAAATTTCTAACTTGCCCAATCGCCCCAAGGACTATTGCTGAGTGTTAAGGGTCTGTCCTTTGCAAAAAACACCCAAACTTAAAGAGGAAAATCATCCAGAAAAGGGTAAGCTTCAGACTTGTCTTCAGAAATCAGATTTACATCTTTTTGTTAGAAGGTTTGTTC
The DNA here is from genome assembly GCA_027943335.1 of Chamaecyparis obtusa. Taxonomy (NCBI): domain Eukaryota; kingdom Viridiplantae; phylum Streptophyta; class Pinopsida; order Cupressales; family Cupressaceae; genus Chamaecyparis; species Chamaecyparis obtusa. The sequence goes on along the minus strand of BSBK01006771.1, from coordinate 3,236,129 downwards.
TTTCACTTCTAATCCTTAAACCTTCATTGGAATGTGCTCTAGTCAATTAATGAGATGATTTGCTGAAGTCTATGTTACTACTTCTGAGAATGGGGGGATGTCTTCAGACTTATTCTCAGAGTTTGTCTCAAAAATCAGTCTGATCCTAAGACATGTTCCCCATTATCAAACCTCACAATGCATGTTTGGAGTGATATTTAGCAAAGTGGTGCATTGATTTCTAAGTATTTGGGAATGTTGTAGGTCTGTCCTCAGAAAAATTAGAGTTTGTGCATTAATGAAGAGGTCTGATCCTTGAATTTTAAAGTCTAAATAAGTCAATTGAAAAGTGTTTTGATGACCTAACAATCTGATTGTACGTATTTAAAAACCAGGTCTTCAGAAAATTTCTAAAATACATGATTAATAAAATTCTGATTTTTTCCAGGTCCATAGTAGCAAAAGACTAGTTTTGTGATCTTAAATTGGTTTGTCCTCAGACTTAAATTTCAAACTTGACTTCAGACTTTAAATCTCTCATATTTGGTTCCAAGAGTCATTTGTAGCTTTCTAGGTGATTGTTTCTAAGTCATAAACCTCCAAATTATTGGTAAAATCCAATGGATTAAGTGTTTGAAGTCAATTTCCTAATCAGATTTTCTTACAAGATCATTAACTTCATGCCTTCTCTTTTGCAAGAGTGATTGCATGAGACATTGATAAGCAAGGAGTACAAGGATGGAACAATCTTGAGTAAATCACAAAATCCCTATTCAATTTGATCTTCTATTCAAAGACTAAGGTGACAAAACCAAGAACAAAGTAAAGGACATTTTATAGGAACTTCATTTTATCCTTGACCCCATCATTTTTGCACCAAGAGGATGAGCAAGAATCAAAGCAAGGATTGAACAAGGAATGTGAAATCAATTAATCCCTGTGACAAGCAAACTTCCACCATAGGTAAGTGGACGAGGAAAGAGGAAGGATTCAACAATGCATTTACAATATGGATAATTCCACAACAAGGCAAAGGGAACTTGATACATTCAAGAAGGAGACTTAGAAAACTCAAGATCAAGCCTTCATCAAGTAGGGATGTGGATAAGTCTGGATTTTAAACAAGGAGTCCATGGACAAGTTCAAGTTCAAATTCAAGGACATTCATGTGTCCGTGTGCAAGGCAACTTTCCACCTGATTAAATGCATGAAGAATAAGGACTATCTTATTGGGAGATCAACTTGTCCATGTTCACATCAATTTTCCATAAGGATCAAACAAGATTCAATTCAAGGACAAGTTGTTAAGGACTCCAATTTGTCCCTATGAGCGATCAAGGCTAGAGGATTCCAAACCAAGGGGTAGTAGATAACGGTATCAAGGATGTCCCAAACAAAGAAGAAGATTTCACCACACAAATATGATCAAATTATGCAAGGAAGAAAGGTCTCCACATGAGAAAGATAGCCATCATCAAGGGCTCAAGGACATGAAGACTTACAACTCCATGATCAATAGAGGGAAACCCATCACTTCAAGAAGTTTGAGATATCAAGAGCAATTTCAAGGATAAGTTCAATGAGAGAATTTCCTAGATCATCCAATCAATCAGAGAGCTCCAAGTGGACATCTCCTAGATCATCCAATCAGAATCATTCACATAGTACATGTAGAACATATTATTTTTTCATTGGTTCATCCTCAAGGGGATGTGGAATGTTATTTTCTCATTGGTCCATAAGTTGATGCCTTGTTTTTATTGGCTATTTGTAGTTGCCCTAATTAGAATTTGTCATGGATTGATCTGGGCCATTGGTTTCAAATTGATCCTAGGTGTTCATTGCATTTGGAGCTCCTATAAAAAGCCCACTCCTATCATTTGTAAAGCGAGAGACTTGTTGAAATTGTTGCCATAATGCTATCAAAGTGATTGCTTGTAATGTCCCCGTCATTAAATGAATAATAATAATTGTATTTGGGTCCCAATCGATTTATTTTATCTCGGGCCCATATTTTATTTTGGTGTAGGTGTAGTTGTTGCCGTCGGCTCTATTTGTGCACCCTCAAAAGTTGTCCGACGGGTATTTATGTCTGGCGTGTAGGATGAAATTCTTATGACGAGTTTTTGTTATTTTCTTATACTTGCGAATTCCTATTAGAATTTTTCTGGCTGTCATTTCGGAGGTGAAAGATCCTCCCTATTTGGTATTCGCAGTTTCGGTGGGATTCAACCCTTGCTCTTTTCTGCTTGTGCTTCTATATTGATTTGGCAAATCTAGAGTATTATCATTTATATCAATAAAATTGCCTTACGAATATATTGGCTTGCATCCTTGCTCTATATTTGAATATATTAATTTGCAACATTCTAATTGGCATCATACTCCTACTCCTACTTGTGACCATCATATTACACCAGGCAACAAACATCATACTCCTACTGGCGACCATCATATTACACCAGGCGACAGACATCATACTCCTACTGGCGACTATCATATTACACAAGGCATAGGACATCATACTCCTATTGGCGACCACCATATTACACTTGGGGAAGGACATCGTACTGCTACTGGCGACCATAGTCAGCTATCGTACGGCCTCCCAACCAACCAGTACGACCTCCAAACAATCCCGTTGGCCTTCCCTGCCGACACCGTACGGCCTCCAAAGCTACCTCCGTACAACCTTTTCCTACTGACACCATACGACCCCCAAACACTTTGTATGGCCTTTAATTGTTTCGTACGGTCTTCTATTCAACATCATACGACCTCCCTGCTCTAGTTTTCCCCTTCGTATGGTCCAAATTTGGTGTGGGTAACTGGAACAGTGCTTTTCTTGTGAGTTAGTGGTTGGGAACATTACAGTGGTATCAGAGCCAGTGATTCTGTCAACTTGTGGGTAGTGGATGCAAGTTTATACTAGGAAGAGAAGAAGGTATCACTCAATTGGTAGAATGGAGGACCCACAAGATCTTGCCACTGAAGTCATGGCTTTTTTGGGAGAGCTCACTAGGAACCAAGCACAGATTAATGACACTCAACGTCACATGGAAGAGACACTGCAAAAATTGGCAGAAGACAAGATATTTGTAGAACAAAGTGACAATTCTGTCTCAGGAAAGGTAAACACCCAAACCGTACACTCTCGACCTAAGTCACAAGGTTCGAGTTCGAGTTCGAGTTCGACAACCATGAAATTCGAATGAAGTTCGACAAGGGTAAAAATTCGAAAAAAAAATTCGGATTGAATTCGCCTTATATAAATGTTATTTATTTTTAAATATAAGTAATATGTCCAATAAATTATCAAAATAGTTAACATTTCTAAATAGATTTGAAATCATTATATAAGGATGACACATTTATTAAATTTATAACATAAGGAACATGTGAAATAATGATTGCAAAGATGTTTTATTCTCGAAAAGGTACATTCAAAAGTCAAGACTTTAGAATTTCAAAAGAGCTCTAAGTCATCAAGAGCACTTGGCTCAGATGGTGTATCATCATCATCAGTATCACTACCCAATTCTTCATCAAAAAAGTCAGGCTCATCTGCACTTGGCACTGCTATGTCTTCTGAAGTTCATTGTTGTGAAGATGTGGAGTCATTTGCTGATTTGTTCATGAACAATTTTAAATTGCTGCGAACATAGACAAGATCTCCCAACTTTCCAGACAATAACTTGTTCCTCTTTTTGGAATGGATGTGGTCAAAGCAACTCCAATTCCTCTCACAAGCTGATGAACTTGCTCCTTGACTCAATATTCGAATAGCAAAGCGCTGAAGTTCAGGAGTTTGTGCTCCATAGCTCATCCACCATCTATAGCCAGGTACCTCATCTCGTGCCATATCATATTTGGCTGCTGCCATTCCAAACATTCCTTCAGCTTTCTTGTATTTCCAGCCTTGGTCTCTGATTAGCGCTGCAACTGTTGGGTCTAGTTCAAATCTGCCAATGGCTTCATAAAACCCTGCCATAACTTCACTATCACCTTGTCTATCAATGTGAAATAGTTTGAGCTCCAAATAGCATGCTGCTGCATGTAAAGGTGTGTGCATCATTTTCCATCTGGAATCAACTGTCTCCCATATCTCCATGTACTCTGCATCCACATTGTTTAATGCTCTTTGAATAGCTTCCTTACAACGGTCCATGCTTTCATAAAGCATGCCAAGGCAAGGACTGTCACCATCAACCATACGAAGCACATCAACAATTGGCTCACAGACACTCAAAACTTTTGCTCCACTTTCCCAAAAGTTGCTATTTAAAATAAGTTGCTCTATGTTCTTTCCCTTAGCACTTATAGAAAGCGTTGAACTTTCCCACTCATTGGAACAAATTACAGATCTCAAAGCTGCTTTCTCTTCAACCACCCTTTTCAAAGTGATGTAAAATGAAGCAAACCTTGTGTCACAAGGCCACAACAACTCTCTAGATGCATGTTGCCTATAAAGGCTCAGTGTGAGACGATGATTTCTTATGAAATTTGCAACTGCTCTCCCTCTGTGAATTGCTTCATATATCCATGAGAATTTAGCCAAATCATGAAGCAACAAATCCAAACAATGTGCTGCACATGGACTCCAATAAATCTGTGGGTACTTCTCTACAATCAGTTTCCCAGCTCCCACGCAATTTGCTGCACTATCAGTTACCACTTGAACCACATTTTCCACCCCTATTTCAAGAATGGCTTCCTCTAGTATTTGAAATATATACTCAGAAGTTTTCTTTTTATTCATAGTGTCAATCACCTTCAAGAACACAACACCTTTAGGACAAGCCACTAAAACATTGATCAATGGCCTTTGACACATATCTGACCATCCATCACTTAATATAGTGCAACCTGTTGTCTTCCATGTGACTTTGACCTCAGTTAATTTATCGGTCACTCTATCTTTTGACCTCTGCAAAAGAGTTGTCCTGAAAGCTTCAGAAGAGGGAGGTATGTACCCTTTGCCAAACTCTGCAACTTTTTGAATTGCATTATGAAAATTTGGATTTCTAGCTACATTGAATGGAATAGCACTTGTATAGAATAAATCAGCTAGTGCATCATCTACCTCTTGTTTCTCAGCTGGTTTCCAAAAGCTGCTCAATGTTCCACTCTCTTTCAATACTCCTATGGCCTTGGGTGGATTGGAAGAGGAAGACATAATCGCTGAGAATCTAGCCACATCTTCTTCAATTCTCTGTTTCTTTTGTGCATTCTTCATCTTTATTGCAATTGAGGAGGAATGTTCTTTCTTTAAAATAGCTCTAATATTTGCAGTTACACCTGGACATGCAGTAACACCTCCACCTTTACCCCCCATAATACCAAGTAAGTGGTCCATTGCCCTTGTTAAGCTTCCAGTAAAAACTTTTGGGCACTTGTTGCAACGAAGTTCAGTACCATTACAAGTCACATATTTCCATGCCTCTGAAGTTGATTTGTTGGGAGCCATTCCAATCTGTACAATTCAAAAGAATTTAAGATTAATATTTAAAAGTAAAACTTTAACTAAATTTATTTTTAAAAAATTTCAAAAATATGATACTTTAGTTTTTACTCTACAAAACAAATTAACTCAATTAAGTATAAAAATATATTTTTAATATATAAATAATAAATATATTAATTTTTAATAAAATAATATAATAATAAATAATTAAATATTTTATTGTTAAATTTAAATTACATTTTAATGTTTAGCATATTTATTAAATTTATTTATTAGTTTTTACACTTCTATATTAACTTAAAAATTGATTACTTTAATATGATATTTCAATTTAATAAATGACGATAAAATAATATAGTAATAAAATAAAATATTAGTAACTTTGATATTTATATAATAATACTTCTTTTTTTAACAATTAAATAAAATATGAGATAAAAATTAGAAATAGTAATTTAAACCTATTATTAAAAACTAAAAAATCATCATATAATGCATTTATAATAATATTTATCTTTGTTATAATAATATTATTTATCTAATTAAGTAATTAACTATAATCTATAACTTTTTTAACTATCTATTATTTTATTATTAAAAATTTAATATACAATTTAAAATACTTGATTTATAGATTTAAATTTAATTATAAAACTATTAATAAATATATATTATAATATTAATGCAATACTAAATAATTTAATTAAACTATAAATACATAATGTAAGTTTTAAAGACTAAATAATTTATAAAAGTATAGTGTATAAGTTCTATAACTATTCAAAATTCTTCAAAAAATAAATTATATAACTTACCTTTCACGGGAAAAACAGAGGCGAGCGAATGGAGACGGAGACGGAGAGGAACAATTTTGCGCAGGGAAGGAGCCAAGCTAGCAATTCTCCACAAATTCCAATCTTCACAGCAGCGGCAACAAGGAATTGTAAAACTGTTTCCAGCGATTGGAAAACTGTTTGAAGCGACAACATGCGACAACAGCTTCTCACCAAATTCCAATCTTCACAGCCAGGAGCGGCAACAGCAGCGGCAACATCAACTGTGTATTCAAGGGGCTGCGAATACCTATTTATGCAGAATAATAGGCGGCAAACTTCCAAAAAAAGTTTAGAAACTTTTAAAAATAGTATGATTTAGATGTTTACGTCAATAGGAAAATTCCCAGTTTTTTTGTCCGAATAAAATGGCGAATTTTATTGATTATTTTAGAAATTTTTCAAATTCGGGCAAAACCGAACTTCATCCTTTATGTTCGCCGAATGCTGTGACTTAGCTCTCGACCATCGATGCCAATTTTCCCTCCACGAGTGAAGGAACAACACAGAGAGCAACCAACTTTCCAAGAAATGCAAGATCAACTTCATGAAGATTGGAGGAATGGAAATATGGAAGGAGATATATCCTACAAAGGTTATGCTAATATAAGAATGAGATACTCTAGCAGAAACAAGCATGGCTATTATAATGACGACCTCAAACAGAAGATTGGCAAAGTTAGTCTATTATCTTTTGATGGGTCTAGATCCATCACAACTTGGGAATGGGTGCAGAAGGCAGACACGTATTTCCAACTCAACCCTATGCCAGAGGATGAGGCCATCAAATTTGCTGCACTGCATCTGGAAGGGATAGCCCACGAATGGTGGCATCATGGCATGGTTACTCTCGGCCACGATCAAATAATATCCTATGCTGAATTCACTGAGAGACTGATAGACCGTTTTGACGAAAGAGATCTATAACTAAATCTCAAAGAGTTGGCCCAGCTGAAGCAATCCGACACAGTCGACGGTTACATAACAGAATTTCAAAAAATGTCTGCCTTGGTAACAGATATTTTAGAAAGACGATTGGTGGTACTGTTTATGGATGGGTTGGCAGAACCTTTGAAAGGCTGGGTGAAGGGATTCAACCCCATCACACTCACGGAGGCAATTAAGAAGGCACACCACATGACGACATCCTCTTCCTCTTCCATCAAATATTACTCACAGTCCAAACCACCTCTCGCTCAAAGGGAGAAAGACAACAGACCCTCACCTAAGAAACCCTCATTGGATGAGGCAACTTGACAGGACCTCAGAAGGAAGAAGCTCTATTTCAACTGTAAGGAGCCATGGGTACAAGGACACCAATGCCTTGGCAAAGGAAAAGTCCATTACATTGAGGTATTGTCCAATGACGAGGAGCAGGCACCTGAGGCCGAAGGGGATGAACAACAAGCTTCTGGGGAGGTAAACATCAATTGCACAAAAAGGATTGCCACACTCTTGAAGAGAGGAGGCACCATTGCGACTTTGGCAGGGACTCCAAGGTGTACTGTATTTTGGGTCTGGGGTACCCTCCAGAGGCAACGAGTTGTGGTCATGCTTGATAGCGAAGCCACACTCAACTTCATTAACTCGTCACTAGTCAGCCGACGAAGTTTGCGTACAGAGGCACACCAAAGATTTGACGTCAAGGTGGCAGGAGGAAACTTGTTGAGATGCACCCATCTAGTTTCGCAACTGCGCATCACCATAGGAAACCACACAGTGACAAATGATTTCTTCGTGGTCGATCTGGACGACATGGAAGTCATTCTGGGCATTCAGTGGATGGAAACATTGGACAAATGCACACAGAGTTTCAAACGAATGGAGTTCTCCTTCGAAGTGGACAGCAAGAAGGTTGTGCTAATAGGGATGTTGAATGGAGGGCCAAAGGAAATTTCAGCCCAACAGGTGGAAGCTATCCTCAGACACGATGACGTGGTCTCAGCTGTTTTGTCTCACCAGAACCTGTACAGGGACAAAGGGCTTACTACCAGGATGAAGAGTTTCAAGAAAGACATCACCAGGTCTTCGCCAACATACCACCACATCGTGGGTTTGAACATACCATTGAGATGGAGGCTTGCGCCAAACCTGTTATCACTATGCCATACCACCACCCTAAGAGGCTTAAAGACGGGATTGAAAAGACAATACAGGAACTTCTTGACAAAGGTTGGATCAGGCCCAGCTCCAGTCCTTTTGCATCATCGGTAGTGCTGGTGAAAAAGAAGTACAAAATGTTGCATATGTGTGTGGACTACCACGCATTAAACAAAAATACTATCAAGAACATGTATCCTATTCCCAGGAACAAAGAGTTGCTGGATGAATTACACAATGCGGTCTATTTTTCCAAAATAGACCTCTATTCGGGTTATCACCAAATCCGCATGAGAGAATAGGATGTGGAGAATACAACGTTCTATTGTCATTATGGGCATTATGAATTTCTGGTCATGCCCTTCGGTTTGACCAACATGCCAACTACATTCCAATCTTGCATGAATCACATTTTTAACAAACAGCTATGCAAGTTCCTGTTGGTATTCTTTGATGATATACTAATTTGCAGCAAGATATGGGAAGAACACTTAAGACATTTGGAAGAAGTGCTCGAGATTATGGAGTCACAATTGTTGTTCGCTAAAAGATCCAAATGTGAATTCGGGATGACAAAGATATTATATCTAGAGCACATTGTCAGTAGCCGAGGAGTTCAAGTACATCAAGAAAAGATTCAGGTTATCTTGGATTGGCCACCTCCGAAAACTCTCTTGAAACTACGTGGGTTCTTCGGGTTGTGCAGTTACTATAGACGGTTCGTAAAGGGATTCTCACAGCTTAGTGTGTCACTCACCGATTTGACAAAGAAGGGATCTTTCTTGTGGAGTGTGTTAATCCTAATTGGAGACTTAGATGGGAGGTGACTCAGTCCATTCAATTTCTTTAACCTTTTTCTTTTTCTTATCCTGTTAATACTGAAAATAAAATGAAAGCTTAAGTAACTTAGAACAGAAATCACATGCACAAGCTAACATATGATATATACGTGGAAACCCTCGATTAGAAGGGAAAAACCACGGTGGGACAAAACCCACAAACTTCACTATTGCAGTAATAAAGTTGTTTTGTTAAAGGCTTACAAAAGCACTGGTAAGAATGTTACCTTGTCAAGGGATTTGATAGACATCGGTTAAGATCTTGACCCTGTAAGGAGTCGCCTCGCCAAAGGACTTAAGAACATCAATCAAGATGTCACCCGGTGAAGGGATTTATACAATGGAATTTGTCAGGGTTCACCTTGATAAAGGGATTTATATGTGCTTCACATAATGAAAGAATGATCTTCTTTTAGAGACTCAATTTGTCAATCAGATCATACGTGTTCTTTTCTCGCTTTGATTGGCTGTTCAATCTCTTTCTTTCACCCATGGTGACTGTAACCCTTCTCAGAAGACTCGACTCTTCTACTCTGTTCTCTTTCTTCGCTCTTGATTTTCAACAACACTTCTAATGCATGAAGACCCGTATATATAATGATCTTCACATTACCACACCAAACTGTGGCACCAAGTTGTAACTCTCCCAAAACGCCAAAACGTCGTTGTTTTGGAAAGCGATCCGAAAGTCTCACATGCAGAACTCTTGATCAAGCCCAAAAAGCTTGCATACAAAACTTCAGTTCATCTCGAAACGCTCGCAAAAAAACTCAAGTTTATCTCAAAAAGCTCCGCAAAAACCTAATCGGATTATAAAGCACGAATCGATAGATCTGCTACTTTGAGCGAGAACCAGTGTGCTACTGGTTGGGTCATCCACCTCCTGTGATTTCCTACTAGACCGGTATTATTGTAATTGGTGTAGGTACACTAGTTACCTAGTAAGTCTGATGGTTGTCAACTGGGACAACTACTAGTTCACCACTGTTGCTCTAACTTGAGGACCAATGTGTTTGATGTTTGTCAATGATGACAACTAAGCATAATGCCAACAATCTTCCCCTTTGGCATTGCTAGCAAAACATATCATAACACATCATAACTTGCCTCTCGTCAGAATACTTCCCCTATCAGGTATCATCCTGTCAACTAATACTTATACTGTCAACTTCCCCTATATATTGCCATTACTTCCCTTGTATCTGGCTCTACTGACCAGTCTCTTCTCTACTAACCATATTGACATAACCCTTCCAATCTTCCAATTATTATCTTCCCCTTTTTTCCTCCAAGGGACAAAGGGTGTGAAAAACTCATAACTGAAGCCGATTGAAGATATTCTTGTAGATTTTCCTTGCGGAAACGAGAAATGGTTTCCATGCAGCTATGACTTGGTCAAGGTTATACTTCATTGCTTGCAGAAAGACAATTAGGTTCTCCATATCCTCAATTGTCTTATAGTCTGGCTCACTGAGAAGTGTGTCAGCATCGGTTGCTACTTTCTGCATCATATCAAAAGTGGGAGCTATGAATAGCTGAAATCCAATGAGATCTTGGATTCTCTTTGTATTCTCCTCTGATGCTTTTCTCAGTGTGAGAGCTAAATTGGTTAGCTCACGACTGTACTCTGTTGTTGAAGAGGTCCTTAGATTGAAACGTGATGTTGTCTCTTTCAGCTCTTGTGTTGTTCGAGTGGTTTTTTCAATGATATCCTTCACAAAATCTTCAAAATTTGAAGTTTGCATTATTATCTTTCCAACATCTTGAACTTGTTTCTTTAGTTCCCCGGTGCTGGTAGCCACCGTTTTTTTATTGCTTCAATCTGGTCATGAAGGATAGTGATTCTCTTTTGTTCATAATGATTTATAACTACAGTTTCTGGATCAGCTACGTCTTCTCTGATTGTTTGTGCCAGAATTTCTAGCTGATCAATTATAGGTTCTTCTTCATCATTATATACATTTGGAGCAAAATTATACATAATATTCTTTACACTGCTGAGAACCATTTCTTGTTTTCTCTTTGTGAGCAACTTGAGTTGCCTTGTTGACATTTTGTTGATGTCAATCAATGTGTCCGCTATTGTTGGAGTTTCTACTTACCCTTACTTGGGGTCAAGGTCTGCTGCAAATGATCGCTTCCTTTTCAATGAAAATGAGCTTGTTATATCTGCTGGTTGTTTCTGTTTAGTGACCTTTTCTGGCTCTTCTTCTAGTTGCTTCTCTGCTTCCACCATTTCTTCTTGTGGTTGCTCTTCTTCTTCCTCTACCTTGTCTTCTTGTTGTTGTTCTTCTTCCACTTCGGCAACCTCTTGAACAACTTTGGCCGTCTTTGCTTTATCAACATCTTTTTCTTCAACCATCCTTGCTGATGATTCCCCTGTTTCTTGTCCTTCTGGTCTGATTGAGCTTGTACACTAGTTGGGGTCTTCTCACCAGTTTTGTCTTGCTCACTGTTTGTGTATTGTTCACTAGTTGTGTCCTGATCACCAGTTTGGTCCTACTCACCGGTTGTGACTTGCTCACCGGTTGTGTCCTACTCACTAGTTGTGACTTGTTCACTGGTTGTGTCTTGATCACCTTTATCCTTAGATACTTCAGTTTCCATTGATTGTTTTTGTAGGACCATGTCCTTTGCCTGTTGAAATTGAGATGTATCTTGAGGACCTGTTAATTGAGGTCTCTATAGATACTTGTTCCGATGCTAGCTTCTCTTACCTCTTTGCTGGAGTGTTGAAGTCATGATTTTTCCATAATTGCACTGTTTCTTCATACACTTCTTGTTCTTGGCCATTTATGATTTTGGCCACTCTGTCTCTAGTATCCAGGTTCAGTACTTCTGCTTCAATGAGAATCTTGATTGCATCTTCATCTAGACCTGGTTCCACCTGTTCTAGAACTTCCCTTATAATTGTAGCATCCTTTGCTACTCCTCTACATTTTGTTAGTAGCCTTTTATTGAGTTTAGCTGGGAAGATGAACCTGTAGTCCTTGGGTCCCCGGTTGATATCAAGAAAACTCTCTAACAAGGCTAGTTTTATTTTGGCTTTATCATCAGTGCCTAAGGCTAGTTTTATTTTGCCCAACTCCTCTTGCTTACAGTGAATGAAGGCGATTACATCTTTAGTCAACAAAACGTTGTCTGGAATGGATGATAGGACTCTAGCCATATCATTAGACCTGCTCTGGACTTGCATTATATCATATTTTGGTCGCTCATGTTGATTGATGTTGATAAGGGTTGCAACAGATGATGATGATGCCATTTCGTTAGTAAGAGAATACATAGAAAGCTCTGTTAAATTCGCGGAATATGAAAAGCAAAGATCACAAATCACAAATAGAAAGATTACTCAAGCTTAAAGAAATTTTAGCGCAAAATGTAATGTAAAGTGAAATGAGTAATACACTTTCCCTTTTTATATCCTCGAGTCATAACAATAATTAGAAAACTGTAACTTTTGATAACGCTCACTGCATTTATTAGCCTTACCGATTTTACCTATCTTTTCCTTTGTTGACCGGTTCATCAATGCTCTACCTGTTTAACGCAATATCCTCGGTTGAAACTTCAACCGTGTAACATCAGCCCATCACTGAGAAGATAGTTAACCAGACACCACAGCTTACCCTTTTGATCAGTTCATTGGTCTTAGACCAGTATGTGCTTCTCAGTATCAACTTCCACTTAGTGAGAGTAAATCTCACTAGTTACTCTGGGTCAGTAGCATTTCGACCTATTCCCTTGTAAGCCCTGTTGGCTTAATTTGATGAAGAGATATCATCATCAGTAGATGATGACTTTGTCTCTGATTTCTCTCCTTCAAAGCTCTTGGTCCCCTTTTTGGACCATATCTTCTTCACTTCTTTCTTGGTCTCTTCAATTGTGTTTCCGTTTTGATTGGTAGTCACGTTTCTCTTGACCGGTTTAGTTTGACCTTTTCCTTTGTTCATTGGCCGATTCCTGCAATCTTTGGCCAAATGCCCAATGTTCATTTACTCTCTTCCCTTTGTCCATGGGTGAGTGGCATTCAGTAGCTCTATGCCCTGATCATCCACACTTAGCACACATAGATGTGCCCCGGTTAGCATTTCTGTTATGGAATACTAGTCTCGGTGGAGATTTGAATGCCATGGTTGTAGACCTGCATTCTTCAACCTTGTGTCCAAATTTATTGCAAGCATAGCAATAACCTTTGAAGCTTCCTCTGGACACACTATTTGATCGTGACCTACATTCAAAGGTCCTATGATCATACTTATAATAGTTACTATAGTAACTATTAGCGGTGAAAGGTTTCATCGGTGCATTCTTGCAGTCATTAGATTTATGACCCGGTTTGCCACAATGTTTGCAAGAAGGTTTGGAGATTCTCTTACCTTTTTCTCCAATCAGTTTCTTCTTGTCCTCCTTGATTCCCGTCACTTTTGAGGACTCACCGGTTTCCTTGGTTACTTGACCGATGTACCCAAGTCCTATGGGATCCTTGTGCCTTCTCTGAGCTTTCAGTTGCTCATCTAGCTTCTCAGAACTTTCATTGTATTATATGAGCTTTTCATTTCTCTCCTCAAGAGTTTTCAGCTGTGTTTTGAGTTTTTCAATTTCAGCAACCATTTCTTTACTTGCTTCATCTTTATCATGCAAGTGTTGATGCATGATGACATTTTCCTAAGTTATACCTTGCATGTCTGCATGTAGCTGCAATATGAGAGCATTGCTCTCTCTTAGAGCATCTTGAGCTAGGTTTCTTGCTCTCTCAACAGTCTGTAGTGCTTCTTTAGCACTATTTTTCTCATCCTCAACTTTTCTACTTGCTTCGATGAGTTCAATCATTCTCAATGCATGACCTTCCTATTCTCTTTTTAAATTGGAGATTTGATCAATCAGGTTCATGTTTCTCTCCATGAGTTCAAAGACTGCTTCTTCTTCTTCATTTGAACTACTTCGTTTAAATAGTTCTTCTATTGTGTCCTAACTTTCACTCAGTTGTAAAGCCAGTTCTTTTTACTTGGCAAGAGATCTTCTCAGTCTGTTTTCAAGAGAAGCAATCCTTTCATTTGCTTCCTCTAACTGCTTCTGATACCGGTAACCCTCCATGATCTTTACTCAAACGGTTAAGCTTCTTTACCTGAGAACTTGGCTTTGATACCAATTGTTAATCCTAACCGTAGACTAAGAGGGGGGGTGAATCAGTCAATTCAATTTCTTTAACATTTTTCTTTTTCTTATCCTGTTAATATTGAAATAAAATGAAAGCTTAAGTAACTTAGAACAGAAATCACATGCACAAGCTAACACATGATATATACATGGAAACCCTCAATTAGAAGGAAAAAACCACAGTGGGATAGAACCCACGAACTTCACTACTGCAGTAATAAAGCTGCCCTGTTAAAGGCTTACAAAAGCACTGGTTAGAATGCTACCCTGTCAAGGGATTTGATAGAGATCGGTTAAGATCTTGACCCTGTAAGAAGTCGCCTTGCCAGAAGACTTAAGAACATCAATCAAGATGTCAGTCGGTGAAGGGATTTATACAATGGAACCTGTTAGGGTTCACCCTGATAAAGGGCTTTATATGTGCTTCACACAATGAAAGAAATGATCTTCTTTTAGACACTCAATCTATCAATCAGATCATACCTCTTCTTTTCTCACTCTGCTTGGCTATTCAATCTCTTTCTTTCACCCGTGGTTACTGTAACCCTTCTCAGAAGACTCGGCTCTTCTGCTCTATTCTCTTTTTGCGCTCTTGATTTTCAACAACACTTCTAATGTATTAAGACTCGTATATATAATGATCTTCACATTACCACACGAAATGGTGGTGCCAAGTTGTAACTCTCCCAAAATGCCAAAACGTTGTTGTTCTGGAAAGCAATCTGAAAGTCTCGCATGCAGAACTCTTGATCAAGCCCAAAAAGCTTGCATACAGAACTTCAGTTCATCTCAAAATGATCGCAGAAAAACTCCAGCTTATCTCAAAAAGCTCCGCAAAAACTTGATTGGATTATAAAGCACGAACTGGTAGATCTACAAGAGATCTTCTACTTTGAGTGCGAACCGGTGTGCTACCAGTTGGGCCATCCGCCCCCTGTGGTTTCCTACTAGACCAAATGGACAAGACCGATATTATTGTAACCGGTGTAGGTACACTAGTTACCTAGTAAGTCTGATGGTTGTCCATGGGAAAACTACCGGTTCACCACTGTTTCTAACTTGAGGACCGGTGTGTTTGATGTTTGCCAATAATGACAACTAAGCATAATGCCAACAGAGTGAACAGGCTCAACATACGTTTGAAAGGCTCAAGGAGGCTATGAGTTCTTGTCCGGTTCTTGTATTGCCAAATTTCACTCGGCCTTTCATCCTGGAGTGCGATGCCTCTAGAGAGGGTGTCAAGGCTATGTTGATGCAGGACCGCCACCCAATTTCTTTTGAAAGTCGGAAGCTCTCGGGGGTGGAAAGGTTGTATTCCATATACGACAAAGAAATGCTCGCCATCATGCATGCCTCAACAAAATTCCGGCAGTACCTCGTCGAAGCCAAGTTCATTGTCTGTATAGATCACAATAGCCTCAAACATTTTCTGGAAACAGAGGGAATTGAACGAATGACAATAGAAATGGGTAAGTAAAGTGCAAGCTTTCGACTTTGACATTGAATATGTGAAAGGAAAAAATAATGTGGTGGTTGATGCATTATCAAGAAGGTAAGCCATATGTTCCTTATCTCAGATCTTAACGATTTGGAGGGCACATTTGTTGGTCGAATATTCCAAGAACACTTTCGCATGTCAACTGCTGGACAAAGAATTTTCTACAAAGGCAGAATTTATCTAGTACCTAAATCCAAATTAAAGGAGAAAATCTTGAAGGAGATGCACAACTCACCATTAGCCAAGCATCAGGGGTACTTGAAGACCTATAGTCAGATCAAGGAAAGGTTTTCATGGAAGGGCCTAAAGAATGATATCTAACAGTACGCCCGGGAATGCGCTACCTGTCAACAAAATAAATCCAAACACACTCTGCCAGCGGGTTTACTTAAAACAATACCGATTCAAGAGCAAAAGTGGGACATCTCAATGGATTTCATCTCTGGGCTTCCTAAGGCGCAAGGGAAAGACTACATCTTTGTAGTGGTTGACAGATTAACCAAGTATGCGCATTTCTTTGTTGTTTCAGCGGAGTATCAGGCCTCACAAGTGGCAGGCTTTATTCTTTCAGGAGGTGTTCCGCCTACACGGGCTCCCTCAAAACATAGTTAGTGACAAAGATAGCCTCTTCCTTAGGTACTTCTGGAAAGAATTGTTTTGGCTAGCAAGGACGGAGTTGTTGCCAAGCACCAGTTATGACCCACAGACTAATGGACAGACAAAGATTGTAAACAAATGGCCGGAAGGATATCTCAGAAACTATGTGTCCGAACAACAGAGAGCACGGGTCAAGTGGCTACATCTAGGGGAGTACTGTTACAATACCACCTATCACGTGTCCATTGGGATCGAACCATTCAAAGCTTTGTACAGGTATGAACCCCCTTCATTCGTGGACTTGGCTCTGGGTGACAGTTGCGCGCTCAAGGCCAAAGATTGGCTACATGAGGGAATAGATATTTTAAGGTCCCTCATGGAAAATCTCCAACGGGTTCAGAATCAGCAGAAATTGTATGCTGATAAGCATCGGATCGAGAGAAGTTTTGTCGGGGATTTAGTGTACCTCCGACTTCAACCGTATAGGCAGTCCTCTTTGAAGGTTTCTGGAAAGGAGAAGCTGAGGCCGCATTTCTGCAGACCCTACTGTGTGACTAGAAGGGTGGGCGAGGTTGCATACAAATTGGATCTACCTAAGGGAAGCCAAATCCACAACATCTTTCACATTTCTTGCCTAAAGAAAGTCGTGGCTCAACACATCTCGGTCTCAACAGATCTGCCAACCCTGGACGACGACGGGAAGTTGGTATTAGAACCAGCAGAGATCGTCGACATTCGGGAGAAAAGATTGAGGACACGCACGGTGAAAGAATTTCTTGTACGCTAGAAGGATCTACTGCGAGAAGATGCCACCTGGGAAGGCAAAGAGATTTTGGAACACCCTAGCTTGAAATTGCTTGTGGACAAGCAATTGTTGGGACCGGAGGACTATAATGTCCCCGTCATTAAATGAATAATAATAATTGTATTTGGGTCCCAATCGATTTAGTTTATCTTGGGCCCATATTTTATTTTGGCGTAGGTGTAGTTGTTGTCGTCAGCTCTATTTGTGCACCCTTGGAAGTTGTCAGACGAGTATTTATGTCCGAGATGTAGGATGAAATTCTTATGATGAGTTTTTGATATTTTCTTATAGTTGCGAATTCCTATTGGAATTCTTCTGGCTACCATTTCGGAGGTGAAAGATCCTCCCTATTTGGTATTCGCAGTTTCGGTGGGATTCAACCCTCACCCTATTCTTCTTGTGCTTCTGTATCGATCTAGCAAATCTGAAGTATTATCATTTATATCAATAAAATTGCCTTACGAATATATTGGCTTGCATCGTTGTTTTGTATTTGAATATATTAATTTGCAGCATTCTAATTGGCATCATACTCCTACTCCTACTAGCAATCATCATATTACACTAGGCGACGACCATCATACTCCTACTGGCAACCATCATACTCCTACTGGCGACCATCATATTACACTAGGCGACGAACATCATACTCCTACCGACGACCATCATATTACACCAGGCGTAGGACATCATACTCCTACTAGCGACCACCATATTACACCAGGCAAAGGACATCATACTCCTATTGGCGACCATAGTCAGCTACCGTACGACCTCCCAACCAGCCAGTACGACCTCCAAACCATCCCGTACAGCCTTCCCCACCGACACAGTATGACCTCCAAAGCTACCTTCGTACGACCTTTCCCTAATGACATCATACGGCCCCCAAACACTCCGTACGACCTTCAATTGTTTCGTACGGTCTTCTATTCAACACCGTACTGCCTCCTTGCTCCACCGTATGATCTCCCCACTCTAGTTTTCCCCTCCATACGGTCCAGATTTGGCATGGGTAACTAGAACAATGCTTTTCTTGTGAGTTGGTGGTTGGGAACATTACATTGCTAATTCATTGTTGGTCTTCATGGTGGATTACTTGTGTTACTTTGGAGTATTGCATGGTTTCTTCATTTCCTCATTTAGAATAGGGATTTTATTCCATGTTGGTTAGAATTAGTTTCTAGTTGAATGTAAGATATTTTGGATGCATCTTTGTTGAACTCGTTTAGACCATGCCACTAGCTGCTTGCTGATTGTAAGTTTGCTTTGTGTGGTCAACTAGGCTATTCATAAGCTTAACTTCAATTATTGCTTGCACTTGCACATTGATATGCATCAATGAATGGTGTTGATGGAATGGTAATAGTTTGAACATCTCACAATTGCCTTAGGAGATCGCACTAGCTTGGTTGATGTCAATGGCTAAACTGAGTCTAGTAGAGTTACAAACACATTAATCATTTCTCGCATTCTAGGATTAGATTAGACTTTCTAAACCCTTTCCTTTAGTAGTTTGTCATTGGAAGAAGTTGAAGCCATTGCATGACCAACACAAGTCCCTTTGTGACACCCATCATATCACATCATTACAATTGACTTAAGTCCACAATAAAGAAGGAACCTTGAGGTTGTCTCATTTGATCACACAATCCATATACATTGTTTAGATATGAGCATCTTTATTCATGAGAGAGTTGGAGATTTGGTTTTTCATCTTGCAATACTAAGCATTGGATTTTGCATGTTGTAGTGGCATAAAACCCACATCAACACATCTCTCCTAATATTAGCGTAGGATTTGCTTATTTGCTTTCATTTGGTGCTAAATTAAAGTTAGTGGGAGGTCTTAGCCTCTTGATAAATATAAAGATGATTGTAATTGTGTCAAAATTGGCTAGATAAAGAAAACTTGCAAGGAGAACAAGGTTGGAAAGGAGTTTGAAGATGATTTAGATTTAATGGCCTTCAGTTAAGATAGTTGAGATGTATTTGTTGCAGCTCTTTGATGCATGCATGGCTGACATTAAGTTTCTTTCCATGTACATGCCGCAAGAAATGGTTTTGTGCATATCAAAGTTGCGATGGTGGAAGGGTTTATTTGGGAGACGTGTCTCAAGATTGTTGTTATTGGTAGATTTAAGCTTGTCTTTGAAGATGGAAGAGTCAAATATCTTTCCAAATTTTTCAAATCACTTGTTTACATTTGTCATTTGTAAGGAAAGTGAATGATTTGGTTGTGTATGTAGGATTTGGATATGGAGATAGCCACCCAAGATCTAGAGGCCTAATGGAAACCACACCAACATGAGAAGATCAATATGACAAGAATAAACTCTATTCTCATTAAGAATGCAATAGAAAATAATGAATGTAGAAAGGAGACCCTGTTGATGTGCATTTTATGACTCACAAATAGTAGAACAAAATATCGAGATATCTTATCCTCTCTTGATCAAAATTGTTCATATGCTAAGATTGCGAAAGATCACACAATAGATTCCAAGGTTCCTTTCGTGTCAGTTCTTGACCATGGATAAGCTCAATGGTAAATGTGATATGTTGTTTATCACGAGGTGCCTTACGTTTGTGTTACTCAATTTGATTTCAGATGACACAAGATGTGGGAGCTATTGCAATGAAGTACCTTTTTTGGGGGAATTTTCAAAAATATGCCAAAAGCAAAAGGGAAAGGGTTCAAGGATGCTATCCTACTCCTAAGGGAAATGACAACAACAGATACTGCTTTGATGGACAAATTCCAAAATAACCAAGCTATGCTTCGCCAAGATAAACTACAACTACGCAAGAACTGGTGCAATGTTTAGAGAGTTATGCAAATGATTTTCATACCACAACGATCACAATCAAAACGAACAATGCATGTTGAATTGTAGAAGTTAAGCATCCATAAAAGTGGGGCTAGTTTAACTTTGCTTTTTTTTTGGAATTTTCAAAAATATGCCAAAAGCAAAAGGGAAAGGGTTCAAGGATGCTATCCTACTCCTAAGGGAAATGACAACAACAGATACTGCTTTGATGGACAAATTCCAAAATAACCAAGCTATGCTTCGCCAAGATAAACTACAACTACGCAAGAACTGGTGCAATGTTCAGAGAGTTATGCAAATGATTTTCATACCACAACAATCACCATCAAAACGAACAATGCACGTTGAATTGTAGAAGTTAAGCATCCATAAAAGTGGGGCCAGTTTAACTTTGGACAACGACTTATAATCAGTAAACTGTCAAAATGTGAACTATGAAATTCATCAAAACATCATGACCTTCTCCATCGAAATCAAAACGCTTTATTTAACCAATCTAATCTAAATGAGGGAATAAGAGAACAAGCAAGCACTAACACACTTCAAGTGATCACCAAACTTCAATGAAAACTCTATTGTCTCAACAGCTCGTAGCAACAATCTCAAAATTTCATTATTTACAAATGAGAAATGAGGCCTTTATATAGGTCCCCGGTTACAATGAATGGACTGGATTGAAACAATAACTAATGGCCCATATTATGCCACCTCAACCCTAATTAGGGTTATGGCAAGAATAAATAATCTACATTAGTGAAGGGGTCCACAGAGACCAATCAAGAGGAATCCACCATCTTAGTGGGTAATAAATGCCCACTATGCATGTCCATCTAGCAGGAGAGTGGGGTGACATGAATGCCCACTATGCATTAAATGCTCTTTTGCTGGGAATAGCCTATGTGATTTTGTTCTTTAATGCAATGAAGTTTGACATGGAGATTTTGGACTAGTTGGTGAAGATGATTGGGTGCCATGTCAGCACGATGGATGCCAAGTAAGATCGGGTCTTTTCTAACTGCATCATTTTGTAAACTAGATTCAACCTTGATTACCTCTTTTGAATTTATCTTCCTTGATTGTTTTCTTCCTTCCATGCGCCCGCTTGGGAATTCATCTTCTTGAAATGGAATGGAGTCCCTTGCTAATGATTATGTCATTTTGGAGTCACTTCACATAGAACTTCCTTGGCCATGTTCTTGGATTTCTGGATTGAACTTTGATCTTTTAAAGTCTTGAACCTTGAATGCTTTGAATTGGATCGCTTGAAACTTGGACATCTTCAACACTGCAACTGGAATTCTAGGCGTAGAATGTCTTCCTCGAACATCTGCAATTGGAATTCTTCCTCTTGCATAATAAAATAATCGACATAAGAATCACACGAGGAATTTAAATAGAAGGCATTTTTAGATCTCATTCCAAACATGAATATAAGACTTCTCTCTCTCTCTCTCTCTCTCTCTCTCTCTCTCTTTGAAATTCTCACGCCTTTTGCTCTTAATATTCCAAAAATATTTCTTTCAAGGCATTTAGCTTCATCGACAAACCTCATTCATAGTTGCGCATTTGAAAGGGTGGGATTTCTTCACTTAGGCAATTCGAAATTTTTAAATACCACTTTAGACATGTTGCAGCATTAAATTAAATTCCACCACTTCCCATGTTTTTGTTAAATAATAACTTTGAGTGAACACATAGGATATAGCAAATGACCAATGTAATTTCTCCCATGGTGCTAATCAAACACGAGCGCATATTTCCAACCCCCTTTTAACTTCAATCTTTGCAATTTCTTGCCTTTGACACCTAATAGACACAGGCATACTTCAAACATCAAATATGGAATTCTTACACTTCAATTTTCCATAAATTCCACCATTCGATTAAATTACCTCTTTAAGTGCACCTTGGATATTTGTGAAAAATAATACTCACTCCCCTACCTAGGCAATATGAATCGTTTCCTTCCAATCTTTCCCTTAGCATGGATAAAATATAGTAAAATACATTGGACTTTCAACCCTATGAGTGCTTTGTTTCACATTTAAATCAACCTTGGTGATGTTCAAATTTCTTGCCCGTGTATCACTTGTGCTATGAGCCCATATTGATTACAATGATAGAACTTGATTACTATTTTCCCTTTCTCTTGGCCAAATATTTATGAGTGCATTTTGGCCAATGTAATGAACCTTAGCATTCAGGAATAATCCTCGACCTTGGTATTTTAGCACTTGGAGCGCAAATGAACGTACATGGTGGATTCTTTCCTTCATACCAATTTCTTGACTTGATTAAAATCGCGCTGGGAGTGTGAATGAAGAGATGTGTGGGATTTTGTGTCCAAGCAAGATTCCTTAACGCCCTCGGGTTAGCACTCTGAGCGCGTTTGGGCATGTACAGAGAATTTTGAAACTTTAAAACTTTCCTTGACACCGCCAAAATCACACTCAAGCGCATTCTCCCTTCTATTGTGGATTGATTTGTAAACACTTCTTCATTCATTATTCTGTGACCAAGTCTATTTTGTGCTTGGGCGCGATTTGGGCTCCGCCATTCACTACTTTTTTTTACATTTCTCCATGTATATTGTGATTCCTTCATTCACTACATTCCGCGCTAGGATTTTTTATGTATTTCCACAATGGATTTCTATATTTGGAACTCTCCTTCATGACATTGAAATTACGTTGGGTATTCTTTTAAAATCTCTCATGGACTCCTCATTTCTAATGCTCTTTCATTCACAACAGTATGCGTTGTGAGCACAATTCTGGGCATGTTGCGGATCATTTGTTTGACTCATTCCTCGACTTCGTGCAAAATGCGTTGGGCATGTGAGGAGTGTATTCACAGAAATTGACATCTATCTCTCATTTCCCTACAGCCGCGATTATGCACCATGAGTGTATATGGAGATAACTATAAGATACTCACTGTCTGGAACGCATCCCGTGTCTGCAAAATATTATCAAGAGGTGGTTTTTGTGTCTTTGAGTAGGATTTTCGTTGTCAAAGATGAATGGTGCTCACGACAGACAACAAAGTGATCCTCATGGCTTCTCTCCTACATATTCCTTCCATCAGCTAGGTCTTCATTTGGAGTCTTCAGGAGTGGTTTGGCAAATATCATATCGTCATCTCATATATCAATGTGTCTTCATAGGTTAAAGCACTATCATGGATTTTCTTCCTTTTGCATACTCCTCTCATTGAAACCACATTTATTAGTCTTGCAGGTGGATTTGCCTTTATAAACGGTTCCCTCTACATTCGTAGATTTTGAGTTTCATGTCCATGGCTTGTGGTAATGTTTTTGTGACTGGATTTTGGTTCTTGGATGAATGCTGTGACTTTTATATATGCATTCATGACCAATTTCATGCGTTAAAATTGTTTACTTGGATTAGTGCTGAATCCAATAGAGGCTTTCTCATGTCCAATTAACTCTGCACATTCCTTGATTACTTGCTATTTTGAAACTGCGGGCCCCTGAATCTTCATCTCTTAATTATCAATCAACCAGATAATAGACCTTGCAGTCCCCAGGCTTCATTATAATTTTCATGGTCGAGCCTGTACCTGATTTCCAATATTCCTGGTGCTGCTTGGGACTTGGAGGTAGCTATTCTCACCTTGAAAACATTTCAAACATTGGGTGCAAAAAGAACCCATTAACTTAGCATTTATATCTAACATGAGGGTAAGATTAAAACAATCACCATTGGTTCAAATTCTCAGTCACGAGTATCCAGGAATCTCCCAGACTTAGCAGAATTTACCTCTTCCTACCATTCTCTGGATATAACACTTACCAACTTCTCAATGCTCAATTTCCTCTTCCATTAGGATGCGATGGGACCTTGTTGGAAATTTTCTTTCTTATAGCATTCAAATTTGTCTCATTTAAGCTCGCGACTCCATACTGAGAATATATTCCGAAATTTGGACCTTAAGAGATAGTTAAACAACTCAGACTCTAGACCTAATCCATCACTTCTCATATGAATGAGAGAAACTAAGGAGACCGAAACTAGAGCAACCAAGAAATCCAAAACCGAAAAGGCCAAAAAAATTTAAAGGCAAGGGATCCCATCTTTGATTGTCGATGTGTGAAAGAGGTTACAGCAGATTGTACAGTCCTTTAGGCATAGGGAGTCCATCTCCTCTTACCTATAGAGGTATTGATTCCATTAACACAACTAAAACAGGAGCTGCATGTGATTTACCCATATGAATAGTACGCAGGAATGATTCTATATACATCAAGATGTAAGTTGTATGACTACAGATTAGTGGCATAAGGAATATAACTAACTCTTTTTGGAGTTTCGGCCCATCTGAGGGTTCCTCCAATGTTACTTGTGTTGGGTGTTTTGTGTGTTATGCAAGTTGTTTCTATATTTGAGCTGTCCGTTTAATCTTTTAATGCATGTGTCATAGGTAACCATTATAGGTAGCTAAATGTACATAAATGTAGCTTGAGAGCATAACTCACTCTTCTTGAAGTTTTTGCCCATTTGAGTGTCTCTCCAATGTTACTTGTGTTGGTTGTTTTTTGTGTTCTACAAGTTGTTTCTAATATCTATATTTGAGATGTCCCTGTTTAATCGTTTAATGCATATGTCATACATAACCATTATAGGTGGTTTAATATACATAAATGTTGTTTGAAAGCATTTCTTTTCTAGGATCCATAAGTGAACCTGAGTGCATCACGACCCTGCTTTTGTGGATTAAACCTTCTTTTGAATAATTTTTTTAAAGGGGGGCAATTTCATATCAGGCTTTTCTCGTTGTATAGAAAAACAAGATGAATAAAGAGGTCAGACTGTGAGAATATTGAGATTTCAACTTGTTTGACAATTCCAGACTGATTTGAATGGAATGCTACTTCTGCATTCTTACTTTCACAGACTACTTATAATTGTAACAAAAATTGCTGTGTTACTAGAAAAATTAAATTCAAATTAAGGAGCATAGTGCCTTGAGATATGCTCTGTATATTAATTCTTAAATTGTCAACCCACAATTGTAGAACATCAGCCTAAAGATTTTTGTCGCAGTTTGTCACTGCACATGACACAGTAATCTCTTGTAATAACCCCTGCTGGTTATCCAATATTTGTCCTAAGATATTCAATATGTCTTCGAGAAATTTCATCAAACAGTTGTCTTGCAAAGTTTGCTCTAACTTACCGGGTTTTAGAATCTCAAGATTTAATACAAATTGTACATATTGTGAATGGAAATTCTGTCAAATACCTGTATAAACACAATCCATATATATATATATATATATATATTCTTGCAACAATGTAAATATAAACTTCAACGCTTGTCATTCACTTTACTAATCAATAAAGCTTTCCTTTTCAACATCAGCATTTAGACAAACGGTTGACATGTAATGTGACTTTAACAAAACATCAAGATTTTACATTGCAGTACTAAAGCAAACAAGTTTGGAAATAAAGATCACTGTCTCTAGGTTAGCCATTACAACAAGCATATAGCAGACCACATTATGGATGACTGATAAACACACCTCCAGACCTGGTATGATTCATTCTTTGATGGAAAATAGACTGATTACTTTGATATTTCTGCTCACATCTTGAATTTGCTATGATTCCCAACGTGATTAATAAGGGCGTACGGCAGATTGATGTTTCCTTGTTACGCTGCTGCAGCACTTGCACAAATTCTGTCTTGAATGATTGAAGAAGGCTGTCACTACCTTGAGGAAGAACGATTTTCTTACACAACACAGTCCCAAATGTTCCATTGTCGAAGTCTTAAGAAAGACCCAATGAATCCTTCAGCTGTAACAGTAAATTGTTGAAATGTTTTTCACAAAAATTAAAACTCAACATTGAAATTCATGTGTGAACTCTGGATGAATCCACTCTTAATGAAGGGATGGGTTTGTGTCTAACCTTCAGCTTCCTAAGGTTTTTTGTCCTTGGAAATCAGTCACTGACTTTCAACAACAAGAGAAAATGACTTGATAAAATATTCTCATAATATAACTCAAATGAAAGGATGGTAAAAGGGTGAATGCTTGTACTTTTAGCAATGTGGGATAAAAGATTCTTTACTTTAATTCCTTCTTATGAAGTAGCTTCATGAACAAGCTGGAATAACATAAGTGACTTTATATTATAACTTTATTATAGTCACTTCATAATTCAATTAATGATATGCACTTAATAATTAATTATTATTAAAGTATAATTTTAATAATAATTATAATATTATTTCCATCATTAATCATCGCAAATCAATTCTTACTTCACCAAGAGGTAGCCCACTGCTAACTAAAAATAGTAAGGGTCCATCTCTATTATCCACTGACTTCCCTCAAAACAAAATTAGACTCCTCTGAATATCAATGCCTTAGAACAAATGAATGATCTAGTGAGGTAAACACTTAAAACGACCACCTAAAAAGCTTTGTGATGCCCCAAACTGGACCCTTGAAACAACTCCATTAGCCTATGAGTGTTAAGAAATAGGCTAATCCCTCAAACTCTGATGCTCACAAAAATGAGGACATTACAGTCCGCCCTCCCTAAGATTGCTTGTCCCCAAGCAATAACGACTGCAAAGAAACTCTACTGCACTGGAAGTCCAAAGGAAGAATGAGAAATGTTCCGCATTGAAACACAACTGCAACACCAACGTAATCACAATTGCAAACAAATGAACAACATCCCATATGTCCAATCTCTGCGCACTGAAACTGTGCATCTAAAACAAATCATGTACACAAGGATCGAATGTAAAACAACAAGTAATCCACATCATGTACACACTGCAATACTCCACAATTAACCCAATCTAGAACCCCGATGCACACAAAGGATCCCACAACACGCTGAAAAGTATCCAACAAAATATGAATGAATCCCAAATCTTGAATAGAAGCCTACCAAGAAGAACAACCTTACACTTATGTGTTGGCAAGTTGACTATACTAGTGTATATGACTAAGCTTAGTGTTGTCATTATGGCAATAAAGTCATATGAAGTTTTGGTGTCAGCGCAATAACGTAGAAGATTAGAATTTGGCTGAGTATGGAATACAGAACAGTCAGTGAAGCACCTGATGAACAGAGCATCAGCGCACGTGCGTATAATCGAGTTTTGGTATGCGCCCTTGAAGATAAGCTTTTAGTAAGCTATGGTTAAGAATGCATGGTCCGATGTGATAGCATGAAGAAGTTACAGCGAGTTGAAGTGACACAAACAGTGAGCGGCAAAACAGAACAAAGCATGCAGCTGATAGGAAAGATTTTGATTAGCAATTATTATTTTGTTTTGTAAAGGCTATGCACCTATTGTATTTATGTTATAGACATGTTATTGTCAATGTATGTAAACACGCTTGAGCCAATTTATTTGGAAGCATTGTGTGTAATAGGTTATAGGCCAACTTAGTAAATAGTTTTGGTTGCGCCTATATATAAAACATGCGCTTTTGTATTTGAGAAGGAAAGAGTTGATAGAAGATGGAATAGAAGAGCAGAAGTATGCGAAGTATGGGTTATGAGCAGTAAGAATGATATAGAGCTTTACAAGAGGTTAAAGCATCAGCGCACAAAAAGAACTGATCAAACAAGCAGTGTCATAGCAGTAGTTCACCCTTGCAGATATAGTGTGTATATAATATCCAAGAGGTTGTAGCCTTCCTCATTGAGCAGTGAGCTCTGGCAGTGAGCCTTCCACCCCTAACAGGGTTTGTTACTTCAAAGACTCCTAATAGGGTCCGACCCTTGACAAGGTCATTGTACTAAAGCATTGTAATGACAGCTCCTAACAGGGCTAAGGAACATTAACAGGTTCATAATACAAAGTACAATTATTAGTCGGTATTAATTCCCACTGGGGTTTTTTCTTTGGCCAAGGTTTCCCCGTAATCATATCTGGTGTTATGCATTATGGTTGTTTACTTTACTTGCTTTAATATTCAGTTCAGTAATTAAGTAATTAAGTTTCAAGATATCAAAAATCAATATTGTAGAACACTGATTCAACCCCCCCTCTCAATGTTCCCATTCCTAACAATTGGTATCAGAGCTTTGGTCCTCTGAAGACAAGTTTAACCACTTGAGGAGATCATGGATACAGGAGAAGTGAAACATTTAAAGAAGAATCTTGAAGCAGCTCTTGAAGATCTTGACGGATCTGAAAAAGAAATTGAAGAACTGAAATTGAAGGTCAGTGGCGCACAAGTATTCATCAAGAAACTCAGAAAAAATTTGAAGGATTGTTCAAACAATGATTTGGGAAAAATGGTCAAGAAGCTGAATGAAGAAAACACATCTCTGAAGGATCAGATTGAAGAATTGGATGAAAAGTTAACTAATAATCAGGAAGCCTATGAAGAGTAGATCAAAGAGAACAAACAGTTAGATGATGAACTTATGCAAGCAAACATGAGAATCTTGGAGTTAGAAAACATCAAGAAACAGATGGAATCTAAATTGACAGAAGCAAAGAACCATATTGACAAATTGCACACAAGTACTGATCTGATAGAGTCACAGTTGTATGCACAAAAGATTAAAGGAGATACCAGTGGTATTGGATTCAATGAAGCACAAAATCAAATCAATGATATGCGAGAAAGAATGAAGGCACCAGAAGAATCTACAGAAGCCAAGAAGACTGGAAATCCTACTGAGGCTAAAGCAAAACCATCTAAAGATGAACGCAAGCCAGTAAACCGAACTTGTTATGCCTGTAACAAGCATGGACATAGAGCAAGAGATTGTAAAGAGGTAAGACCTTTCAATGGTTATTGTTATTCATGCAATAAGTTTGGTCATAGAGCTATAAATTGTAGATAAAATCAAAGAAGTCAGACACAGCAAAATCAAAGAAATCAACCTCGGCATAATGTTAGAAGTCCTCAGAACATTACATGTCAAATTTGCAATTATAATGGACACACAGCTAGACAATGCAATATGGTAACTCACATCAATGCGCCAAAGAACATAAGGCCTCTAGTTATTTGTCACTCTTGTAACAAGGCTGGACACATCTCAAAGTTTTGCAGATCACAAGCGCAAAGACAAGAAAGTCCTAATAAGTCTCAAGGATCAATTTTGGATGAATCTGGAGAAGTCAAGTTTGTGAAAGCTACAGAAGATGCGAGCAAGATTTGGATGGAAGTAAAGCAAGATAATTTTAGTAGCATAGTAGTAGATGCATCCTCAGTGGACACACCTTCTACTTCTGGATGAATGACCCTCATGGTCATAGGGGGAGCTAGATTAGGTCTAGACCCCTGCATGGGTGGTATACTCACCCTCGGAGTATGTGCCTTTGGTTATAGTTGTTTAGATACTAGTTGATGTTGTATGCAAGATTGCACAGCCTGATTGTTAACAGAAACAAAGATTAGAATTCTCAGTCACATTCCGTATTATGGCGGCACGCATTAATTGCAGAAAGTTGTTTTATAGTCACCGGACATCTTTTATCCACACATTTGCATTCGAGATTGAGCCCTTGGAGAGTACAGGAGATCAAAGCAGTTAGTGTTGAAGGATTGCAATTGGTTTATCAACGAAGAAGTGTGAAAGTTGGTTGCGGAACCCTAGTTTGGACGCGACGGTTCAGAAACCCTTTGGAAACTAATTTTAAGCATTGATCAAGTAATGGCCACTCCAGTTGTATTTGATGTTACAGAGAGGAAGAGATATGTGTTCAAAAAGCATCCCTTTAAGTCAGTCTTAGATGACCTAGAAGGAGCTTTTTCTAGA
Source organism: Chamaecyparis obtusa (assembly GCA_027943335.1). Taxonomy (NCBI): domain Eukaryota; kingdom Viridiplantae; phylum Streptophyta; class Pinopsida; order Cupressales; family Cupressaceae; genus Chamaecyparis; species Chamaecyparis obtusa. The sequence goes on along the minus strand of BSBK01006771.1, from coordinate 3,206,247 downwards.
ACTCCGATGGGAGTGATGCACGTAGAAGATATACGCGCTTACATATATTGCAAGATGGAACCTGTAGGAGTAGACAAGATAAAATCGCACATAGAGACAATGATGAATCCAAACATGTCATTCAAGAATGAGTTCGCGCACTTAGAAAACAACCCTATCATAGAGTATGCGACTACATATGAGTTCTATGAATCTTAACGGATAAAGATATTGCTTAGCAGAATACATGATGACTTGTTTTGGATTGGAGAAGTTCCAATTCGCATTACATCAGATCTCATTTATGAGATGACAGGACTTCCTAAGACCGGCCTCATTCGTCCTACTGGTAAGAATGTCAGAAAACAAGTTGAGCAAGCTTGTAAATCCCGAAGTGATAAGCGCGGCATGACAATTGAACCTATTGAGGAAAAGGATATAAAACTCATGTCTATGATTCTAGGTTACAAGTTTCAGCATGCTAACAAAGTCAATAGTGTATCTGCGGCAACAATTTTGGCAGCTATTAGAATTGTAAGAGAAAATGGAGAGTTCAACCTGTGTGAGATCTTGCACGCACAGTTGATGGATAACATAAGGGCTATTAAGCATGACAAAAGCAAGATATTCAAGTTTGGGTCATTGATCATCTATATCTACTTTCACATTGTTGGTAAAGTATCAGATCTTTATCTTGATAGGAGTTTACCTACATTGCCACAAATTTCATTCAAGGCAACATCAGAGAGCACCTTGAAAGACTTCATGGATTTGGAAATCAAGACATTCAGGATTAAGATGCAGAGAAGGTATAGGATACCTGAGAGTATTGTGGACAAGTATAAGGACAACATTTGTTTCATGGTGGAGACAGACATCACTTGCATGGAAGCAGTTGAGCTAAGGACTAAGTGGATCCATCCACTTGGTTATGAAGTGGAGGAACATGTTTTGGAAGCTTCTGCACAAGTTCTCTCATCAGCGCCTAAGGATCCCAATGAACCAAGATGTGGTACTTATGAAGAATAGACAAGACAAGTAGACTCTGTCTTATATAGTGCAGCAACAAAGAGAAAAGCATCCAAGATAACTTCATACATTCTGAAAATCCATGGTGTTACACAACCTGACTTGGATAAAGCTAGGGAAGCCAAGATTGCAATGCAACTTGAGAGCGCACCCTCATTTGAAGTGAAAATAGAGAAATCAGATAATCTTAAAGAAAAGAAGAAAAAGACTAATGATAGCATCTCCATGCCCACAGTCACTATTGATTTGGAGTCCACTCCACCTCCTAAGCCTAGCAAGATGCCTAAGAGGAAGAAGCAAACCGGCACAAGCCAGCCATCATCAAGGACAACAAGAAGCCAAGGAAGAAACACTCAAGCACCTCCTAAGGTAGGATTCAGACCAAATCTACAAGTGTTGAGAACTAGAGTCATTGATGAAGGAAGGTTAGACCAAATTGCAAAGTTCTATGATAAGTATAATGAGATTAATAAATCAGAAATTCACTCTATGATCATAAAGCACATGATTAAGTTCAAGAAGACAGTTCTGGAACTTAAGACAGCCATTCAAGATAATCTTTCAAACATTTTGGATTCTTTGAAGAGACAAGCCATAGAAGAAGATTTCAGGATAAGGGAAAAGACATTGGATGACAATCTTCCTGTCTGTTCATTAGAAGAGAAATCACTGTTGCTAGATTTGGTGAAACCTCACCTAAGAACTAAAGTAAGAACTCTGCAAATAATGAATAAGGATTATGAGTTGGTTGCAAAGGAAACTGAGAAAGCATTTGAAAAGGTGTTCTTGGAAAGACACATGCATCCTCCAACTGTGCATGCAACCCAAGTCCCCTATGAGCAAGAAAAAGCAGCTGAGATTCCCAATGCATCTGTGACAGATCCATAGGATTCTGCGCCCACAGTGACAGCACCTACTGAAGCAATGGAGTCTGCGCCCATGCCTGAAGCTAAGGATGACACTATCATGATTGATAATGTTGAAATATCAATGGCGGCAACAGACAATGAATTGGACAAGTTTGAAGAGGCCCTTGTAAGTACTGAAGAGCCTGAGACTCTATGTGGTGAAGAATCACCTAAGCAGCAAGGAGAAGTCCAAGTTGAAGACTTGACTGGACAAGAAAATGAGAAGGAAGATGAACCTATAAGTGAGAAGGAAGAGGAACCTAAAGAAGAACCTTCTGTGGAGATCCCAGTGAAGGTAAAGACTGAGATTATGGAAGTAAGTCAAAGCTCACTCCTTACTCCTAGACCATCAGTCTCATTGTTGTCAAGTTTGACCCCTGATACAACCAGTCTAGACTCTTGGGGAGAAGAAGATTTAATAAAGATAAGTGTATTAGCCGTGGAGAAAGCAAAAGAGAAACAAGTTATGAGAAATCCATTGTTTGTAGAATCAATTAGCATACTGAATAGTCTACTACCTAAGGACAAGAAAGTATCAAGTGTACATTCAGTGGATGATGTAAGCACTATTTTGACAAGCTTCAAAGCAAATTTCTCATGTCTAGATGAATCAGCATCTAAGATTGCAAAAAAGAAATATCTCAAGAAAAGGTTGACTAAATTGATAGGTAATTTCTCACTTGACCTCAATTCTCTAAAGGTTGGTCAAGCTATGCTAAAGGAGATAGCAGCAAAAGGAAGAAAAATAATTGCTGACTATATGAACAAAGACAAACTTACCTCAGACCTTTCCAAAAAGATTCAGGAAGCAGAGTCTATGATGGAAGCAGTAAGAAAATCAATGGAAGATCCCTCCCAGGATATTAACATGTGCAATAATGTCTAGCAAGGACAGTTTGACAAAATTGAAAAGGCAAAGAAAGAGATTGGGAAAATAAGGGCTAAGCAAAAATAGTAGAGACATGCACTAGCGCCCTCTTTAGATGTGTTAAATCAAAACATCAAGGAGATAGATGTCACTAATGTGACATATGATCAAGGTCTGTGTACAGATTTGGAAAAGATGGAGAAGCTAACCTATGCACTATGCACCCATCTATAGACAATAGATGCACTCAAGGCATTTTGGCAGCAAGAGATCCAAAACCTTAAGATTGCATACCCGGATGTACTATCTATGCAAGTACTTGAAGATTCATTTTTTAGCACCTTTGTCATTAATGTCAAAGGGGGAGTAGAGTAATATGGAGTAGTAGAGTAATACAGATATAAGGGAGATATAAGATAGATAGTATATGATGTAGAGTATTCAAAAAAAAAAAAGAGTATAAGATAGAAAGTTTTTTGTGTAAAGATGTAGTTTAGCAACTTCGCCATATTCCTTTGTCGCCATTAATGACAAAGGGGGAGATTGTTGGCAAGTTGACTATACTAATGTATATGACTAAGCCTAGTGTTGTCATTATGACAACAAAGTCATATGAAGTTTTGGTATCAACGCAATAACTTAGAAGATCAGAATTTGGCTAAGTATGGAATACAAAACAGTCAGTGAAGCACCTGATGAACAAAGCATCAGCACATGTGCGTATGATCGAGTTTTGGTATGAGCCCTTAAAGATAAGCTTTTAGTAAGCTATGGTTAAGAACGCATGGTCTGATGTGATAGCATGAAGAAGTTACGGCGAGTTGAAGTGACACAGACAGTGAGCGGCAAAACAAAATAGAGCATGCAGCCGACAGGAAAGATTTTGATTAGCGATTATTATTTTGTTTTGTAAAGACTATGCGCCTATTGTATTTATGTTATAGACATGTTATTATCAATGTTTGTAAACACGCTTGAGCCAATTCATTTGGAAGCGTTGTATGTAATAGGTTATAGGCCGACTTAGTAAATAGTTTTGGTTGCGCCTATATATAAGACATGCGCTTTTGTATTTGAGAAGGAAAGAGTTGATAGAAGATGGAATAGAAGAGCAAAAGTATGCGAAGTATGTGTTAAGAGTAGTAAGAATGATATAGAGCTTTACAAGAGGTTAAAGCATCAGCGCACAAAAGGAACTGATTAGACAAGCAGTGTCATAGCAACAATTCACCCTTGCAGATATAGTGTGTATCTGATATCCAGGAGGTTGTAGTCTTCCTCATTGAGCAATGAGCTCTGGCAGTGAGTCTTCCACCCCTAACAGGGTTTGTTACTTCAAAGACTCCTAACAAGGTCCGATCCTTGACAAGGTCATTGTACTAAAGCATTGTAATGACAGCTCCTAACAAGGCTAAGGAACATTAACAGGTTCATAATACAAAGTACAATTATTAGTGGGTATTAATTCCCATCGGGGTTTTTCCTTTGGCCAAGTTTCCCCGTAATCATATTTGGTGTTATGCGTTATGGTTGTTTACTTTACTTGCTTTAATATTCAATTCAGTAATTAAGTAATTGAGTTAAGTTTCAAGATATCAGAAATTAATATTGTAGAACACTGATTCACCCCCCCTCCCCCCCCCCTCTCAGTGTTCCCATTCCTAACATTATGTTGCGCTAATCTGATCACAACATCACCATGCTGCAAATGGTGAAGCAATCCAATGGGACCCATATAAATGAAACTCACATCCATTCATCATAAGGAGGTGAGAATATCTGGAAGCATCTACTATACCAAGCCTCCCTCTACACTCTATTAATCCCCCATGGGTGTGAAATCCAACCGTACTATGGAGATAAAAACTCCCAAGGATGTCTGTATCACAACGATGATATCTATTCTTCGCTAAACTGTTGTAGATGTGCTGACTCTGCAAGTAGTCCCCCACCAATTTGCAGGTATTGATTCCATCTATTGAAGATTGTGAATATCCATCCCACAAAGGATGGTATAATCCAGGAGCTAATCGACACCGACACATCATCAAGCCCTCCACATGTAAATCAAAATAAAAATGATGAGCACTCATCATTGTGTAGTTACGGTAGAAATCTCCAACCTCTATCCATGGCTCATCACTGACAATTCTGGAATCAGGTGATGGCTCCAATCCCTAACCGCAAACAACTGATTGGGGAGGGCCTCTGGTAACCCTCTCTACAAACCCAACCACAAAATCTGTATGAGGAAGCATTGTAGACAGAGTATCTACAATCGCTCCTATTGGTGTTTCAAAACGGCTTATGCTCTTAGGCTGCCAATATACCTTCAGACAGATTTTAGGAGTGGTTAGTTCCAAAATCTATAAGGAGCTTAAGATAATTGGACCAACTATAGGGACAAGACTGCCCTCTGCACTTCTGGCTCTGCAAAACCAAGGTGGGTGTACCCAATCCAGTGAAAACAATACTCTTACAACACCAAGACTGGATTTGAACAACAGATGATAGCAAGAAAGTACTAAATGTCAACCAAACATTCATTGACTCTCCATTGCTATGGACAAGCTAACAACTCCTCAACCAACGTTTAAAAGCTTAAAATTGGTTCTTGATTCAATTTTGGTGATTGTAACAACCTTGATCAGTGTGTGCTAACAGGAGATCTACTCATTTAGACCAGTGCCTTATCCATTGGACAAGAACTCTAAGATACATAAGATGCAAAGACTAGAAAATATCCAAGATTCATAGCCATAAATACATCTACCAAAATCCTTACTACTTACAGAGAATCCTTGTGCAAATTAGGATGAATTCATATCCCACCCAGAGCAATAGTAAATCTAATCCTAGATCAAAACTCAGGAATGAAGATACACATACAATTATCTAATGAACTAGAAAATTGAAAATTCATAAAACTTGACACAGAGGAGAGAAAAGAACCAGATATTTGTATTAAGTATGATGAATCCTGCCCGTGCATACAATTTATCTCAAAATACAAGCTTGCAAATAATAGCTTAGACCTGCAACTTTCCATCTTCCATTAACAAGCACTGAAGCAAAAATTCTTACAATCCTGACTGAGACTAGCGTTCACAAAGTATGCCTTTCAAAACACCTAACTCCCAATTGAAGAGCACACGATTATACTGAGAGGGGCGGGGGTGAATCAGTATAATAACAATTTTTAATTTAAAAACTTTTATTCAAAGATAACTTCAAATTCAATTATGCACATGAACACAATATTTACGTGGAAACCCAATATGGGAGAAAACCACAAAATAATTTGCTTTTATATAATATTGTTCTTTTACAATGTTTTGTAGGCACCAACCTACTAGAGGCTCCAACCTCTAAATTTATGAGCACCAACTCACTGGAAGCTCCAACTCCCACACTTCGCAAGCACCGACCTACTGGAAGCACCAACCCCCCCTAACTGGATTTTGAGCACCAACTCACTGTTTTCAAATTTTCTTCCACCTGGACACTGTTGCTTTCTTCAACTGATGATGGATGCAATTTAGTCTCTTTAAGTCAGCCCATACCTCTACCTTTCCTTTTTATCTTCAGAATAATATCTTTATAACTGTATATGCATAATATATATCAGATTAAAATCTGAATATATAATCATTTAATTCTTTCTTTTTATCATATTTACTGCTCTTCTTCTTTCACCTCCACTTGCTGACTTTCCCTTTTTCAAAATGATTGACTAAGTATATATATATTCATTTTTTAATGAACCAATATGTCTTTTATAAAAGGCATGACCTTTTGAATAGATGTCTTTTTATTAAAATATCATTAACTTTAATTACGTTAATCTTTCCTTCCTTTTTCTAATTATATTTAAAACCTTTGATTGCCGACTTTATATTAAAAGTCTTTTGACAGCAAACTTTATATGAAACTTATTTTAAAACTTATTAACGTATTCAATCTTTTAATAACCTTTGATATATTAATCTTCGACATTCTTTGTTCTTTCATATTTAATCTTTGATATATGATATAATATCAATGCAGAAAACCTTCGATGCGATTGTGAATAAGATTCTAGAAAATAAGATTCATACGTCTCTGCTCCCGTGACAACATCTCTTATACTCATTCGTTCTTAGATTAATATCCGCCCTTTGATATAAAATCTTCAATAAAAACCTTCGAACATGATTTCAATCGCTGCATATATACGCATTCAATCCTTCGATATTCTGTTGTATGCAAACTTTAATAACACTTCGAATGATATATAAAACATGTTGCCGCTGCTGTATACAAACCGTCTACTTTCAATAATAGTTTGTCAGGTATATCTTATCTGTATACGTCTCTGATGCTGCATATACGTATGTATTATATACTGAATAATCTGAATGCATACGTATCTTCATCTGAATATACTGCTGGTTCTGAAGTTTATATGCCATATGCACATATGGTAGCATTTCATATCTGTTCGTATATACATATGCTGTATATATCTGTTCGTATATACATATGTTGTTCTTCATAGAAGAATATCTGATTATCTGCATATGCCATCCTCTGTATTAACCGCTGCGGTTCTCTATAAGTATATAATATTGTTGAATACGTATGTAAGTTCTCTGTAAGTTAAGTATTTCAAAATATACGTATTGCTGAATATTTGTATGCTGTTCAGTATATGTTCTCTGTTCTGTACCATTTAAGTGTATGCTGAATATTTCAATACATATCTTCATCATATACTGAATATACGTATCTTCCCTGCTGTGTATATTCATATATGACAATTTTGCATTAATAACATATAATCTTTTTTGACATCAATGACAATTTTCCATCACCAATACCCCCAAATGATCATGAAAAATCCCTTTATCAGAAGGATTGCAACAAGCATCCGATCATTTAGGGCAACATTAAAACTTCAACAACCCTCAAGCAATTGAATTACTGTAGACAAGACATGCCACCCAGCACAAGGCCATCGAGATCAAACTGATCATCAACCTGAGCAACACTCTAGCCAGGTACCTCACAAGGATAGAGAAATTATCATTAAAACCCCCGTTGATTCAGGCTGCATCAGAGATAGTGTGACTTTTATATCAACTTCTCCTCGGCAGAAGCACCTCGGGACACAAAATCAGCACGCGATGGCCACCATGATCCTACTCATAAATTTTCACCTGCAACCGAGCTGAAACATGACCAAATCTGATCTGGCTTTATGGCTTTCCGGCTAGTTGTTTCAAACCCTGCAGAAAACCCTAAATAGAAATTTAAATTTTGAAAAACAACGGTTTCCACCAGGTTTAAAACACGACCGTCGATCGAATCTCTTCCTAGCACATCGAACAGTTCACGTTTAAATCCACCCAACTGGACTAAAACTTTTTCCACATAAACCTCCAGCCAATAGAAATATTTCATTAAAACCATGTGCGAAATTGTGGCGCCTTAAGAATTTTACTCAGAAGGACAGGTGTCAAACGGTCGCAGAAACGCAAACATTAATCGGCGAGCAACTTTCCTTTGCGACATCACGACCACCGTTGATCTTCCCCAGATACACCAGAACTTTACCTTTTAATAAAACTGTGACCCCACAGCCGTGTGACATCATCTTGGACACGCGTCACCATGTCGCATAAGTGCAAAGACTAAACAGTGAGCACGTCCCCTTCGCAGCTATGCGACAGCCATTAGATTAACTTACATCTGGCGTCCCTTTAACACGCTGAAACCCTCGGCCCCATTGACAACCTCCACATTACCATCCTTTGTGACCAATGAAAATCAAACATATCTGCAACACTTGGCATCGAACCCACTGTATCATCTGTCCTTACCCGTTGGAAGATCGGACAGTTGTCGCAATGCCGCAAGCACTATCTTTCAAACACTTTTCCTTTGCAGCAACACGACCACCGTCAAATCATTCTGCACTTTACTCTTTAACCACGGCAAGCATTCCTTAACCTTAAGTCATTCGGCGAACACGCGACTGAAGGCATTCTCCCAGTCACTCAATGTTTATCTTAACCATGGTTTGATCAGGAGATCACGCGAACAAAGCATTTGTGTGATCGCTAGATCCATTCTTAACCGTTGGGGACTTAACCCTTTCTTGTCTTTGACTTAACCCAAGCAATCTGGAGAATACACGACCAAAGACTATCTCATAATCGCTGAATGTTTTACTAACCATGGGTTTTATTTGGAGAACTAGCGCGAGCTGTCGATCTCTATCTCATCCAACGGTCCTTGTTGAATCTCGGAATGTTTCATGACTTAGCTGCTTTATCAGGAGATTCAGCGATTGAAGGGAAAATAAACCGCCTGCTAGATCGCTGAATGCCAGGCCACTAACCGCCAAAATCAGGAGATCACGCGACACTGTATTCGCCAGTTCGCCGAATAAAACTTAACTGCCCGGGCAAGAAAACAAAGCATGTGCAGAAAGGGGACTTTAAGTGACCCGAAAAGGTAATGGAGAAATAGAATGGGCTAGGGTTTTGGACTTAGACAAATTTCATGAAACCCTTGGACATGGATAAAACCCTATTTCTCAGACTTTAAAATTGTCATATCTCATAGGTGTTTACATTTCAACACATGCGCTCTTAACTAGAGCTTGCACACACCATAAACAATCCCTGGCCAAGGGCGCAAGCCATAAAACATTATACATCTTCGCAAATCAAAACTGTGTTGCAACAGGACATGACAATCTCTAAGGTTTGCACAGGATAAGACCATTTTCTTAGGATTTTAGCTATGATAGAAAAATGGCCAAACAACTCCCACTAAATGTTGAATGTTGCGTGAACCTGGAATGAGAGTAGCCTCAGTGACTCCAAATTGTCCCTTTTCAAACTCCAGACTCTTAAATAGGTACTTAATAAACAAATATGTGCAGTAAAAATAATGAGGTAGAATCACCCTGTTCTTCTGCAACCCTCAACCGATCACTCTGACTTTGTGACACAAGCTGACGTCCAAAAGTAGTTGCATGGGATGAAGTAACAGATTTGCTTCCAGGGGAGGGAAACAAGTCTACATGAGAGTCATACTCCCAACCAGATGACACTCTGCAAGTCCCCTATGATGATGATGGAGTAGCGTTGTGTACTAACACACAACTCTCTGGAGAATCCACCTCAGCCGCACGAGCTATCATCAAACTAACCTGCATCATTTGTCATAGTATTGACCTATGGAGAACCTAATGCAACAAGTGGCTCTCTACTACTCTCAACCAAATTACTCATCCTAACTGAGACTACTACACTTGCATCAGCAATGGATATAGCCACATCCGCACTACAACCCGTGGGTATATGATCATCGCTAACTGCCACAGTAAAAGACTATACTGTATCTGTAGCTGGTGAAGACTATGCCAAACTCAACTCCACGAGAAGCTCCTCTAACCATGATTGTGACTCCTTAAGGGCCAACTGGGTGCTCTTTAATCAGTTCGTAGTGACCTCAAACTCATGAGTGAGCTCATCAACCTCCTTTTCCTTCCTCTTTAGTGCATCGTAGCAAATACAATCCCACTCGAGAAGAAAGTCCCTATCAACAAGTAGTTGCAAGTAGTTATTTTTCATTATCCCAATGGCTTCTCGAAGTGCATTGAACTCTATCAAGGGAAGAACACTATCACCGTGCTCATCTGACATAGGAGTACTCCAATCAAAGGTAGCCAACATCTGGCGGGTAACATCAAAGTGCTCTATGGCTATGACAATCATGCTATCATTGACCTTAAGTTGCCCAACCAAATGATGTCTCTGAAATTCATGACTCCCATGCAAGCTCTTTAAATCAAAGTTTGCACTGTGATATGAGTCTGTATCAACTGCATGATAAGCAACGACATGTGCTATCATCAATGCACACATCAACATCTAAGGTATTGTTGCTAAGCACCTCATCGGAAGGCTCAAGTGGCAAGGTAGAAGCTGCTGATATGACAATATCTTCACACACTTCCACTTCCAATGTAATGGCATCACCATCCAACTCATGATCTTGGGACCCGATGCCCACAAATGATTCTTCTAACTTGTTTTCTAAGGTCTGATCTGAAAAACCAGACTCATTATGGCATGACTCTTCATCATGCATCATTGATACCCGAAACTGAAGTACCGACATTAGAAGAATCCACAATACTATCACCCTTGTGTGAAATGGCTTCTATCACCTAATGATACAAGGAAATAAGACTGCTGTTGCAAAAATCAGAACTGTTCTGGGTTAACCTTCGCATGCAATCGTCATTCTGCTGCAAGCTATGAACTAATCTTTGTTGTGAAAGCATATGTTTTTGTTGGATATTATTCAAGATGCTCTTAACACTTGGCTGCTCACATTTCTTTGATTTTCTTTTTTGCTTGCCACAATCTATTTGATACTCCATATAGCAGTCAAAGTAAAGATCATTTCTCATCTTTTGCGGAAGCACAAGGTACTCTCTATAAGCAACCCTAACATCATCTTTGAAAACCATAATTCACAATTGCATCAAACTAACCCTCTGTTCTGAATGTAACAAGCTTCCCCAACAGGTGGCAGGAAACTGCTCTGATACCACTGTAATAACCCCTTCTAGCTATCCAATATTTGCCCTAAAATATTCAATGTCTTGGAGTAATGTCATCAAACAGTTGTCTTGCAAAGTTTGCTCTAACTTACTGGGTCTTAGAACCTCAAGATTTAATACAAATTGCACATATTGTGAATGGAAATTGTGTCAAGTACCTGTCTACACACAATCCATATATATATATATATATATATATATATATATATATATATTCTTGCAACTATGTAAATATAAACTCCAATGCTTGTCATTCACTTTGCTAATCAATAAAGCTTTTATTTTCAACATCACCATTTAGACAGATGGTTGGTATGTAATGTGACTTTAACAAAACATCAAGATTTTACACAGCAGTACTATAGCAAACAAGTTTGGAAATAATTAAAATCAGATCGCTGTCTCTAGGTGACCCATTACAACAAGCATATAGCAGACCACATTATGGATGACTGATAAACACACCTCCAGACCTTGTATGATTCGTTATTTGATGGAAAATAGACTGATTACTTTGATATTTCTGCTCACATCTTGGATTTGCTATGATTCCCAAGGTGATTAATAAGGGTGTATGGCAGATTGATGTTTCCTTGTTACGCTGCTGCAGCACTTGCACAAACTGTCTTGAATGATTTAAGAAGGTTGTCACTACCTTGAGGAAGAACATTTTTCTTACACAAGTCAGTCCCAAATGTTCCAACATCCAAGTCTTAAGAAAAACCCAATGAATCCTTCAGCTGTAACAGTAAATTGTTGAAATGTTTCTCACAAAAATCAAAACTCGCCATTGAAATTCATGTGTGAACTCTGGATGAATCCACTCTTAATGAAGGGATGGGTTTGCGTCCAACCTTCTTCTTTCTAAGGTTTTTTGTCCTTAGAAATCAGTCACTGACTTTCAGCAACAAGAGAGAATGACTTCATAAAATATTCTTACAACTCAAATGAAAGGATGGCGTTGCTTATATAATTTTTGAGTTGGTGAGTGCTTGTACTTTTAGTAATGTGGGATAAAACATTCTTTACTTCAATTCCTCCTTATGAAGTAGCTTCTCGAACAAGCTGGAATAACTAAAGTGACTTTATATTATAACTTTTTCAATTAATGATATGCACTTAATAATTAATTACTATTAAAGTATAACTTTAATAATAATTGTAATATTATAACTCCATTAATCATTGCAAATCAATTCTGACTTCACCGGGAGGTAGTCCCCTACATTCATTGTTAACTAGGGTGCCTTAATAAAAATAGTAACGGTCCATCTCTATTACCCACTGACTTAATATAAATAATAAGTCCCTCAAAACAATACTAGAAACCTTTGAATATCAATGCCTTAGAACAAATGAAGGATCTAGTGAGATAAACACTTACAGCGACCACTTGAAAAGCTCTGTGATGCCCTAAACTGAACCCTCTGAACAACTACATTAGCCTATGAGGGTCAGGAAATAGGCTAATCCCTCAAACTCTGATGCTCATGAAAATGTGGACGTTACATCTCTATAAAAGAGTCAGTTTATGAGAAGAAAGATCCTTTCAGCAACGGAGAAGATGGTATAACACTAGAAAATAATGGAATAATGTTTAAATCATTTGTTTGTAAAGTCAGTTATGTTATCTACTTGAAGAGCTTCAGAGTTTTCAATGGTCATCCTGAAGTTACGTTACAGATTGCACAAAAGCATTGTAGAACACAATTTGAGGGACGGTGGTGTGAATCAATAGTAGATACAAACTTTTAATCCTTATTCAAATTTTAACTTTGATAAAACTTGTCAAACTTGAAACTGAAATCTGAAAGTAATTGTAACATAAACCAAAGAGATGCAACCACACAAGAAACAATACACAATTTTTTTCATGGAAACCTGGGATGGGAATAACCATAGTGAGAATCGTTGCTACGATCTACTGTCCTAATCCAGCCTCATAATTAAAACTTCAACTACAATGTTCATGGGCACCAACCCTTAGGAGTCACCATACCCCTATTCTAACTTCAATTATAATGTTCATGGGCACCAACCCTAAGGAGTCACCAAACCTCTATTCTAAGAGCACCAAGTCTTTCTAATCACAAACTCTTCAATCTGAGCATCGACTCAGCATCATTAAGGCACCAACCAAAGGATGTTACAAAACAAGTTTTTACTGTTTTACAAACTGCAACTTTAAAATTCACAATGATGGAGATAAACAAGTAGAAATATTACAAACTTAGAAAATAACTCTTCAAATGTTTCAGTCTGAATTATGAAATACGAACAACATCAATCTTCTGATAAATCTGCCTTCTACAAGTTCTATTCACATTTGCTTAATTCACTCCATCAAACAGAATTTTATAAATCACTGCACTATCAAACCTTGTTCATCATTTAAGCAATATATGCATTAAACACTATCAAAAGAATAATACTATATACCTCAGACTTTGTATGCTTGTAGCATACTGTACTTGATCAGATTTCTTCACCCATTGAACATTCAGAAAAGATTGCAGACCAGACCATGGTATTCTGAAAATGTTTCTCAGCAACAATATATCATCTTATAAAACACATCTCCCTCTCTGCATAAGACAGTCAAATATTCAACAACTTTTCATTTGATAATTGCAGTGTGATTATTTCATATCAGAACAATACTTTGTATTGAGCACAATCTATTCACATTTCAACAGGCTTTTACATATCTCAACAATGATACACACTCTCACAAACATCTTCCATCAAAATACCAATGACTAAATAAGATAACAACTTTCTTGATCGACAGGAATTCTAACTGATAACAGTTAGGAGGTTGTAAATGTACAAAAGTTAAACATAATTAAACTTATACACATCGATGGCATTAAGGAAGTTTCTAACGACCAAGGAAATATATAGAAGATTTCATATAGCTAATGCTTGTGGCAATGATGTCAGATTGAAACATATTCAAAAACATCTCCGTCTCTTAAGCTGAAAAAAATATATCCTCTGAAATACAAACATGAGGTTCTTAATTATTTTGTTGAACCTTAACCTTTGTAGAAACCCTTCACAGGCTCTAGTTGCTATAACTGTTTTGCTTTGAATTCTTTTTTGTGTTTTCTCAATATGGATTGTAAAACAACATGGAAATGACTGAAAGATTGAAATGATAGTAATCTACTGCTGCAACTTTTATTTCTATTTTTAAAATAAAATGCTAATTACAAAGATAGTTGAATTCTATGAATAAATCTAGCAAGAGACAAATGCTATTTTGCATTAAAAAAACCTGGAATAAAACTGTCACAGGCTGCTACAGTTATTTTTGCTGAAGTAGTAAATGTTGAAGATGTCGTTTTGTCTCCTATACCCTTACGCCATCCAAATAAAACTCTGTTATTTTCTGCAGGCAAAAATCGCACTTTCCAGCATGTGCGACATGAACATAAATAGGCTGTGATTTGTGATATTCAGCCACGTTTCAGCTAGCCTCTATATGATATAATCTGTCTTCGTCAATTCCCAACTGCCAGCCGATATTATCTTTCCACAACTGCGAGTAAAACCCTTTACTGAAGCACAATAAGAATTCTCTGGATGAGATCCTCTCCACAATACCAGATTCACCAGGCATTTCACTAGCTCAAATGGCAAACACAAAAGAAAACTACGTTTCTCCAATGTTGAAATGTTGAAGCCCTTGTTAGAGCTCGATGTAAGAAGCAATAGTCAATTTTCAAAACAATGGATACCTCTCCAATCTCACGGCCAACATAAATAAGCCTCAAATCCCTAAATCGCACCCAAAAGGCATTCTTGCGATTTTCTCCATAAAGAATACATTTAATGCAATAACATTAAATGAAATGTTTAATTTATTAAGTCTCCGACTTAGGGAAAAGAGCCAATAAATTAATTCATTAACTTGGCCCCCTTCATGATGCCTGGACCCATAACTTAACTGATTTAATATAAAGTCATTTTACAACTTAATATTAAATCGTCAATTATTAATTAAATACTAGGCCACTGAAAATGCAATATCTCCCTCAATACTGTGAATCTGGCTAAACTGTCAAAAACTGGAGCTGGCATAACAATTCCCCATGTGCTTAAATCAATTTCTAAAAATAGCCGGGGTCCATTTCTATGGCTCGAAAATACACCCAAAAATAGCAATTTTTGTCAAAGAGCAAAATCCATATATCTGAGCCAAAAGGTCTCTCTATACCAAACCTAAGACATTGAGCTTTGCAAAGTTCAAACCATTGGATCACCATACCACCTCTGTGCCCGAAATGACCCTCTATCCATCTCTACTAGCCTACGAGGGTCCAGTGATAGGCTAATCAAAACTAGAGTGATGTCTCTATCTAGAAGGGGGCATCGCAACCTTTCTCTACAAAACACACATTGCGATCTAAAGAATGCGATCTTCATTAAAAAAATTTGATCAGCCTCGATAGTCTTCTGCAATACGTGACAATTGAGGAGAACTGAGGCATTTGTAAATATATGCTCACAACTTCTGAATGACTGGCCCACAAATACACGTTAAGATACACGTGGATTGGAAATCAGCCTCAATAGTCTCCTGCAATACGTGACAATTGACGAGAACTGAGGCATTTGTAAATATATGCTCACAGCTTCTGAATGACTGGCCCACAAATACACGTTAAGATACACGTGGATTGGAAATATTTTCGATGTGCTTCCTAGACTCCGCTATAACTGTGGGATTAATATCATGATATTCCTGTCTGCACTGTTAGCAATTTAAGATTGTCGTTAGTGTAAATTCACAAACACCATGCACCGGTAAAAGGTCACCAGTCACTCACGTTACTTGGAAGACACCGGTAGACAAGAAACAGTGTATGCACCGATAGTTAAAGAAAAGGGAATATATCGGTAGACCGATCTAAGTACACAGTACCGGTCTCAGAGTGCATACAAAGTTGAACCGGGAATGAAGGTTACATTGGTCTAAACTACCTAAAGATCCGCACCGGATTCTGCGGAGCAATGAGTTAAAACCGGATTATACGAGACATCCACCGCTCAGAAGTGGAGTTAGCTTTTTAACTGAAGCTAGCTTTATTTCTAAGGATGTTTTGTAAGGCAAACTCCAAATCATATCGCATACCTTTCTGCTAGTTGCATGATCTATTGCTGAGTTTACAGCCTGGCGGTTCTATGAGTTAAGGTTTTCATTACGGTGAACTCTTATATAAATACAGGTCATAGGACGCAAGAACAACATTGTTGAAGGTTGTTGAGAATTGTTGAGGAGTCGAAGCAATGAAGAGACATTTGCATAGAAATCACAGTCACCAGAGGTGAAAGACATAGCGACAGAAAAGATTCAACAGCCAGGCAAACCAAGAGAGATCAACAGGTATGATCTAATCAGACAATCAATGTCACATAAGATCATTGCTTTTATAAAGTGTGAAAGCAAATTGAAATCCCTTTATTAGGGTGGACCTAATTGGTCCTGTAACCAGGCAGCTCTTAACAGGGTTCAGATCTTAACCGATCTTTTGCAAAATCTCTTAATCGGGTAGCACCTTAACCAGTGCTTTGTAAGCTCCTAACAAGGTGCCTTCATTCTGTAATAGTGAAGTTGTGAGCTCTGTCTCACCGTGGTTTTTTCTTTCTAACCGAGGGTTTCCACGTATATATCTTGTGTTGATCTGTGTACTTTTACAGTTATGAATGTTTTTTTTTCCTTTGCTTAGATTACAAGAAGTACTAAACAAGATTTGAAATACGACACAAATAGTTCTTACCGATTCACCCCCCCCTCTCAGTAACCGGTTGGTAATAACAATTGGTATCAAAGCGTGGTTCTCTGTTATATAAAGTTTAACCGCTTGAGAAAAAGATCATGGAGGGATATCGATATCAGAAATAGCCAAAGAAAGCTAATGACATTATAGCCTCTCTGGAGAGCAGACTGAGAAGATCTCTAGCCAAGAGAAAGGAATTGGCTATACAGCTAAACGAGAGCAACAAAACCATTGATGAACTTGTGTTTTTGTCATTGACTCTTAGCTGCTCATATCCTGTTCATCCTCTCACACCTGGCGCAGCAACTTGTAAGTGTTTACCATGCGCAGGTCTCTGTGTCTGTTCTTTTTGGGACACTTGTCTTTTTTGTGTCGTCTATGGAAGGCATAGCATTGGCATCTTGACTGCAGTATCTTGCAGAGATATTTAGAGAAATCATTACTTGTATGCGAATTGGTGTATGACTATTAAACACGGCACGAGTATGATACAAAAACGGTTCTTGTATATGGGACGTGTGTCAAATAAAAACGACACTGCTCATGAATAAAATCATTGGTATTGTTCAAACATCAGACACGTATGTGTTCAGGCAGTTTATAGATGAAGAATGTTGTTCTTCATATATACAGCTGGGTGTGATTCCCATAAAAAAATGCACGATACCTTGGGGTGTCTGACAATAATCAAAACGTGCCATGATAAGAAAATAACGGCAGGGTGTGGTGTCTATATGACTATTTTTGTATTTGGAATATAGTAAAGATTAAAAAACGGCTCCCGTGAACTGTCAGGTGTCTTTGTTCGAATGGATTGGATATACGGAACTGCTAAAAATGATAAAAAAAAACGAGCAGTAAGGGAGTTGGTAGGTTACGGTTCAAAAATTAAGTGAATGCAATTAAAAAGGATCGGTAATCTTCATACGTGACCTGTTGGGTATTGTTGAAGACAGTAAGTCATTCAAAACAGAAGATACGTAGCAGAATAATATATTGAGTATGCATGAAAATATAATAGGACACGGCTGTAAAAAGTAGCGTGAAGATTAATGCAGAAAGCAGGATGCACTGACAGAGGCATTTTGTGGGAAATACATTCATGAAGAGCTCACATGTTTAAGGTGGGGATGTCAACAATCTCAGGAACTGAATGAACACCGTATGCGGGGGTATTGATTGTGAACAGTGTGTGCTGTTGTATTGACAGTGAACACTATATGCTGTTGTATTGACAGTAAACACAAATGTGGGAGGTTGCTGGTGACACTTACAACAGTCGTAGGCGGATATTTAAAAATGTCTAGTAGTTGCCGTCCTGTGCAGGTTGATTGGGATTGAAGTGGTGTTGAGAAGTAGTGAATATCCTTTTGGCATGCATGGAATGCATTCAGTTCTGAAGACAGAAGAAAGTGTGATAAGTTTTTGATGGTGACAGAGTATTAGAAATCTAGCAGGCTCGTAAAGAAATTTAAAAATGACAGTGGTGTGAGTTTTACAGCTAGAGATAAAACCTGCAGTCTATATACTGAAATGTTTCCATAATCTGAGAATGACTGTGGTACGTTAATGACACTAGATTTCGTATGAGGAAGTTGACAGTGCGGGAGTGGACTATTTATTAACCAATAGCAGTGAGTGCAAAAAGGACTTAGTTTGAGCAAGCCTGGATATCTAAATCTGTTGAGATCACTCACAGTCAAGGGTCTTCATGCTGTTGTGATGACATTGTAAAAATCTTTGGTACAATTTGTAATTGTCTAAAGTGAAGGTTGTAGCCTTCAAGGTCGGGTTGTAGCTTGATTAGCGAAGTGATGAGGAGAGTTGTAGCTCTCAGTGTAAAAGGGTTGTTGCCCAAGTGATTAGAGTAGCCGTGGTTTTTTAAACCTGTTGGGTTTTCCACGTGATAAATTTCTGTGTCTCTTCCTCTTTTGCGTGTGTGTGTCTCTCCTTTATTTCTTTTGTATTAGTTTTTGAAACGCTGATTCACCCCCTCCCCCTCTCAGCATTTCTCCGTTTTTCAGAACTCTCTGGGCAGAGTGGATTTGATGAAGCTGAGGAGGCAGTATCTGACCTCATGGAAAAGAATCAGATTCTGACCGATCAAATCTCCAATCTTAAGAGGGAACAAGAGGACAATGCCCTGAGGATGATTGAGCTGATTGAGAAAAAAAGAAAAGCTGAAAATGAAAGGAACACAGCAGTCAAGTCTTTAACTGCCTCTAAGAAAGCAAGGGACCGAGCAGTGGAAGCTGTAGGGGCGAATGAACTTATCATTTTACAACTTCAAGAGGACATGTAGATTGTCACCCAAGAAAACGCCAACATGAGAAGGGCTGGCATGACAGAAAATGAGGCATGTAAAAGACTGGCATTGGATTTATATCAACTGAAGGAGTAGATGAAAGAGCTTGAAGAAAGAAATGAAACCTTGAGAAGATACAATGAGAGCTCGGTCATGCTTGATGAGCAACTTAAAGCTCAAAGAAAGCATAAAGATCAAACCGATCTTGGATTCACCAGTGAAGTCACCAAAGAGAATGGTGAATCTTCTGGAACCAAGACTAGCAAGAAATAAAAGAAGCCGCTGGCACAAAAAGGTAAGAAGACCTTTAACACATCTTGCAATCATTGTGGGAAACTGGGTCATAAAACAAATAACTCCAAAAATGCACCGGTAAGGCCCAACAACAGTTACTGCAAGAACTGTTGCAAATATGGGCACAAGACCAATGAATGCTGGTCCAGCCCCACATCGGTGTCCAGTGGAAGCAGGGGAAGCTTCAAGGGCTACTGCTATGCATGCAACAAGTTTGGACACAAGGCTAAAGAATGCATATCGAAGACAATGGCATTTAGATCCCCAAGACTGGTATTCACCAAGAAAAACAAGAACCGGAGCACAACCAATTGTACAAACTGTGGAATGCACAGTCACAATGACTCTCGGAGAAAATCACCCAAAACAAGAAGGGTGAACCCATGGAAGGCAACCGGGATAGTCTGCTATCACTACAACAATGTTGGACACTTAGCCAAAAATTGCAGGAACCGGTCATCCAATAAGAAGAAAGAACTAGCCAAATCGGTAGAGAAGATCAACAAGGAAGAGAAGACTAAGAAAATAGTCAGACAGATTTGGCGCAAAAAGGAGTCAAAAGGCTCCGCTGAGGAGAAGACAAAGGAAAGATCATCATCTGCAAATGGTGATATCTTTTCAACAAACTGTGTCGTATAGGCCTAGAGGGAACTGGTAGACCAACTACTATTCCCGGTAAGACTAGTGAGAATCAGACTCACTTAGTCTACAAATACAACCGGACAGGTAAGAAGTGATCAACCGGGGTTTGCCAAACCGAAAAAAAAGGCCGGATCACCAGTTGGCAAAAACGAAAAGAATGGTTAGGTAAGGCATTTATTACTGTAGCCATTTTAACAAATAGTTACCATTTGGTAATTACCGTTATGACCTAACCCTATAAAAGGAAGAAGAATTACTCATCATTTTTACTTTGCTTTCATTGAGATTAACGAACTTTTATGAGTAATATTCTTGCGCTTTGATCATCGTGAGCGATAATCTGTTAGACTGATCATAGCTTCTGCCTGTTAATCAACTGTTCGCAATGGCATCATCATCCTCTACCGTAAAGTTGATCAAGGGAGATCAGGCGAACAGGCCAGTATACAACATATTGTTGATTTAGAATAGAAAGAATGACATGGTTGGTGCGCATTCGTCTGTACCAGAAGGAGTCTTCTTAACCGAAGACGTCATGGCGTTCATTCACGCCAAAAAAGAAGAATTGGGTGAAACATATATTCAAGGAGAGTACCTGACACTGTGTGAAGAAGGGAGACTTCCTAATAAGTATGCCAAGCTAATATCATCTGGACTTATCAACAGAGTATGCTACCCGACCGTCTTCCAGGAAGACCTAATTCGACTAGTTCTCAGTCATCTTCACGATCCAGGTTTCTGGCTCACAAGAGGTGCATGCAATCCGATCACCAAGGACGATCTGCATAGAGTGACCAGATATAGCAACCAAGGGGAAGCACTAAGCCTAAGGACCATCACCAATGCCGTTGTCAATAATTTAACTAAGTCAAGCCCTGATGGTCAACTTATGACCGTGAACGACATTGAGGATGATGGAGTCCGTTTTGCGTCTGTTGTACTTGGCTACAAGGTTTATCAATCAAGCAATTTAAACAGCATACCGAGTGGAGCAATTCACGCCGCACACCGGATAATGCACGATAATGCCCAATACGACATCTGTGCAATGCTCCAAAGCCAAATATTTGAAAATATGAAGAAGCTCGGAGTCGTGAGGAAAAAATTGATGAAGTACGAGACCCTTCTGGTATGTCTACTTCTACAACTCCAACTTCTTCTCGAGAGTCGGAAAGGTTGTATGGAAGACCAATAGACCGGTTATGCATCAAATAAGCAAGATGGCCAATCAACTGGGAAACCAGTTAGGAAGTGTGATGACTGAACACTTTGAGGCAATTCAATTAAAAATGCAAGCAAGAGAGAGGGTATCGTCAACTATTGTTGACTTGTACAAGGATGATGTATGCTTTCTGGTTATCACCAATAACTGCATCATTCAAGCAGTGGAACCAAGAGAAGTATATGCTCATGAGCTAGGGTATGAGATCACTGCCAAGACTGCTAAGGCATATGCTGATGCCTTAAATGATGCAAATTTGGATCTCTCTGCAAACCGGTTCGGTACATTCACCGAGATTCAAGAGAATCTTAAAAGGAGGACACCGATCAAAAATGTCTACACCAAAAGGGCCCCCACACCAAAGAAGAAACTGGCGACAGAGTAGCCCAAGGCTCGGAGGAAGAAAGTAGAACCAGTACCCAGTACTCAAGAGGAAGATCGAGAAGAGACAAAGACTGAGGAAACAGTTCCTCTGGTTAGAAGAAGAAAGCCCACAATTGATGAATTTGTGGCAGAACTAAAAGAATCTGGTGGTTTAGGTTCTGTTAGAGGCAAATATCAACTAGCCAATGATGAAGACAGAAGAAAAATTGAAGAAGTTGTAGTGTTCTGTCTTCAAAAATTCAATCTACATACTAGTCGACTTCACACAACTCTACCTAAAGATCTTCTACAAATTATTGAAGATCGGTGGAAAGCTTCAGAGGATAGAGAGGAGCTGAGGATATGAGCTCTTCTAGAGGTCCAGAACCACCTCACTCTAGAAGAAGCCACAGAACAAGCTGAACTTCATCAGCAAACCTTCTCAACAATAAGAAGGATAGGTCTCATGCTTATTGGAGAAGTTGAGAAAGTGCATAATGAAGTAGTGTTGTGGACCAAACTCCTTCAGACTCAACAGCAAGCAGAAGAAGAAGCAGCTCAAAGAACAACAGTTCCACCGGTCCCGGACACCGGTAAAGGGAAAGGAGTGCTCGGAGCTGAAGCACCAGTAATAGTGGACATCACTGATGACAAGAGCAACAAGCCTTCCAGACCAGCCGTTCTCATCTCTCCGAGCAAAGGTAACACTAAACCTATTCTGTCAATGATATTGTTGATGAGGTGATGGACTTTGAAGAAGTAGATAATGTTGCAAAGTGGTACAGCGTACTAGAAGAAAATGATAAATAGGCATTAATTGTAGCAATAGTGGAAACATTTATGGATTATCATAGGACTCCAAGGGACTATAGGTCTAAGTTCCCACCGGAACTCAATTTCAGGCTACAATTAAAATGGAGAACTGGTCTAGGCACAAACACAAGAATCACTAGGGCAACATTGTTAAAGGTCGGACCTGGACTCAGTGAAGACAGAATAAAGCTTCTATTAGAAGAAGCATCCATGAACCTGAATACACCATATAGAGTTGCCAAGATATTAAACGGATATGAGAATCAAGTCTATAAAGCGACTTTGGACTTCTGGCACCAATATGACTTCAGTGCATTGGAAAAACTAGGTTCTCAAGATCAAACTGAACAAATGCAAGCACCACCAGTCAAATTCACACCTGGTGAAGAATCTTCTACCGAAAAGGAAAAAGTTCAAACAGAAAAGTTCACAGCTAGTGAACAAATAAATGTTGAACAAGAAGTAGAAATTGAAGTACCAATGGGTGAACTTCATACAGCTGCAGAGCAACCAGATACACTACAACAACAGGAACAGAATATAGAGGTTGAAGAGCAACCGAAAGATGATGCTCAGACCGAGGAAGAACAACCTACAGAGCAAGTTCTACCGGAAGAAGAGGTTCAACAAGAAAACACAACTCGTCAAGAAGCTGAAGAGAATAAAGGACTAGAGGAAGAAATTCTAGTCCACACTGAGCAAGCTCAATCGGGGCAAGAGCAAAGGCAACAGGTACAAGCTGACATACCAAGCTCCTCATCTAAGAGAAAGTTGTCATTTGCCGAGAAGGAAGCTAAGAAGAGTAAGGTCACCGATACAGTGGTAGACATCAGCAAGATGTCAACAAGGTAGCTAAAAAAGCTGACCAAAAGAAAACAGGACATGGTCCTGACCACTGTAAAGAACATTCTGTGCAACTTCGTCCCTGATGTTGACATAGATGAAGATGAACCAGTCATCGGTCAGCTAGAAGTTCTGGCTCAAGCAATTGGTGAGGATCTCACTGATTCGGAAACAGTGGCAATTGACCACTACGAGAAGAAAAGAGTGGAGTTACTCCACAAACAGGTTGAAGAAATCAAAGTGAATGTGTCAACCAACCTGAGAATGCTTCAACAATAACTTCAAGAGGCAGGAAGTTTGATGAGCAGAACTTCAAATTTTGATATATTCTTGCAAGATCTGTCAGAGAAATCAACAAAGGCCTCAGAGGAGATTCGAGCCTTGTCTTCTCAGTTTGATATTAAGAAAAAAACTGCAACTTCTTACAACAGAGAAATGACAAGTTTAACTCTTACACTAAGAAAAATTGTTGAAGAAAAGAATAAGAGAATCCAAGATATTATTGGATTTCAGATGTTTTTGGCACCAACATTTGACATCATGAACCAAACAACAAATTCTACAGAAGCTCTGATCAATGGACCAACTTACAAAACTGTGGAAGATATGGAAAACATCATTGTTTCTCTGTTAGCAGCCCAAAACAACAAAATATGTAACCGGACAATGGGCACCATTTCTTCAATCTACCAAAACAATATACAAAGACATCTTCACAAAACTTCAAATATGAAGAGATGTAAACTCCTTTGTCTTTTGGAGGCAAAAAGGGGAAGAAGAGCAAGAAACAGAATGGAACAGGAAACAAAGAAAATAAGAGTTTGTGCAGGAGGGAAGAAGAGCAGGAAACATAGTGGACAAGAAGAAGAGCGACAGAAGAACAACCACCAGAGCACCTAGACAAGGGAAGTGTTCTACAGACAAGAATTGTCACAAGTAAGTGAGTATGGTTTTGTGTATAGTTTTGCCACCAATGACAAAGGGGAAGATTGTTAGCAATTTAAGATTGTCATTAGTGTAAATTCACAAATACCATGCACCGGTAAAAGGTCACCGATCACTCATGTTACTTGGAAGACACCGGTAAACAAGAAACAGAGTGTATGCACCGGTAGTTAAAGAAAAGGGAATACACCGGTAGATTGATCTAAGTACACAGTACCGGTCTCAGAGTGCATACAAAGTTGAACCGGGAATGAAGGTTACACTGGTCTAAACTGCCTAAAGATCAGCACCGGATTCTGCAGAGCAGTTTGAGTTAAAACCGGATTATACGGGACATCCACCGCTCAAAAGTGGAGTTCGCTTTTTAACTGAAGCTAGCTTTATTTCTAAAGATGTTTTGTAAGGTAAACTCCAGATCATAACGCATACCTTTTTGCTAGTTGCATGATTTATTGCTGAGTTTACAGCCTGACAGTTCTATGAGTTATGGGTTTCATTACAGTGAACTCTTATATAAATACAGGTCATAGGACACGAACAACGTTGTTGAAGGTTGTTGCGAATTGTTGAGGAGTCAGAGCAATGAAGAGACATCTGCGTAGAAATCACAGTCACCAGAGGTGAAAGGCATAGCGGCAGAAAAGATTCAACAGTCAGGCAAACCAAGAGAGATCAACAGGTATGATCTAATCAGACAATCAGTGTCACATAAGATCATTGCTTTTATAAGGTGTGAAAGCAAATTGAAATCCCTCTATTAGGGTGGACCTAATCGGTTCGTTGTAAAATCCCCTAACAGAGTAACATCTTTGTTGATGTTCAAAGTCCTGTAACTAGGCAACTCTTAACAAGGTTCAGATCTTAACCGATCTTTTGCAAAATCTCTTAACCAGGTAGCACCTTAACCAGTGCTTTGTAAGCTTCTAACAGGGCGTCTTCATTCTACAGTAGTGAAGTTGTGAGCTCTGTCTCACCATGGTTTTTTCCTTCTAACCAAGGGTTTCCACGTATATATCTTGTGTTGATCTGTGTACTTCTTTTACAGTTATGAATGTTTGTTTTTCCTGTGCTTAGATTACAAGAAGTACTAAACAAGATTTGAAATACAGCACAAATAGTTCTTACTGATTCACCCCCCCCCCCCCCTCTCCGTAACCGGTTGGTAATAACATGCACACCATTCAGCAATCTTGAGAATGAATCACCCTTGTACACAACTTGCACTGTGAAGAAATCCCATTGTTATCCTATTTGCCACATTCAACCTTAGCAACTCCAATAACAAATAAAATAATCTAGATATGATCCCGTACAGATATAGAATATAAGGTTCATGGCAACCAATCATCCTCTTTCAAGGGATGTGTCAAACCCGATGCCAATCTGATCATTTCATTCAGTGATTCAATCAGATTATTTCATTCTGCTTTAGTTTTAATTATGAAGCTTTATCAAGCAGAGTATCAAAGTTATGTTCTCCATCATCATTTTCATAGTATAACTTCTGCATTGTATTTTGACATCAATGAGAAATGTCTTAACGAGCATTGAATGCATGAAATAAGTAAACTAGAAATTTACTACAACAACATGCCAAAAATTAGAGTATAGTAGCAAGCAATAATAACAATTTTAGTTTTTTTTAATGCCTTAATGTGCAGAGACATGACTAAATTAATCCTTTAGTTTATGATTTCTCTGATACCTACTAAAAATTTTCATAAGAGTAAAGTGAAAAACTATGCAAGAATACAGGAGACCTTAATCCAACTTTTGGCATTATTTATGCATGGGGTATTTATACTTCATAAGTTTTTTTATGACATGATGTATAGATTTGCCCAACAATACATGTAAGATTCCTATGACAGTTGTCTGGTGTACCACAAGTTCACTTCCACATATACTAATAATAAGATCATAAAACCTCATGATACATTGTTCTAACATCAATAATTCGTAGACCATCTCAATCTAAGATATGAATTGCATAATATTGGAATTCTTTTTTTATAGAATGACTTGACATAATATGTGCGACAGTATATTCAAACCATTGTTATGTGTTTTTGGAGCCTGTGATTGGATTTAATGTTGGATGTGATTATCCACTTGACATGCTTGATTAGTTGTGTGGGTTTTTAATTTACTCAATTCAGAACTATTTTCGATGTAATGCAAGCTCGCCTTTTCTTCAAGGATAGAGTTGTATTCATCCAATTTAGCCTTCTTTATATCTCTTTTATTTCAGTCATTTTAAATTGACTATGACACAAAAATGTGATTGAGATATTTCTTCACCAGAATATTCACCTTTGGATGTCTTATACAGCATCCGATGTTGCTGGTGAGGTTGTCAATGTGGGACCAGGGGTACAAGGTTTTCAACCAGGCGACAAGATTGTTAGCATGCTTAATAATAGAGTAAGTTACTGCAATCATCTCTTTTGATGAAATGTGATACTTATGGATGAGGCTTTGTTGGCTTTCTGCATGTTTACTTTGTTTCCTTGTTTCAATGTGTAATGTTCCCTGAGGGATCCTTTCAAGATTTGTGATTGATTTCTAAACTTCAATTTGCAAAAGACTTGTCTCTATTAAAATTTGCACATAATTCTTTATTTGTTTCAAATGTACATATCAATATGGTTTGCAAATGGATATGTTATCAATACTCTTAGTTGGTTGAAGTGAACAAATGGAGAATTCAATCAATGCAAGTGTCTATTGCCTTAATATTAATGGAGGGGTTTCACTGTCAACCATAAGTATGATTCTCAAGTTGATAATAGTATTTTGCTATAAGATGGAGATCATCCTAAACTCCCACAGATTATACTATTAATCTCTCATATGAATGTTACTATTTCTGAGATGCTATCCTACTGCTTATACACTGTTCATGTACAGCTTGTCTTCTTTCTTTCTATTAAATGATTTGACAATACTTCTATTGTCTCCCCATCATGATGCCCTTCACCATCGCTCACAACCTTTATTTATATCTTCATTAGTGGATGGTTGTATGAAATGATGCGTCTAATGCAACTGATGCCTTCTCATCTTCTAAAGAAAACATTGCCTAAATATACAAGATTATTTTCTTAATCAAATTGTTTTCCTTCCTTATGGTAATCACCTTCCATGTTGGAATAATTGGGTATCTTGTGCATCCAAGGATTGATGCTAAACAAGTCGGCCTGCATTAAGGAGGAAAAGGGAGATTAAATTAAATGTTTTAGTTGGCCAAAAGACCAATTCAGCCTCTATGAGGACATACCTTTTCAAGTTGGCTAATTGCCCATATAAGGGAGGAATGAAGAGTCATTTTCACCATCAAACAAAAACAAATTCACCTCTGATATTAGCAGCAATTTTCCTTTCTAATTGGCAGCAAAATATCCCCTTGAGGCAGTAAGTCATCTTGTAAGCTGCGAGCTATCTAGCGAAGGGGGTAATTTATCTTGAGCAGGCAGCTGTTTATTTTAAAGGCTTCGATTTTGGATACTTAAGGAAGATTTTCTCCAAAAACTCAGAGACAAAAGGTGGTAAGAAGGTGAAATCTGGGCATGCTTTATTGCAAAATTTGTTCATTTTCCAGATTTTAAGAGGAGTTCATTTCAAATTGCAAGACTAATGATATTTTGTCAATAAAATTAGGATTCTAGGCAATCAGATTTTAACTCAAATTAGTTAAGCATGCCTTTATTCTTAGTTTTCTCATAATGAAAAATGGATCAAAATGTCATGAGGAAATTAGGAATACATAAAATTGAATTCTAATTAACTTAAGCACTTGAATGAAGTGTTTTTAAGTGAAAGAATCTGATCCTCTAGTCAAGTTTAAAATCCAAAACTAATAGTGAAATTTTGACAAGTTCAAAGAACGGTAGACAACTCCAAGCGAAGAACGATACAAAGGACATGATGCCTAAGGCAAGTTTCACCACGAAGAACAAGAAGATTTGGGATACCAATCTAGGACCTGTCAACATGCGTCGAGTGAGAGATAGAATGTATAGAGAGAATCCTTCTAAGATGGCTAGAAGAATGGTCAAGCATGGAATAGTGCAAGCAGCTGCCTTTCTTCCTACCATACAATGCACGGAACTTGTGATTGAGTGTGCAATGCATTACAATCCTCAAATGAAGGCAATCCACTATGGAAAGGACAAGAAAATATTGACTCTCCTTTCGGAGAAGGCAATTCGAGAAACTTTCAATATACCATATCACACAGTAGGAGCCTACATCACAAAGGATCAAGCCTTGAAACACTATAATGATCAAGTGGATGCATGTGCTAAGAAGATGAATGAGGAATGGCTAGCGGAACCATGGAGTCATTATTCCAAAGTTTTGAAGTTGTCCAAGCTAACTAGGTCAGATTTCAAGGAAGATTATGGTGACCTCATCATCATGCTGAGCAAGGGAGAGCCTCAAGGACCCATCTTTGAACCTTGGATGTTCTACTTCGTAGACAAGATATCTGCATGAGAGGTGATGTTTGAATGAGCTAAGATAATCAGTGATAATCTTGATCTCCAATTGAGAATGATAAAGAACACAAAGGCATTCTACATGACTTCCTATCTAGTCTACATGTTGGCCATGGTATTCAACTATCCAGGATTGACAAGCTTGGGAAGATGTGGAATTACAACAGGAGAGTTTCTAGTGCATGAATGTTACCCACAACTACACCTTCATAACAACAAGCATTTCAAGATTTTCAACGATGCATTTGCCATGAGAATTGTAAGAAGACTACAGGAGGCTCCACATTTGAGATTATCCGAAGAAGATAAGAAGTGTCTTTATTCAAGAGAGGATTGGATATTTGGTGTTTCACCTTGAAACATTGAATGTTTGATTCTGTATGTTGTAGTGGAACAAAACTCACATCAATAGAAATCCGTGCTAGGAGGGCAATGTTCTTAGTTTTCTCACGAATTTGCCTAAAGTTGAAGATGATGAAAAATGGTTCTTCCTAGATCACAACAGCTTAGAACACCTTGGGTAACACTTCAAGATCATATTGTAGCTACTTTGCACTCTACAACTTGCGAAGAAAGACGTAACAGAGAATACTTGGACATTGTTGATTTGTTGAACGAAGAAGAGAGGAAAGCAAGAGTAATTGAAAGAAGAATTCAAACAAGGTTGGAAAGAGAAAGGGAAATTCAAAGGAAGCTTGACAGAGAAAGAAAAACACAAAGGTTAGCTTAATCAAGTCTTGAAGAGAATCAAAGCTAAAAGACAAAGCTGGATAAGAAGATTGGATCTTTCTCTCCAAAAAGATTTGAAAGGCTACAATCAGAAAGGAGACAGAGTTGAGATCAACCCCACATCAAGAAGAGGATTTGGCAAGATTCCAGTTTCACAAGAAAAGAAGAATATTGCAAGTGGGGCGAGTTCTTCTAGTAATACAGCTCAATTTCAAGCTCAAGTTATTCAAGCTCAAGTCACTCAAGTTCGGGCGACACCGATTCAAGCAGCAAAGGCAGTTGCACCTTGGATTCAAAACAATGCCTCACCTCTTACTTTCACTGCTTATCATGATCTACCTAAGAATCCAAAACACTTATGCTCAAGTTTCATGTGAATGATCCCAATCAAATAGTAGAAGAGCATATCAAGATTTTTGAGGATGCATTATGCATCAGGAGGATTCAACATGAGGATGTGGCATGTAGGCTCTTCCCTCATTCTTTCGGAGATGAAGCCTTTTATTGGTTTGTACACTTGCCAACTTCATCTATAAGTGGATGGGATCAATTAAAGACAACATTTGTGGGAAAGTTTGGGATCCTTATTACTCCATCAAAATTGTATAGACAGTTTGCAGATATCAAGAGGCAAGAACAAGAACCCATCAGTTCATTCAATAATTGCTTCCACAAAGCCCACACACGATTGCAAGATCCTTACATTGTTCAAGATGCAAGAGCATTAGAGATGTATTACAATGTTTTAGATTCTGCTACATCCATGTTCACACGAGTTTCTCATCCTTCCCTAGCCAATTTGAATGAAGCCTATGCTAGAGCAATGAAGGTAGGACAACATATGAGACAAAATATATCAGGACTTGTGACGAATGGTGGGTTGCCAATTACAAGTAACCAAGTTCCACAACTTACCTTTCAAGCTCCATCAAATCAATTCGTGCTACATCTAGGGGCTCCATTATCTCAAGTGCCTTCAACAATGCCTATATATCTTCAAGGTACAAGTACATCTACAAGAGCACAAGAAGAGAAGGATGGGCTGAAAGAGTTAGTAGAACAAGTGAAGAAGCTATCCACGGAGATCACATACTCGAGGAATCAAAACAATCAACTTCAAAGCATGCAAAGGAACTTCTAGGTTCACCAAGGAGGCCACTAGGGGGGCTATCAAGGAAATTACCAAGGAAACTATGCGAAACAATCAAGATGGAAATTATCAAAGAAATAATCAAGACGGTAGTTTCCAAAGGAACAACCAAGGGGGAAAGTATCAAGATGTTGCCCAATCAAGCAATCAAGGGTATAACAACAATCAAGCATATCAAAAGAAAACATGGAATACAAATCCAAACAATGGTAATGTGGTGTCGCCACTCAACAACCCACCAACCACTGAAAATAGACCAACAAAGAAGATATTCCTAGCTGAGGTAGCATTATCAGGGTGATGTAGGATACATGAAACAAATCAACATTCAGAGTTGCAATGTCTCGAATTCGAAAGAGCTACAAATGTGTTCCAGAAAGTGGTAGATGAATCAACCAGTCAAGAGAACCCTCCAGTGACAGGGTATGAAATTGTTCCAACTACAAGATATGATCAATACTTGACAAAGGGAATAGACAAAGGGTTTATCAAAGGAATAATAGGAATAATGAGCCATTAACTTCATCTATTCCTCCAAACAATTTCAACACACCTCCACATCCTAATGCAAGCAATGTGCTTGGTTACCCAAGCGATTCTCTTGAATATCGACAAGGCAACAATAACAGTAGTCAAAATGCTAGCAACATGCAAAGCAACAATGGAATTTAGATTACCAACAAGGAACAAGCAGCTAGCGATCCTCCAAATAGCGAAGAGCTAAAGAAACTGAGATAGTGTGATAGAAGAATTTAGGAAAGTAAAAATTAATTTGCCATTGTTTGAATTGATGAAAGTGACAAAGATAATGGAAGTATTCCTCAACAATTTGAAAGATAATAAGAATCAGGGAGCTTGTGGCCAAATTTTGACAAATACCTCACTAGGGGCTAATAGGAATGCCCATAATGCATCCAATGCGGCTCAAAATACAAACTTTGTGCAAAATGTTTCATGTGATGATCAAAATTGTTGATGTTTTTAGCATCACTCAGATAAATAATACTGACTATATGATTATTATGAGAAATGATTTATTATATATATTGATAAATATATATATATATATATATAGATAAATTCAGATTATAATTATTCTCATAATAACTAAATAGTTAAATTGATAAAATAAATTAATGAATAGACATGTCCCATGAAGGGACATGTCTCTTCTTGTCTTTGTCGTGTATAAATACAAAGAGACTGATGCATTTGGAAAACACATACAATCAAATAGTGCTATTACATTTGCAATAATCCTAAAACCTTAACATGGTATCAAAGCCAAGTTGCAAATGTAAGAGAGTAGTTTAATGATGGTGAATGTGTGACTGTCTTAGAAAATACAATCTCAATGCGAGGACCTGTTGTGAGGTTTTTTTACAACATCGCCCCATTCCATGGGGGACCCCCCCAATTTCAACCTCCAGACTTAAATATTTTAGCCTTGCCCCATCCTCGTGATCCTGATGGACTGATGAATTTGGCTTTGCAATGGAATGTGTTTTGAAGACGTTGATTTGAAGTGAAAATCTTGATGACCGATTAGTTTGAATTTGAAATTTGGTTATGAAAGAATGGTGGAATGAAACTCAGTGAATTTTCATGAACAAATTTATGAAGTTGCAATTTGATCATCATCTTCTCCAATTTTTTATTTTCAATTCTAAGTAATTATGGCCTTCAAAATTCAAATATTTTCGACAAGTTTGGAGGAGAGGATTTCGATTTTCTTGGAGGGAATTTTTGATTGGTAATTTAATTAATTCACTGATTTTCGAAATTCTGAGATTGGCATTTTGCTTGATTTCAAATTCAAATTGATATCCTTTGAGTGCAATTTTCGATTGTGTTTAGATTGCTTGAATGGTGATTGCAAAATTTCGAAAATCTGAGATAGTAAATGGATTTGAATTGATATCATTGATGCAATGTTCAATTTTCGATTGGATGATCAAAATGGGATATGGTTAATTGCTAAGTTCGATTTTTATTGGGCAATAATAGTGCTGTTGCAAAATTCGAGAGATCTGGACTGATTTCCTTCTATTTTCGATTTTCAAATTTTAATTGACATTTTCAAAAGATGTGTTTCATGATTTATGGGAGATTGTGTCAATTAAAACTAAAATTCAATGCATTTAAATCGTTTTCGGTCCCATCCCTTGGCATTTTCGAATGCATTTAATGTTTTATTTTCATAAAATCGAAAATTATTGGATAAATTGCCAGGTCGGCCCTTAGCACACGTTTTGTATTAAAGTTTTTGCCCTTTTATTGGTAGGGTCGGCCTTGCATTGGAGGGACGTTTGCTATTTAAGGAGGCCATTTCTTTTCATTTTCTCCACACTCAAGCAATTTGTTCTCTGCTCTGCTTAATCAGCGAACCCAGTCTTCATAGGCAGCGAAATTCAAGCATTGTTTGGCAATTTTTGAAGCATAATAGGCAGCGAACTTGAGGCTTGAATTGGCGATTTGAATCAGAGATCAGATCTGGGTTTTATCTAAGCCAATTTGAGGCAGTTTCAAAAGGCTAGAGGGCAGTTTTTGAGCCAGAATTGGAGGCAGCTAAGACCTGGGTGTAATCTCAGTTTTTTTTGAGGGCTTGTTTGGGCTTGATTCTACCCATTTGCAGCATTCAATAGAGCAGCGATTTATTATACATCATTTGGAGGCATCTTTCCTACACTTTTGGCACCCGAATTTGAAATTGTGAGGGCCTTCTTTCAGCATTTGTCTCGGATCCGAAAATTGAAGACATGTTTTCAATTTCAGAATTTGATAAGGGAGTTTGTGGATTTGAAAGAGATCAGTCCAGATTTGGTAGATTGAAGGAAGAGGAGATCTTTTGCTTGTGGAGTTAGAAGATTTTTGGAGATTAAGCCCAGCTAATTGCATTGACAAAGGATTCCTAGCTTTGTACTTGGGTGAGTGGCCTATCTTTTCCTCTCTTTCCAATTGCTTTCATTTCATTGGTGCTAGTCTAGGTGTTGAAAACTAATTTCAAGAGTAGAGTTAGGTGTTTGGTTAGTAGGTTGATTACTCGATTGTCTTGAGTAGCTTTTTTCCCTCAAGTTCTTGCTTGCATTCCATCATTTCATTTCATCATCATATGGAGAAGATTGGAGTGATAAGTGTAGTCCATCTCATAGGAAACGGCAGGGAGTGATAAGTGGTAGTCCCACCCCTAAGGAGAAGATTGGAGTGATAAGTGTAGTCCATCTTAAAGCAAAGGCGGGGAGTGATAAGTGTAGTTTTCATCATTTCATCATTAGGAAGAAGATTGGAGTGATAAGTGTAGCTCATCTCTTAAGGTAACGGTGGGGAGTGATAAGTATAGTTTCCATCTCATTAAGAGGAAGTTTGGAGTGATAAGTGTAGTTTCACCATCATTGTAGAAAAAGCGGGGAGTGATAAGTGTTTAGGATGGCTGATGCCAATGCAAGCAAGCGACCCAAAGGAACTAATGCTAAAATAGGAGACAAGAAAGTCATGATACCCAATTCCAACTTCCGCTCAAAATTGAAATATGTTGAAGACACCAACATTGGTACCCTTGATATGATACAATTGAGAGATAAGTTGAGAGACAGCCAATCTCCTATTGCAAAGAAAATCTACAAGTCTGGAGTTGTGCATGCAGCTGCCTTCCCTCCTACCTTGCCTTGTCCAGAATTGATCATGGAGTGTGCATCTAGACTTAACATTCAGAGCAAGTCAGTCATGATGGATGGAGAGAAAGTTTTGGCAAACATCAGCAGTCCATTGATTGAAGATACATTCAACATACCTAAGCAGAATAGCACAGAGACACTATCTATTGATCAAGCCACCAGATTCTACCATGACAACCAGGACACATACTTTGCTCAGCTAAAACAGAATTGGTTACTTGAAGGCAAGAAGGGAGTCACCAAGACCTCAAAGCTCACCAGGTCCAACTTCAAATCAGAATATGGCGACCTCATCGTCCTCCTCAACAGAATCATGGGCTTAGCACAAGGTATGCAATTCGAAACTTGGATGTACTATTTCATTGATGGCATAGAAAGTGGAAAGAAGAAATTTGATTGGGCTGCAATAATTAGTGAAAATCTAGAGTTACAACTTAGAACAGTGTTGTCTCAAAAGCAGTTTTATATGGGATAATATCTTTTTTACTTAATAGCAAGATTATTTAGACAACCGAGACTTAAGGCTAGGGGAGAAGTTGGTCGTGGGCCTGGGCAATACTTGGTGTATGAGTGCTATCCACGGCTTCATTTGCGCAACACCAAGGATTACAAGACATTTTATGATGCCTTTGCCATGAAGTTAGTAAGGATGTTGCAAGGAACTCTTGCTCGGAGGCTCTCTCTGGAAGCCGAAGCCAAAGTTAGAAAATATGGGAGTTGGTTCATCCAATTTGCACAATTCACATACATAAGATTGGCTGGATGTACAACTTGTCCCAAGAGGCTTCCAAGGTACCCACCCGATCGATTAGTTTTGATGGAGTTGGCTAGACAACTGGAGCAATATGATAAAATGATGAAACAAAAGGGTGAAGCAGGGGTTACCCTCTCACTTGTGATAGGCAATGACAGTTGTCCCAACCATGTTGCCTTTGCATCTGCTGAAAAGGAATTAGAACAATATCACCTAGCTTGGTATAAGGCAAGACAAGGATTTGATCCTCATGCTCTAATCAAGGCAGCTCAAGGGGGAACATTTAGGCATGTGCCTACGATAGAAGATTTTTGGGCTAATGCACAAGATGACTTTCATGTGAGGAAGCTAGCTTTCTCAAGACTGTCACTAAGCCTGATGAGAGCCATAAAATGGAAAAATCTTATGATCCTAGACTAGTTGGAAGAAGATGAAGATGTGCTAAGAGAAGACTACAACACAGTAGAAGGAACGGAGTTAGATCCAGTCAACTGGAATGATTGCCAGGATCCATCCTTAGAGGCAATTAATAAGTCGGTTGAACTGCACACTCAGTGGTGGTATAACAAGAAGTATGAGCAATTGCAAAGATCAAGGATACGCCTTACTTATAAAAAGATGAAGCCAGTTGAGGTTCAAACAGAATCAGTTAGCCAGCAAGGTGAAGGCAGTGACCGGCAACAACCACAGCAACAACAGCAAGCCAGTAAGGGCAAGAAGAGAAACATTGAAGTTGAGAATGATAAGGAAGATCCAAGGCCTCTAGCAAAGAAGCAAAACAAAGTATCATCAAGAGAAAGTATATTTGAGGCTAGAAGCCAAGAGCACGATGATCGTGGACAAGGTGCGGCAATTGAAGTGAGTTCAAGTTCAGAGTCAAGCGGTGAGGATAGCAGTAGTGGATATTCTCCTCTTTCAGAAAATCAAGTAAACGAAGATGTGGCAATCTCAAGTGATGAAGAAGATATACAAGTTGATATTGAGGGTGAAACGGCACAAGAAGGAAATCAAGCACCCAATGATGAGTATGCAAGGCTTGTTCAGCCAAATCCAACAGTGGGAGTTTTCACTGGGCCCGCTTGGATGTTGAAGATGCTTCAGCCCATTATCCCAGAGCCTCCCATCCAGACAATTGAAGAAATTCAAAGGGATGCAGAAAGAGAAGGTGATGCTAGACAGAGGCAAGCAGAAACAGTGGCAAGGGTAATCAGA
Organism: Chamaecyparis obtusa; assembly: GCA_027943335.1. Taxonomy (NCBI): domain Eukaryota; kingdom Viridiplantae; phylum Streptophyta; class Pinopsida; order Cupressales; family Cupressaceae; genus Chamaecyparis; species Chamaecyparis obtusa. Next base: position 3,169,609 of record BSBK01006771.1, on the reverse strand, counting down.
GATGATGGTTATAGAAAAGTTCAAATTGCCATACCAAAAGTCAACAAGACAGTGGAGGAGATTACAATTCAGGACTATGAATTTCAAGAGCATGACTTGGGAGCAGCAACTGATGAGATAGAGTGTGAAGAACTTCAAGAGAATGTAACTTCAGTAGTTGAAAGGTTAGCAAGGGCAAATGTTGAAAATGCTAAGTTGAAAAGAGAAAATGAATATTGGAAGAGTATTTATGATGGAAGGAGTCAGTCAATCCAGCAAGTGCCAAGGGCAGCTCTCCTCCAAGCTAATGAGAGCAACATCGAACTAGACGTCGAAGAGTGGGTCAGCGACACCATCCAGGAAGGGCGAAATTTCTTGCTTCCTTTCATGGCTACTTTCAGGACTTTCATAACTATCAGGAATAGATTCAAAACGTTTGAGGCAAGATGGAGGGATTTCCTTCCAATTCGTGAGTACACCATTCCCAAGCTGGAGGCAGTTACAAAAACATCAGAAGGATCATTGGTGAAGGCCAAGGTGATAAACGAAGGAGAGAAGAGAACAGTTGAGTCTTGGTTTATGGCCTTGACAGTCAGGTTGGGAACACTAGAAGAAATACAGGACAAGATGGCACAGCACAGTCCGGGGATTGAGGCTTTCATTTCGAACACAATGAATGATGCTAGAGTTGCACTAGATTTTGAAGAAACAACAGAGGTCAATTTCAATGAGACAGAGTTTGGATCGAGGTTGGATGATTTGGGAAAGATTGTCCCTTTGAAGAAAAGATTGGACATCCTTGCCTCTCTCAAAGCCTTAGTTCAATTTGCAAAGGACGATGAGGAAGAGAATGAGAAGATACTACAAGCAGCAAAGGACGTGGTCATCACAGCTGAGCTCAAGATGAGGCATTCACCTTGCCCTCCTGTGAAAGAAGTTGATAATATGTTGGCTAAGTTCATCACTTATGCTAAAAGAATGAAAGAAAAGGGTAAAATTATATTAGAAGACCATTTGATGTAAACCCATGTGGCAATTTTTCCTTTCTTCTTGAGTGGGGTAGGTGTCAGTTTCTGATTGGCTACCATTTTTGGTGCCTTCTCATTGGTTACCACTATTCTTTTTTCTCATTGGTCCATTGATGAGGTGGCGTCTTTTCATTGGCTGATGGGGTGGTAACCCTAATTAGGGTTTTTGAGATTAAATCTGGATCATTGATTTTGCCTCTTAATCTTGGCCATTTATTGTAATTTCAAGCCTCTATATAAGGCCATTTGATATCATTTGTAAAGGGTTGAAGAAAATTGTTGCATAATATAATACCAAAATTGCTTCTCTTATCATTGTTGTGTCTTGCATGGTGATTAAGAACACTTGGTGTTATTGCATGGTTTCTACTTCCAATTGTAAGAGATAGATTTCATTTCAATTAAGTTGTTAAAGCATTTTCATTTTTAAGCAAGTGTTAAAGTAAGAGTAGTGATAGATGGTTAATTGTATGGTGACATTGGTAGATGTTTGATAGGGATCCTATACTAGGCCACTAGCATCTTGGCGGCTTGTCAAGAAGCCTTGCATGGTAATCTAGTCTTCTTTCCTTAGAATCATTGCATCTATGGAGGTAACGCCGCTGGCATGTCTTCATTAGGTTGATCCCCGTCCATTTGCCAATCTTTCCATCCTTAGGAGTAGAAGTAATCAATAGCTTAGTAGTTGAAATTGAGAATTAGAAGTTGGAAAGTGAAGTTTGAGAGTTTGAAAAGAGCAAAGTTGAAAGTGATATAAATTGAGAGATCATTTGAAAAGGTTGCAAAAGCTAGAAGTCTTATCATCATCATAGTAAGAGTTGAGATATTTCCAAGTGAACAACGTAAGGCCGCCAATGTGATTATCAGCAAATCACATTTATATAATTGAGTTAGTATCCACAAGTGTAAGGAACCTTGGAGTATCTTATATACTTTTCAAGAGAGGGTTGAGTGTTTGGTACGCCGTATCAAGTATTTCAATTGCTATATGTTATGTAGTGGTACAAAACTGACATCAACAAGACCATATCTCAAAAATGAACTGTTGGATTTTGCTAAATTTTGGATATGTTGGTGATAAACAAATTTAGAAGAATCTCACCGGAGCGATTGGAGAGAAAATGTCAGGTTCAAAAGTTATGACTGACTGTGTGCGGGTCTATGTAAAATCTGTAAAAGAGTGAGGTTCCTTCTTTAAAAGCCTAACCGCTTGAAGGTAGATTCGATCATATTGAAGGTTGTCATAGTGTATAGAACCTTTGGATATTTAAGACAGGTCATGTGAAGAATTATGGTAATGTTCAAGAACGACGACATCATTTTGTGAATTTGCATGATATTTTCTATATGGGCTCACCTTACAGAATGAAATACTTGAAATTTATAAAAGATAAGTATTCCATGTTTTATTAATGCACATAATTTTTGAGTTTGTAATTCATGCTATACAATTGGTTAGTAAAATATTGTATGCTTCTATCATTGGTATTTCCGGTCGTGATAGTTTAGTGAGCTATGTGTAATCTCTCTCTAACATACCTTCAAGACAGAAGCACAAGATAATTGCATTCAAGGGAGAAAGAACTTGATGCTTGCAAACGAATTGATGATTGAGACTAGATGCAAAGGGTGTTTGACATTTCAAAAGAAGTCAAGAAGTTGATGAACTTGAGCTTCAGAGGGAGCAAATGGTTTAGTCAACTTGTGACAATCTTGATCATATTGATTGAAAGGGAGTTTACTATTGAAGGTGAAACACTTCTGAGGTAAACTTGATATAATTGATTATTATACTAATGAATCATGAATGTTTTTAATGGGCCCGCCCCCTGTGTAAATCATGAGGAAGTGACGACTTCCAAATGATTATCACTTGTATTTGCAAAAGTTATTGGAAGGTGACGATCTTACAATAACTTGATTTTCTATTGTGATAGATATCTTGTGATGGCTGAAACAGATCATGATAGATGGCATCTTCTATTGTGATAGACATCTTGTGATAGCTGAAACAGATCATAATAGATGGCATCTTCTATTGTGATAGACATCTTGTGATGGCTGAAACAAATCATAATAGATGATGTGAATGTTCTTATGGTAAGTGCACATTACCTATGAACATTTTTTGAGTACTTGGTGGATATCATGAGACTTGATATTCTGTAGGCCATTACTCTGAGCACTTGGTGAATATCATGAGACTTGATATTCTATAGGCCAATGCTCTCGATATCATGAGATGATATCTTTATGAACTCTTGAGTACTTGGTGGACATCATGAGAATTGATGTTAGTAGGCCATTACTCTAAGCACTTGGTGAATATCTTGAGAGTTGATATTCTGCAAGCCAATGCTCTCAATATCATGAGATGATATGTTTATGAACTCTTGAGTACTTACGTGAATGTCATGTGTTGACATTCTGATAGGCCAATACTCAAGATATCAAATGGATAGAATCGCCAATGGAGGCAATCCACACATTGAGACTATGTTTCTATTGATTACATCGTGAGGATGATGCCTTTATTGCTTACATCATATAATTGATGTTATCAAGTGCCTTAAGTGTTGGCATTGGATTGATTTATCCTCCCTAGCTAAGAGGGAGTCTTGATGTTTGTAGCATCGCTCAAATAAATAATACTTACTATATGATTATTATGAGAAATGATTTATTATATATATCAATATATATAATAATTGATATATATATTAATATATATATATATATATATATATATAGTCAGATTATAATTATTCTCATAATAACTAAATAGTTAAATTGATAAAATAAATTAATGAATAGACATGTCCCATGAAGGGACATGTCTCTTCTTGTCCTTGTCGTGTATAAATACAAAGAGATCCATGCATTTGGAAAACACATACAATCAGATAGTGCTATTACATTTGCAATGGTCCTAAAACCTTAACAAAACTACATGCAACAACCAAGAGTCATCGCATCCAGTTTACATGGCCCAAAGTGCTTCAACTCTAAATCAAGATTCAACCAAGACTAGAGGGGTTGTGAAAGAACAAGCAACTACAAAGATAGAAGTCAATAAACCAATAGAGGTAGAAGCAAAGCTCGCGCCCAAAACAAACACTCCAATTGTGTTCTATCATGGAAAAGATGAGTCTGCTCCATTTCTTCTATTAGTAAGAATTTTTGGTAAATTACTACATAACTATTTGATAGATTTAGGAGCATCAAGTAATGTTATGCCTCTAGCCATATGCAGAAGATTAGGACTTATCCCTGTAAACACAAACAAGAAGGTTACACAAATAGACAGGACAAAGGTACCGGTTGTGGGCGAGTTGAACAAAATTCATATGCAGTTGGCATCTGGTCCTAGAATGGATCAACATATTGACATTTCAGTTGTGGACATTCCAAATGGCTATGGCATGCTCTTAGGCAGAGACTAGGCTAGGAGGTTGAATGACTATTTAGCCACAAATTTCTTACATATGTGGTTGCCATGGATGGGAATTCCTAACCAAACCAGAACTGGAAGCACCCCAAGATTGAACCTAGTCTTTTTGGCTTTCGTTCTTGGTAGTTTTGGTGTCGGTCCCCTGAGATTCCTCATGCTTCGAATGAGAATTGATGAATTTTGCTAAGTCTAGAGTGGAGAATTGTTTTCTGTGTTTCAAGGTTTTAGTTTTTAAGGCTTTCCTAATTAAAAACTATGAGTTTGGATGAAGAGTTGAGTTCAAAATCCCTCGAAGAATGAACCAAAGAAATTTGAAGTCTTTTGGTGAAGTTCCTATTTTTTAGGGATTTCTATTTTAAGTCTTGGATTGGCTTTAGTTTGAATTTTGAAGTGGTTCCTATTTTCTTAGGGTTTCCTATTTTTTAGGTATGTCTATTTTGAGTGAGTCCCAATTTGCCCTAGTTTCACGTTTGATCAAACTTACTATTTATAGTAAGTCTATTTTTGGTAGGTCAAATGAGCATTGACTAAAGAGAAGGAAAATGGGTATCCAGATCTATATTTGGAAAGATGATAAAAAAATACAGTTTGAAAAAGCATTCTAAAAAAAGGTAGCCTGAAAAAGCAACTCCGGAAAAGGCAGTCTTGAAAAAAAAAAACAATTCCTTAAAAGATAGTCTTGAAAAAGCACCTTAGGAAAAAGCAGTTCAAAAAGCATCAAAAAGAAAACATGTAGCCCAAAAAGTGAAAAAAAAACATATGGGGTTGTGTTGATGTAAGTTTTGTTCCACCACAACATATAGAAATCAAACACTCAATATTTCAAGGTGAAACACTAAATCTCCAACTCTCTCTTGAATAAGGTCACTTCTCATGCTAAGCCTGCAAAGTAAGATCATGAAATGACTTCAAGGTCTCCTCTAATTGTGGATACTCGCTCAATGAAATGATGTGATTTTCTGCTAATCACTTAGGGGACTTATGTTGTTCATTCAATGGATATCAATTGTTTGCACTTCTAAAGATTTGGCTTCACAATGTGTAATGAAAATATAGTTTTTGATTTGCCAACTCTTACTCCAACTTAAACTTAAACTTCTACTTCTACTTTTGACTATGAATGGGAGTAAGAATAGATGAACTTGGACTCTACTAGATGTAGCTTTATTAGCAACTCCACCCACCTAGTACAAGCTTCTAAGGAATATTCAAATGGTTTTCACATCAATATCTCCTCTTCAATCCCAATAGATGGATGTAAACCAAAGATTAAATATCAATTGAAGTTAAGTTCTTTCAATCATCGACTAACCACACAAGGCACACTTATAATCAGCAAGAGGCTAGTGGCTCGGTTTTCTCAAGTCAAGCAAGTAAACATCCACAATTACTTTCATTCAACTAAACTACTTCAACATGAAAAGAAATCTACTCCAAGTTAAAGATTGAGGAAACCATGCAAGACCTCAAAGCAACATTAAGTAATTCACCATGACGACCAACAATGAATTATCAATCACTTTGATGAGCATTATAGCAGTAATTTGATCAAGTCTCTCCCTTAGCTAGCCTACTCTAATCTAGCTCTCTAATCTAATGCTTCTCTCTAATGAATCTGCTATCTAACTGTTACAAATGAGAAGGCCTTGGCCTTGTATAGGTGTTCAACTTCAATTACAATGAAGGACCAAGATCAAGGGCCAAGATTTGTCTCTACAAACCCTAATTAGGGTTGCCAAACTGTTAACCAACTACATGAAGGCATCACACTGTGGGCCAATAAGAAAATTACAAAGCTTTTGTTAGCCAATGAGAAAATTGGACACTTGGCATAATATGATTGAAGGTGTTTGAAACTGGAATTTTCTGATTAGAGAAGACAACTAGTTGCCACCTCAACATCTTTATCATATAGACTCGATCAATCTTCATGGTGAAGAGAAAATATCTCTTGATACTCAACATTGCCCAACTCTCCAATGTGACAAATTTTTGCTTGCCTATCATTGCCTTTAGGAGTAGATTTAGATTCTTCTAACCCTTTCCCTTTAATTTTCGTTGATTTCAGTTGTGTTTGTTCGAAGAATAAGCATCACGAGACTGCATTATCCGATGGAGTTCTAGACAGAAAAGTTGAAGAACAATTCAAAGGTAAGGCCCCTTGGATTACCAACATATCACATCAACCATTGAGCTTATCCACAGTCAAGAACTGACATAAAAGAACCTTGGAATCTATTGTACGATCCTTCACAATCTTTTCATTTTAGTTGTGTCCGTTCAAAGAATAAGCATCATGAGACTGCAATATCTGATGGAGTTCCAGCCAGCAGAGTTGAAGAACAATTCAAATGTACTACCCCTTGGATTACCAACATATCACATCAACCATTGAGCTTATCCACAATCAAGAACTGACATAAAAGAACCTTGGAGTCTATTGTATGATCTTTCACAATCTTAGCATACGCATGATTTTGCTCAAGAGAGGATAAGATACTTTGGTATTTTATTCTATTGTTGGTGCAGTCATAAAACACCCATCAATAGGTCCCCATTTGCAATGGGGTGATGGTGTGAAAAGGTCACAACAGGTATATTGAGCCAACTTTGATTTGGACTTGGTTTGATGTATTGAGTACTTACGTAAATTTGTAGAGATAGAGCCTCTGGCTCAATATTTAAAATCCTTTTTGTATATTCATTGACAATTGTATTAGCTTTAGTAGTTCTTTGTTATATCTGCATAAACTCTGAATTTGAAGGTCAAGTATATTTGAAGCATCTGATACAATGTTTTGTGGCTTATACTGGCTCTTAGGATTGTGCTCTCAATCGATGTTCATTACCTCCTGCATTTCAACCTAATTGTGTTGTACTAAGCTAAGTTGATAATTTTCCATTCTGAACTGAGTATTATGGATTGCAGAATTGATCAAAAACAAATTGCCCATTATCTTTTTTACCTTTTATTTCTCCTTTTCCCTTCCCACCCATTGCAGTAACCCCACACCAAGTTTTTTAATTTTAAAATGTAGAAAACGCAAATAAAAGTTCATGCACTTTCTAATCACAAAGTTCCTAATGTGGGCAAGATGAGAGCATACGGTGTTACAACATTGATACCACTGTAGTAACTGCAGACCATTTTTTTTCTGTTAGAAAATGCGAATACAAGTTTACGTACTTTCTAACAACCCAGTTCCCCCTGAAATGTAAAGATGTCAAGAGAACCAAAGCATGTAGGTGGCAGGGCCAACCCAAATCAACACCTCTTCATGCACTTCTTTTGGTATTCTTTGATCTTCTGTTTCTCTTCTTACTTCAGCTGTATTGAATATCTTCTCTCAACTTTTTGGTTCCTCTTCAATGCATTTATCTTGGTCAGGTTCAGGATCGTTTGATTCTAGGGCTTCTACAACCTTTTTTTGTAAATTGCTTCTTTATTCCTCTTGTTTATTTTTTTGTGAATGGATTTCAGAGCAATTTTCTTTCATGATAACTTTCTTTATTTTCTTCTTTCAATTGCTTATTTTTTAAAGTTTTGAGTATGGTTTCGAACTTGAATTTATTTTATTCTAAAAAGTGCTTCATATTAATTTTTCAAGGAATAAAAAGTTACATTAAATAGTTACATCATTTGAGCAGGATTCTTAACAAGAGGATTCTCTCCCTATATAGGAAAGAAAAGAAAGCACCTAAGCCTGTGCCCTAAAGGGCAAAGAGTTCACATCTCTTGGAAACCACTTGAGCTTAGCTTGTACAATCAAAGCAGAATCTTGTCTGAAAACCGTCAACTTCTGCATGCTGAGATGAGAGGTATCCCCATGACAGATGGCATGGCATCTTCACCTCCAAAGGAAACTGATTATATCCAACCGAGTTGTGTGCCATAAGCCCTTGCAGCTGTACCAGACCATCCAAGAATCACCTGAAAAGGCCCTTTCCAAGAGAGAGGAACAATAAAAAGGAAATTGAATTCATCTTGTGGACATCCCCAAAAGCCTTTAGTTGTTGGACATTTCTAGAAGATATGATGAACTATTTCTTCTTTTCCACATGTAGTGCAAAAATTAAAATGCACCTGTAAATTTAGTCTTTTGCAATGTTGTTTTGATAGGTAAACCTTGGTGTATTAGTAGCCATCCTATCATCTTATGTTTGAAGGATGTTCTTTTTGTTTCAAAAACTTCACAACATTGTTTCCATCTTACTTCAAGGTCTTGGACCCGCGATTGTTTGTTCAATCAGAGGGCAATGGAATTACAGTGGAGAACTTGATTTTATAAATGATCAATCCTTCAATTTATAGTTTAGGAGGGTTTTTCTGTGTTCTACTTCCAATCCCTCCAATATGGGCCTACGATATGTAAATACATTTTCAATTAACTGTGCTCAGAAATCATAGTAAATAGTTCTTGAAAAGTGGATTTGTTTGTTGGGGTCAAAACATGAGACTTTAAGTCCCACCAAGATTTCCATTGTTTCTAATTCTCATTGTTCGCAAGGTCTTTGCAATAGAAGACGCCCTTGCCAGTCTTTTGCCTACAAAGAAAGGCTGAGGCCCAAGTAGGCCAAATTGCGAGGTGAAGGTCCAAATAGGACATGCAGTGAAAGCCGAAGCATCCTATAGGCCCTCAAGCTGATAATGGAGAGAAGTACGGAGTATCTGACATGTGACCCCTATTCTTTGAAGTGTTGATGATCTGAAAATCATAAAAGCACTAGCCTTAACAATTATGTCACGCATGTGGAAAGGTCGATTGATTTTATGGGTACATTAAGGATCGTATGGCAGACAAGGATGGGTGTCACCTGTCATTGCCCATACAATCCATTTCCCTGCAAGAGCTATTTCTTACATTCTTATGTCTGGAATCTACAGATCCTCTTGATCCCTTGGAGGACTGCAAATATCGCAAGAAAGGGGCTTGGAAGGGGGGCTTTCTTCCCTCCTTGTTTGCTTCATGGGAAACTTCTAAGAACCCTCTTAAGCGTTTTTAGATGTTCCTTGGGCTGGAAATAAACAGCAAGAGGAAGATCAAGTTTTTTCCACTTTAGCAGCTTCTCTGCAATTTTTTCTAGAATCCACTACCATTGATCAGCTATAGTGAGATGCTACCAAAAGGAATACCCAAATAATGAACAGTTTCACCTAGTTTTATGATTTTCCATTGCTGGTTCAGCTGTGGTGAGGGTCATCTTGACCAATCAGCAAAACTTATATTTTTTCTGTTGGAAAACTGAAGCAGAAAGACGAATAAGACAAGATACAAAATACAGAGTCCCTTTACCCTGGGAAAAACCCTCTTGGCAGAGGGAAACAACCCAGCCTACAAAGCAGTACCCCTTTATTAATATGTAAAATGTAAAATCCAATACATCAAATCTTCCGCAGAGATAGAAGATACTAACACAGACAGATTACAAAGATGAACTCAAAAGAAAACACTGTTCATTGGATGAACACACGGTAGGAAATCTGGCTCACTGAATGAGCACACAAGCAAACACACAGGTCACACAGATGATGCTAGAATCCGTCCAATCTGTGGAGAGCACGTTCAACCCGTGAGCATGCCCAGAATGCATACATGGTAGACACAGTGAAGTATCACACACAGGCCAGATGAAAGATGCCTCACGCAAAAGTATCCTTTCCTTTCGTTCCAATATTCACATACGGCAATTACAATCTGGAAATAGCATATTACTGAAAACACCCAAAACTTGTGTCTTTCTATCCTGCTCGTCTCGGGTTACACCTCACGGCAATTAGACTGAATGATCGAATTCCATATTCGATAGAGAGAAGAAGATCCAAAGGCAAACACCGGGTGTGGTGACGCTTCACCTTGCCTGGCGTTACAGCCGGCAAGGTGAAGCGTTACCATAGTGAGCATTACCAGAAGAGGAAAGCTCCCGCGCTGAGGAAAGACTGCCTGGAGAGTGAAGTGGGAATCAACACACGGTGGATTCAATGAATCACGCAACCGTTATGAGCCAGCGCGGAGACATATGACAACTCGGAAGTCGTTGCCAGTTGTAACAGAATTCAACCTCCAGCAACGGTTGAAGTCGTAAAGGAAGATGTGATAATCATAAGAGCAACAAAAATAAATATACATATGACATGAGATAAGTCTCTGTCGCAGCTACCAGAATTCAACATTTTCTTCATGTATAACTTCGCAGCAGTATCAGAAAAAGACTCTAAACAATGCCTTGTACCTTGAACAGATTGTTGAGTAAGCCCAAGAGTTAGAGCTGAATCATGGGCAAAGTGAATGGCGAGTAGTTGGCTGTTGTTCGGTTAAAAAAAACGTCCAATTTGTCCCTGAATTATTGCTGCTTCCAGTAAATGACCAAGGGCACTAGCAGCAATGACATAGAGATAGGAGGCTAAGGGACATCCCTGCTTGATGTATTGCTGTAATTGGATAAGTGCTGAAGGAATGCCATTCACATTAATCCTTTCAGAAGCATGTGAAAACAAAGTCCCCAGTGCTTTGTGGAAAAAGAAACCAAAACGAAGCCAACCCAGCATATCTAAAATAAAATCCCACTTTATCCTATCATAAGCTCTATGTTTGACTTAAATTCTTTTGTCCATTACATACCCTTCCATTCTGTTATAGGTTTATTCAGAATAAACCTGCCTTTTATAAAGCCTTTCTACTCTCTTCGGACTATTTGTGCCACCAATGTTTTAATCTTTCTAGCTTGGGTTTTTACTAAAAATTCATAAGAAACATTAGGAGGGAAACAGGTTTCCAACTACTTACCCTCTCTCTTTGGAGCCCTTTGGAATGAGTTTGATAAATCCTCCACTTACTGGCTCCCGCATGATACTTTGTTATCATTCTTTGGAAGTTTTCCTTCTCCCTTTGCAAGTTATTGATTTCTTTGATGGGCTATGGATTGGTCTGTAACATGCAGCAGCTTAAATGCCCTTTAATATTCATTTTTGTAAGCACTCTTTTGAATTTGCTTGCAATTTCTTTGGAATGCTGTAAGGTTTTTCAGGTGTGATTTTTCTTGCTTTTGTCTCAAGCCACCAAATTTTTTGGAAGAGAAATTGTTTGCTATCACGTAGATGACTATTGAAATGTGTAAATTGGTATGTTGACTCCCACCTGTGCAAGATGTTTGTCCTTCACTCGGCCATTCTGTATCCTAATTGAATTTGTTCTGCTAGATATTCAATTCTCTTGTTTGTTGGGTTTGGTGCAATTCTTGATTCTAATGCTGCCTATTATTGTAATTTTAATTCCTCCTTATTGCGATGATAATTTTAATCAGAAAGCTTAATTAATCTTCTGTTAAAGACCTTGTATGTGGGCATGAATTTCTTTGCCCATTTTCAACATCTTATTAGAGACTACTGTATCTCTGCTTTACACATTATCTGCATTCGATTAGCACTGATTTAAAGCTTCTTAATAGTTTGTATTACTTCACAATTGCTCTAATAGTGTGCTTCAGTTTTTATTATATATGATTATGTTTGTTTGATGCACATTGTTTTAAAATTTCTTATCCTAACTGATTTCTATCATAGGTTACAGACATTTACAATTTGGCATCTGTCATTATAATACAATTTTCACAGCCTGTCAAATTTAGAGAAGAGATAACAGAATACTTTTTATTTTGGTCATGTTGTCATGGTGTAGAGTAAGTGATAGTTCAGAAAAGAAACAATCGCTCCGTGAAATTTTGTTTTCATGCCAGAACCGAGCTTGGTTGGTTTTTGTTTGTAATGTCCTTGGGTTATGAAAATGAGCTGATATATCTGCTTGGATTTAGTGCCTCTTGTATTGGTGATGCACTGATGAACAGAAGATAGTTTTGCTATGACTAAGATTGTGGCTTGTCAGAAACACCAATAAAAATGAATTTTGCACATGGCCCTGTTTGTACAGAAAAGTGACAGAGCAAAATGCCAAAGAAGAAAATCTCCTCTGATATTATTTTAATTGCTTCTTTATAGTTTTTTTAATCTTTAGCCGTGACAAATACTATTTGACCTTTCCAGTGAAGTATTTTTATTGATATTTTATGGCAGAATGGAGGTGGGCTTGCTGAGTATGCTGTTGCACCTGTTAAGACCACTGTGAAGAGACCTCCAGAGGTTTCCGCTGAAAGTGGTGCTAGCCTGCCTATAGCTGGTCTCACTGCATTGCAGTCAATTCGGGATTCTGCAGGTGTTAAACTGGATGGTACAGGAAAGGAAGTCAATCTGCTTATAACAGCAGCTTCAGGTGGGGTTGGACAATATGCAGTCCAGGTAATATTCTTTTTTTTAAGCAATGGTTCAGTATACTTTTTTAAACATGAATTAAGTTGAATTTAATTTTATAGAGAGAGCTAAGAGATCTTACAAGCACATTTGACATTCAGATAGCAAAACTTGGTGGAGCACATGTTACTGCAACATGTGGAGCTCGAAATATAAACCTTGTTAAAGAATTAGGAGCTGATGAAGTATTAGACTACAAAACACCAGAAGGTGCTGCTTTGAAGAGTCCATCAGGGTGCAAGTATGATGCTGTGATTCACTGTGCTTCCCATATGCCATGGTCCACATTCCAACCGCATCTTAGTCCTAATGGCAAAGTGATTGACCTTACTCCCAATTTCATGACATTCACTACCTTTTTCACAAAGAAACTGACTCTATCCAGCCAGCAAATTGTGCCATTTTTGGCGTGGCCAAGGAGCACTGACCTGGCATACATGGTTAACCTGGTGAAGGAGGGAAAGATAAAAACTATTATCGACTCAACATACCCCCTGCATAAGGCAGAGGACGCATGGGCAAAGATAATGGATGGTCATGCCACAGGAAAGATAGTGGTAACATTTGATGAGTAGTTATTGGGATATGTCAACTGTTTACTTGTACAGATCCATATCATGTTTTTATTACCTTCATTAGAAGTACATAGGAATTGTGTAAATTTGTGTATGAAATAATTGACAAGAAAAGTTTTGTTAGTGCTACTTCATTTGTAAGTTGTGCTCAGTTATTTTATCGTCATTTGTAAAATATTAGTGAATTTCTACACACTTCTGAGTATTCTATGTATTTTGGTTTTCGTGAGTATCTTCAACATTTTAATGTTTGAGCTTTGTTAATGGTTACTATGAATTCTGCTTTGCACGTGATTCATAATTTCATGTGTCCACCACCTTGGGGGATTGCAAGTTTGTTGGTTTTCACCCTCTGCTATACAGTGTATGGGCCCTTAAGTTACTCTCTTTTTCCACTAGAATGCTCTGTTAAACCATGTTTGTACATGTATTTTTATTCCATGGGAATTTTAAATGCTGGTAGTAAAACATACCAGAGATCAGCCTTTAAATATTGAAATCTTATGCTTTTGTTTAATGATTTCTGGATTTGACTGCATTATTAATTTTTTCATTGATGTTTCTGACCTTACTCCATGATCCATCATCTGGATGAGTGAGCTAGAAAATATAATCATAGAGTATGATCCGAAATGTTGATAGAAAAGTCAATAACACTGTCAAATCCAGAAACCATTGAACAATTTATCATAGACTGTAGAAGCTTCACATTTAATCCTATGCTTTTGTTAACTATATATGTACTTCATGAATTTTATTTCAATTCAGTACTATTAGGACACTGAAGCAGCATTGAATTCTTTTAATTATTTATTTTCCCCAATCATAGATGGCTATTTAAATCTTCCCAAACTAAATATTATTAGTCCTGAATATGTAATTAAACTAATAAATAAGGGTGATACAATTTTCCATCCAAGGGGATTAATTAAATGTTATCAACTAATACTAATGCTGCTTTTCAAGCACCAAGGTTCTTTTCACTAATAGAATAAGAATTAGACAAGTTTTGTCAAAAATAACATTATCTAAAAAACATCATTTCTCCGAGTATGAAAATCCAAAGATGTCTACATGCAAGGTTGTCAAGCAATCCTTGTTGGAGTAAATATGTTAGTCACTTTGCCATTAATTAATCATCAATTAATTATTTAGATTCCCTTTTACATTATTACCCTTAAGATAAACTTATGTTAAGACATCTATATATGTTATGTTGTTTCAAATCATAGGATGATGACACATGATCTAACTTAATGCCCACCTAGTGTTTCATCTAAGATTTGTTGTTGCCTTCTATAAGCATTCATTTCGTTTTTTTTTTTATCAATAAAGGCCAAAGCCAAGTTTTTGTATTATGCAGAAAAAAAGTATACAGTATCTAACATCTAGTAACCAAAATATTGTTCATCTAGTATCTAACATCTAGTAACCAAAGAAAGTATACAGTATGCCTTGTCGCATGATCGCAAGGCAGCATTCTTACCCTTGCGATCATGCGACCATTCAACTACCCCGGGTCTTTCCTTCTACCTTGTCGCATGATCGCAAGGCAGATTTTCCACTCTTGCGATCATGCAAGCAGACCACATTTCTACCGCAATTACCCAGCTGCAGCATATAATGTAGTTTTTTTGTTTTTTTTTTAATTTATATTATTTTATTCCTTTCTCTCTGATGTTTTATCTCTGCTGGAGCCGTACCGCCGTCGGGGCTCAAGTGGGGATGACAGCTATGAAAAGTACTTGCTCTCTGATCACTATCTCAACTGATAGCCAAGTGGACCATTCTTTTTACCTTCCCTTTTTGCCTTGTCGCATGATCGCAAGGCTGCTTTCTTACCCTTGCAATCATGCGACCACTCAACTACCCCGGGTCTTCCCTTTTGCCTTGTCGCATGATCGCAAGGCAGTTTTTCCATTCTTGCGATCATGCGACCAAACCACATTTCTACCGCTATTACCCAGCTGCAGCATTTAATGAAGTTTTATTTTAATCGCAATAACCTAGAGAAAGAGATCTCAAACAGATCTTCAATCATGAGAATCTGCAAGATTCAGTACAGAACACCAGGAATAGCCATAAAAACCAGTACAAATCACCGCCTGCAAAAAGCTTCTCGAGCTCAAGAACACACTCCTCCAGGTACAAAATCATCACGCAATCAATCACAGGGACCCTGGATCACATCGCAACAACCATCACCACCAAACTAGTTGAAAACCGTCATTAAAACCATAAATTCTGGTACTTCATGTCGCTGGGTAACCTTCTATAGATTTGAATTTGAATTTGAATGGTCACATCATTTCGCGGGCTACACCTCTTAACTATTTAACTTTAGTCATCTACTTAGCCGCCACAGGAATCCTGGCTTACATTTATGCTAGGTCGCATGATCGCAAGACATCCTACTCATCTTTGCGATCATGCGACCGCAACCACTTAGCTGCGCAGTTGCGAACATATACCCCTCTGAGAAGTCCTCGGTCACAATACCGGCGAGCAACCAATTAGAAACTAGCACCTCAACAACACTAGCAACGTGGACCCACCAATAACTCCGCAGCGGCGACAACATAATGGTTGTCGCATGAGCGCATAGCCAGAAACTGGCTCATGCGAACATGCGACAAACCGACAACGCACACACCACCTTTACCTGCCCTTGGCAAGTGGTCCCACGATCCGTATCCACCTCAGCTCTCGCCGGCCAATTAGAAAGAGACGCGTTGGCAAGACCCGACACACAGACCCACCTCTTAGTTTTAACTCTGCCGCTAAGTCTAGCGGTTAGTCGCAAGATCGCATAGCCTTGAAAAGGGCTATGCGAACATGCGACGAACCGCATACACTTACCACCGTCACCACCACGCCGACCAAAAATTTGCCGCCACTGTGGAGATTGAGCGACTAACAGGACATGAAAAACTGGGCCCCACAAGATAGGTGGTAGTCGGTCGCAACTTCGTGAAGAGTAAATATCTCGCAACTTTTCCATGCGAACATGCGACAACCACTGATTCTGACCAAACCTTAACCGCACCAAACAACCAAGAAGAACTGGGTCCCACCAACTGGTCGCAATTGCACCGATAGGGAATGCCGACAAATAGGGCAGAAGTGCGAGATCGAAAACATCCAGGGTTTTCACATTAACACAAAGGTAATAGAGAAATGCAAAAACATCGAGGGTTTTATGCTTAGTTTTTGAAACCCTGCGAACTGAAAGAATTATTTCCAGCAGACCTTGAAACATGAATATCTCCCTGGTTTCAACACTTTAGGATATGCGCTCTTAACCTGACCTTGGAAACACAAAGAACTATTTTATACTAAGAGCGCAAACCATGAAACTTCATAAATCCAACTCGCCGATGAAAACTGTGTCAGAACTAGGGCAAAGCAATTCACTTGGGTTTTCTGCATATTAGGAGGTGCGATCTAAACTGAAGCATGGTGATATCAAGAACAATAAGTGGCTAAGGGCGCAAGCGATGAAACCATGTTCTGTTTCTTCCTCCATCAGCTAATCCAACTCCTATCTGCGAAGTGATCCATTTTGAAGCTGTACTCTGCACATTAACTTTGGTGGATTTGACTAGGGAGCCAACCGTTGGAGATTGATCTAACGTGTATTCCATCTGCTGCCTGATTTGCTAGCTCATCCGCTTTGCCATTGCCTTCGCGGTAGATGTGATTAGCCGTTGAAGATTCAAATTTTGAAATCAGGCTTAATATGTTTTCTAAATAGGATTGAAGTTTCCAATTTGAAATGGACCCTGTCCTTATTGCTTTTATAATAATCATTGAATCTCCTTCTATTTCAATTCTATTAAGATTAAGTTCTCTGGCTAGAACCAAACTGTGATAAAGAGCTTTTATTTCTGCTACATTGTTAGTGTCCGGGTTTAATGGCTGGGCTAATTGAGCAATAATCTGGCCATCTGCTGAATGAATAATACAACCTGCCCCAGAAGGACCCGGATTTCCTCTTGATGCCCCATCAAAATTTAATTTAACCCAGCCTGGAGAAGGAGATTTCCAGACACATGTCAATCTGTGGAAAGAGCTACCCTTACTGCCTATACCAATAATGGTAGGCATTTTCAATCCATGCCAGCTTTTTAACATCCTATCATCCCAACTGGTGTAAAATTTATGAATGGTTGAGAATGTCTAACTCCTGGAATTCATGATCTCCACTATAGCTGCCTCAATTCTATTCAATAGCTGATTCATGTTCAATGCTTTCTCTTGGAATAATCTCCTATTCCTTTCCTTCCACAATTCCCATAGAAGTATTGATGGGGATATGATCCAAAGGTTTCCACATTAGCTTTCTTTGAAGAGAGATGGCCAAGCAATAAGGTGTGATTGAAGATCTTGTGGAGAAGCAGCTATCCAATTCAGTTTTGAGTGTAACCAATCCCAACATTCCGCTGAAAATTGACAAGAGAATAATAAATGATTGAGATTCTTTTCATGATTATGGCATAGTGTGCATCTAGATGGGCCAAAGAACCCCATTTTTGTGAATTTCTCTACAGTCAGGATACGGTCCTGAAAAGCTGCCCAAAGGAATGTGCCAGTTTTAGGCAAACACATTTTGTTCCAACAAAGGTGAATGAGGATCGAGGAAGTTTTTTGAGAATGTTGTGTTAATAATTTATACCCTTCCTTCACCTTATAGTTACCATCCTTTGATCCAAACCAAATAATTTCACCATTGCCATTTTTTAAAAGAAAAGATCTTTTTTGTAAAGTGGATTTTATCAGTTGTAATTCTTGGTAATTGGCCCCAATACTTGTGAAATCCTTCCATCTCCAAGATCCATCCTCTTGAGAAGATGAAGAAGGAAAGATATAGTCTTTCAGCATTGTTCCCCACACCCCCTGACTAACCTGCATGATCCGTTGGAGCCCTGGAATAGAATGGAGGCTTTGAAGTCCTCCCCAAGAGTCTTCCCAAAATCTGGCCAGATTACCACTTCTGATGTTCCAAGAAAGATTGGAGTCAACGACATGTCTAGATTTTACAATAAAATTCCAAATTTTGGATCCTCTTAGAGCATTTTTGATCCTAAATACTTCTTGCATCCCCACTGAACCCAGGTATTTGCCCTTGAGAATTCTAACCCATTTGCAGTCCTTATTCTTAATGAGCTTCCAATATAATTTAGCCCCTAATGCTGAGTTCTGCCATAACTAATTCTTGATCCCTGTACCCCCTGCAAAAATTGGTTTGCAAATATTCTCCCAAGAGATCAATTTGAATTTCCTATTCTGATCAGTGCCATGCCAAAAAAAAGTCCTCAATTTTTTCACTATATCCATATATCCTGTTGATGACAAAGAAAGGCAGGAGAGGAGGTAAATGGGAATGGCTGAAAGTGTGGCTTTAATCATTACAATCCTCCCTGCCCATGATAACCATTTTGCTTTCCAGCTTGCCAATTTTCGGTCCAGTCTTTCATTTATTGTTTTCCAAATTCCTGTGGTTTTGAGACTTTTATCAATGGGGATTCCCAGATAATTGCATGCAAGAGAGCCTACCTTGAAGGCTAGGAGGGATTCAATCTTTGATTGGACTCTCTTTTTTGTGTGAAAGAAAAATATGACTGATTTATCTTTATTCAGTAATTGTCCTGAAGCTAGAGCATAATTTTTTAGGATACTTCTGAAAGTGGATGCTTCTCTAACTGATCCAAGGCCAAATAGGAGGTTATCATCAGCAAATTGCTGATGTGTGATAGGAGGCACCGCAGATGTGACTGAGATGCCTCTAATGCTTCCTTGAGATTGAAGATTAATGATGCTCCTCCCTAAAGCTTATGCCATGATAATGTATAGGAAGGGAGATAGGGGATCACCTTGTCTAATACCATTTGAACCATCAAAGAAGCCATGAGGGGATCTATTAATGAGGATAGAATATTTTGGTGTTGATATGCAATAGAATATCAGATTTATCCATGCTTTGGAAAAGCCAAAGCATTGCATACACTTTGAAAGAAACCTCCAATTCACCTTATCATAAGCCTTCTTAATATCTAGTTTAATGATCATGCTAGGTTTTTTGAAGAGTTGTATGGAATGAATAGCCTCTTGTGCAATAATAATGCCATCAAAGATAGATCTGCCTGATACAAAACCGGTTTGTTCTTCTCCAATGATTTTATCTAAAATCACCTTTAGCCTATTTGCAAGTGTCTTGGATAGAATCTTATATATGGTATTACACAAAGCAATGGGCCTAAATTCATCCATCGAATTTGCATTTTCTGATTTGGGAATAAGGGCAATAAAAGTGTTGTTGATTTCAGTAAAAAACCTACCTGATGATCTTGCTGTTTCGAGGGCTTCAGTGAGTTCCATGCCAATCAACGGCCAGCAATGGAGGAAGAAAGTAGGAGGAAACCCGTCCGGTCTTGGAGCTTTATCTGGAGCCATTGAAGATAAGGTCTGATGTATTTCCTCAGATGTGAACGGCCTCATTAACATACAGTTGTCCAAGTCTGAGAGCAACTTAGGCACATTGCAGAGAAGTTCTTGTTGACTTGTGAGAGGCGAGATATCTGAAGAGTTCAACACCTTGGAGAAGTAGGATACTATTTCATGCTGGATCTCTTTCTGACTAGAGATAATTGAACCATCTTGATTAGTGATTTGAAGAATCCTGTTGGTGTTCCTGCGGCATTTAGTACTGGTATGGAAGAACTTGGTATTTTTATCTCCAGCTGCCAGCCAAGATTCTCTTGATTTTTGTTTCCAAAAAATTTCCTCCTTACTAAGCACATCCTCTAATTCCTTCAGCAACTCCTCTTTGAAATATAATTCTTGATTCATTCCTTGCTTCATAATCTCATTATTTAACTCTTCCAATTTTGACTCAATTTCCTCCTTAGAAGAGAAAATATTTTTAAAATGAGTTCTATTCCAGGTGAGCAAATTTTGTTTGATGAATTTGAGTTTTGTGACAAAGCAGTACATTTTGGACCCCTCCACCTTCACTTCAGCCCACCATTTTTCAATCCATTCTAAGAATTTTTCTTCTTTAAGCCACATATTTTCAAATTTAAAAGAACATTTGAGTGGCTTATCTTCTTCTAACATATCAAGACAAATGGGAAAGTGATCTGATCCTAAGGAGGGGCAGATGGATGCTTTTAACCCAAAGGGAAAGGACGTGATGTCTCCTTTATAAAGGAACCTATCCAATTTTTCTGAAATATTATCCAAGCCCAATCTTCTGTTGGACCAAGTAAAAGCCCCATTATCCAGTTCAATTTCGAACATATCCTCTTTTTGAAGCCACTCTTGAAAGTCTGATTGTGATTGTGAAAGTCTTTGCGACCCCCCCTTTTTCTCTGATGAATGGATGATGGCATTGAAATCACCTCCCACAATGAAATTAGAATCCGGAAAAAGAGAGAACCAATTACTAATGTCATCCCATATCTCCAATTTTCTCCTCCTTGTTATAGGTCCATAAACATTAATTAGATATATAGATAGGTTTGATTGGGTGCTAGTAATTTTTCCCCCCATCCAGCTTTGAGTATCCTTGACATGTGAGTAAAATGAAGTTCTACGATTCCAAATGATTGCTAAACCCCCTGAGGCCCGTGCTGCCTCAACAACTGAAGCTTTCCAATCTCCCAAGGATTTAATGAAGACTTCTATTTGTGCTTGACTCATTTTGGTTTCTTGAAAGAAGATGACATCAACCTTAGCTGTCCAGATGCAGCGTTTAACTAAACGCTGCTTGTTAGGGGCATTTAGACCCCTAACATTCCAAGAGAGGAGTCTCATTGAGAATTGGGAAGGAACTTCCCCTTCCCTACATTCAGATATGTTGTGATCTTAGCTTGATCATGATCCTCTCCCGTTTCTTCTCTTAAAGTAGCAGCTGATTTTCTACCTTTCCCTCTCTTTTTCCCAGATCCACAATCTAAAACTGTTTTGTGATCCACCTGCATCATTCCTAGTAGAGAATTGGAGCCTTCCAACTCTGTTTTAGAGTTTGATTCCCTGTTCTCAAATTCTGCCATACCCTGAGAGTTTTCTGTTATCTCTGATTGAAGGATTGAATTGTCCACATCCATGAATCTATCCTCCTCTTCCACAAAATCATCTTCAAACATTTTTTCCAAAAAAGAGTGTGATGAAGTATTATTTGTATCATGACTATCTGGAATAGTCCCAAAAAGATCATAAATAGCTTGGAGTTTGGATGGGATTGGTTCTTCTATACTTCCTGTCCTTCCTAACCATCTTGAAGAAATAGACTTCTGGTTTGATGAATAATTCAGTGCTTTGAGTGAGATTAAACCTCCCTTCACTTTATTTCTAGATGAAACCAAGGGTAATTCTGCTAGGGCTTCCTAAGTGGAATCCTTATTCCTTTTGTTTCTTATTCTGGAGGATTTCCTGCAACCCAATCCTAGAGAATAATTATTTTTCTTTGGGGTGCTAGATTTTGGTAAATTCTTAAGATCACAAAGTCTGATTTTCAAAATGTCGTCCTCCTTGCTAAAGTGGTTCTGTGATTCAGGGGAATTAAGGATCTTTGAATTTTGACCAGTTTGATCATAATTCTTAAGGTCACAGAGTTTCGTGTTCGGGATATCCTCATCCAAGCTAGAAATGGTAGCATTCCTGTCCCTTTGTTTGATGATATCCTTCCGATTGTTGTCAGGAGTTTGAATGTTATCCTCTTGAAGGACTTGATCAGCAATTTCCTCCAGTAATTCCTTCTGAACTTGTCTTACCCAATATGTGATGTAATTCTCCAGCCAAGACACCTGAAAATTGTTGGATGGCAATAATGATGGTTGAAGGGAGGGAGGCGAATGAGCCTTAGTCAAGGTCCTGAATTTGTGAAAAGTCTCATTGTAAATTCTGAAATCTAACCAATATTCCCCCTTCGATATGGTCCTTTTTGTTGAGAAATTTACTATTTCCTTATCTTCATGTGCTGGGTAAGTCAATAAAAGATTTGGAGAACCCCGTCGATCCCATTTGAAAAGACTGCAATAAAGTAGTTGAAGGAACAAAGACAATGCATCTTTATTAATATCATATGTATGAGCTTGAGAAGCTATAATAGGGATCTTCCCTCCTTGATTTTCTTGAGACGCTGAAAGGTGGGAAGAATGTGGAAAGGCTTTCAGAGGGATACTTGATTGTTCTGAAGTGTAAGAAATCCTTTGTATCCATATTCCATATTTGGAGATGAGTTTTATAGAGTTAGGTAGCTGCTTCTCCACATTCATTAGTAAGCACAACCATGAGGATGCTGTGGAGTTTTCTGAGTGGTGAGATAAATAAATGCCCACTTTATTTCCAATGATTTGCATAAGCTCCACATTTCTGTATTCAACCGGAAGATGGGGGAGGTTGATCCATGTGGGCACTAATCTGATTATATTTTTCTTACTATTGAAGTTGGGGGACCATTGCTGCATATGTATACCCTTATTTTTGTAGAACCATCCCTTTTGTTTGAAAATACTATCTCTTTTTATCTTAGTATCAAAAAGTACCACAAAATATTCTGATTCATTATCCAGCAACTCAATTTTCATGAAAACCCCCCAATTACTAAGCACCCAATTCTTAAAATCCTTATAAGATATATTCGTATCCCAGACCTTACAAATGATGCTCTGACGAAGATAGAGAAGATTTTCTTGCTTTAGTATATCCTCAAAGAGGGTTATAGATAATACCTGGTCCACATTGGAAGATACATATTTGCGTGAAGGTTGAAGCTCCCTGTTAAATTGTTGATCTATCTCTATCTTTGTTTGCGGAACCTCTTTCTCCTGCATCGTACCCATTATAGTTTGGACATTCCTCATGTTAGAAATTGGACGCCATATCTTTTTTAGCCTCCTGAAAGGCTCCTTAGTTTGATATCCGTTCCTCGTTGGACCAAGTAGAGCAACTCTCTCTCTGTGAATCTTCCAATACTATTCCGACCAGGCCTTTTTGGGTAACGGGGGTTTGATTGGAGTGCCCCTAGATGATGTAGGAAAGATGGGGATTAAGTTTGGATGCAAATCCAGAGGTTGAAGTGAAGCGTCTTGAGTTCTTGAATTCGAATATTTGAAAAGTGACCGATGGAGAGGTTTGGCGCAGAAGGAAGTATCTTGTGGGAAGACCAATTTTCAGCAAACTGAACACGGGATCTTGGAAAAGAGGGACGGGGACCATTCTCACGGAGAAAACGCTGCTCAATCTCCTTGCCAGGCCATCTTCTTCCCCTCACTCCAGAGGCCGTTTTCAACGAGTTTTTCTATTCAGAGAAATTCAATCTTGAGGCAGGAAGGAAGGGGTTTTGCCTACCATCTCCTCCCCTAAATTTGAGCCATGGATTTTCTGAGAAGTTCCTAAAATCCTTGCCTCTGAATCTGTGATAATCTCCATTACCAGGTCTCGCCCGGTCTCGTCATTTCCATCAAGGTAAACTTATGCTTCCATATCAAATAACAAGCATTCATTTCTTCATTGTAGTAATTCAATTATTAATTTATTATTCAAGTTAATTTACAAGATTGCATATCCTATAATTATAGTTTTTTCTTCTCAGTTGTGATAGGTGTTTTATAAGCTATGAAATTTACTATCAACTCCAACATAGTATCTAAGTACCAAATTTGTGACTTTCTATCCAAATTTGAAGAGATTCAGTTGAGGAAAAAATCGGTTCATTTTGAAGTGAAACAGACATCATCATTAGATGCGGAATGGCCCCAAAAAAACTAAAGATTGCTTGTCTAAACGTCAAAATTGGAACAGTTGAGAGGTAATTTTTTAAGGTGGAAGGGATCTACGCACAACAATCTGTACAACCTTCGGGACTTGTATGATCGTATGGCATCGCACAAGTCCTAGACTGACATTAATATGGTGTTCAAAATATTTGGTACATATTCCTTTAAAAACGGGTTTTTAATTTTTTTCGTTGTACATTTGAACTGGATTAAAGACTCAAACAAAGCTTGGCAGAAAAAACCCCTTGAACATTGCTTCTAAGGCTTACAGATATCTAAGTTTGATCAATCATTTCTTGATTGAAGAAAATATAATGGAATGAGAAAGGTAAAGCCAGCTGTGATTCTCACAAATATTTTAACAGAATAAAACACCCTTAAACGTTAAGAATTGTAAACTAAACAATGATCTTTGATAACAACTTCACAAAATGGCTACAAGACAGCTAAATTGAGACTTTTATATATGCTTTTAATGGAACAAGGCCCAATTTGTTCAGAGCACATCTTATTGGTTTGCAAGGAAATGCACCGCAACCAGATAACGAATAACACACATATTATGCATATATTTTGGGAATTTATAACTCTTTCAGAAATTGTTTAAAACATCTTAGTGCAAATTAGGGAAGAAATTATAAATGATGAATCTTTTTATCCTCAAAATCCATCTCAAATTCATGAAAATCTGCAGTAAATTTAAGGCATTTGCTGAATAACAAAATTTCCTTTAAATATCCACCGAAATTCGAACAAATCGTAAGAGATATAAATTTTCGAAGGCATTCAACATTTAAAATTTAAAACTAATTAGGATTGAATCGAACACTTCCTACCTGTAATCTGGACATATGAAGTTGGTTGCGCATATTCCTGAGGTTTTGGACGAGATCAGCCCTGAGGCAAAATATTATGTGTCGCAGGCCTCCTTTCTGTCTCTGTAAATATCCTGCATTTCTTTTGCATTAACTCCGTCTCTTTTCCCTGCTTTTGATCATATTTTTTAATTAATTGAAAATAAAGAAATGGTTATATTCTGATTTTCCATTCAATTAATAAATATGATCAACCGTGCACTCTGATCTCTGCAAAGACAATTCGACTTTAATGCCCACCAAATATCTTCATGCTGCATTAAGTCGAAATGTCCTCTTAATTTATTGATTCCTTCTACCATTTGCATTCTGATATCTGCACAGAAAATTTGGCTTTAATTCCCACCAAATCTCTTCATTTTCCCTCTCAATTTATTAATTTCTTTGACCCCACAAGAGCGTATGGTGTACCATCTATATTCTATAACCATCTACATAATTTTCAGGTCAGTCAGTCATAAGAAGTGTATGGTCTATGACATCATTATTTTCCATCCCCAAATACATGAAACTAATCAATGGAGATTTTGTGGGCTCAGTTCTAGGTGTCTTAATTTTCTTACTTTTCATTATATATTATAAGCAATCTTTTGCTGTGAGAAAAAAATTGATGTAATTAGCAACTATAAGGTGCTGAGATCAAATCTTTTAACACAAAAGAATTGAAATGTTATTGACAAGGCTATTAAAAAATATGTTGATGCGCTATTAAAGCTACTTATGAGGCCTTGGATCATGGCCTTGACCTTACATCTTGACTTTATGATTTTTACTCATCATTTTGTTTCCCTACACCTATGGCGAGATTCTATAATTTATTAATTCTTTTTCTACACTACGGATGGAGATTTAGGAATTTACTAAAAGAGTTCTTAGTCTCCACTAATGAGTTAAGCTATTAATTTATTGAATCTATATACAATTTCTTTTATAGAGGGTCTCTTAAACTTTTAGTGTAACTCTAAATTTATACTAAATATATAAGTTGATTAGAACTTTGATGTTAAAAATGAAATCGTTTGAATCTATTTATGATTAAACTAAGTATTTTATCAAGGGTCTCTTAAACTTTTATACACAATTCTACATTTATATAGAATATATAAAATGATTGTTTGCAACTTTGATTGAAAATGAGATTGATTTTCCTCAAGAGATTTGGAAAAGCTATATGTACATTGCTAATTTTTGTTGATGCAAAAATAAATGCCTCAAACAAACAATAAAGCTAAAGTAGAAAATTTGTATCTATTGCATCAACATTTAAGACTTTTTTTAGCTTATTTATATTTTCCATCATTCAATTATCGTTATGTATTACATTATTTTTCATTATTGTATGCATTAGGTAAAAGAGTTAGGCACTAAATTTAAAATGCATAACAATTAACCATCATTTAGTGGTGTATTGTCATCTAGATAAACAAGGAGTAGGTTTTACTCAAAGAAGTTTCCAACAATACCTTTTGGTAATTATATCATAGTTAGCATTGTATATAAATTGAATATACTTTGCACAAGAGGAGCAAGATAATTGTAATTCGTAATTCATTTAACTGTAGTGTCAAAGATTGAAGGAGCGAGTTCACCAACCCCTTCAAAATTTTCGTGTTGATTAGAGGACTCTTTTTCCTCATTAGCCCTTTTCAAGAAGATTAGTTAGATTTTATTAATGTTAGTTTATTAGAATTTCATATTGTTATTTAGAGTAAAGATAAACCTCTTGTTGAAAAAATAAATATGCAAAATGACAAGCAATTCTAATGTTAATGTCTATATTTCATATACATGTAACAATGCCATCTATCAACAAATTTCAACTTGTTGCAACTATGGAACCATTACATTACCTATAGGCTTCAAGCTATCATGACAAGTTTATCATTCAATTTGTTGCACAAGTTGTATTGACAATTGGTTGTGTTAGGATTAAGGTGTAATTAATCTTGTAAATCTTATATATGTTTTTATGTCTCCAACACTTCTAAGATGCGCATTTAGATGTTGAAGGTATAGATGGAAAAGTAATTTAGAATTTAGACTCTTCTAGAATCTTGGTGTTAATTGTCATATGCATTTGTGAGAAAGGTAAATCATTGTGGTGGTAGTTATATTTGACTTTGGACTCATTTAATGTATTTTCCTAATTTTAGGTGTTGGAGGAGAGAGTGAAGAATCTTGTCAACGTATATGATCCACATGCGATAGTGGACTCCGAAATGGAGCACTACACTTGAGGATGAGAGCTATTAGAGAGTTATGAGTCAAAGATGCCTTTGTAATTATATTTTCTACTTGAGAGTTCATTGATTGAGCTTATTTGATGTTTATGTGTAGTCATTAATTGTATGTATTATTCTTAGAAGATGCCTTCCAAGGTGGACATAGAGTTTTTACATGATACTATGGTTTTGGTATCTATTATTCAGATGGAATTATTTATGTTTTTAGCCACTTTGTATATATTGAAGGTGTGAGATAGTGATTTAATATCATGTTTTATAGGTACATAACTATTGTTATAATATTGTCAAAGTCTATAAAGGAAGTATATTGATATTATATCCATATTTTAAAATAATAATACATAATTATTCTCTTTGTTTAGTGGAGTTTTTTTTTTTAAAGTGTTGAGAGTTTTATGGTTACAATGGGAGATTTTTCTTTGTGTGGTTTTGTAAATTTTTGAAGGATTGAAAATTATGGCCTCCACCTCTCATTTTAATATTGAAAAATCCAATGTCATACTATACAAGATGTGAAAGTTTAAGATGGAAGATAGGGTAGAAGCACAAACTTGTGTCACACTTTCAACCAACTAAATATTTTTTATAAAAAAAGTTTTGGCCATAATGGTTTCAATCGGAAGAGTTTTGCTTGAAGCTATATGGCTTATATGTGGCCTACATTTGATTTAAATATTAAGAAGTGCAATGTCATTCTATACAAGATGTGAAACTTTAAGATGGAAGATATTAGGGTAGAAGCACAAACTTGTGTCTCACTTTCAGCCAACTAAATTGTTTCTATTGAAACAATTTTGGCTAGAAAGGTTTCAATTGGAAGAGTTTTGTTCAAAACTATATGGCTTATATGTGGCCTATAACATTTTGGTTGAAATAGTTTTGATTGAAACCAAAAATGTAATTTTTTCTTTTATGAAATTTAGGTCAATGCAAAATTTAGTTGTATAATTTTGAGGGAAAGGACTCTTGTCAAAATACTTTCACTTGAAACCCTTTCATCCAAAACTATCTATGCGGCTACTTAGTTGGCAACCGTTTTATGAATGTTCTAAATTTTTGAAAAAATTCCACTTGAATTGACTATTTCATTAGTCAAAATTGATTTAAAATAAAAATAAAAACACCCCTTTGTATATCTGAGAGTCCAATCTAAAAGCATATTTTAAAAATATTTTGATTAGTTTTAATATGCTTTGTAAATTTTCTAAGTAGGTTGTTATAATAAAAAAATAACTTAAAAAAATATTACATGTTTAAGTAACTTTTAAAAATGTGGTTCACTGGAAGGGAGAAACCTACCCAAAAGCGTATAATTTTTTTTAAAAAATTATAAAAGAAAAGGTAGAAGTTGATGTTAAATGAAGACTATCAAGTCTTGGTGTGTTTGAATTTAGAACATATTGGTAAACATATTTGTCAGTGGAATTGTTTCTCTAAAACTGACCTTATTCATCCTATGAGAAGTGACAACTGTGCCAACTGTTGGAGAGATTGCAGTAAGCTACAACCTTCCTCTATGTTTGAGAGGGGCAACTCCCTCATATGATGGGTGGTTTTGAGGTTTTTGTGTACTTTTAACCTAAAAGTACACAAAGGAAGAAGCGTAAAACTAAAATAAAATGAACAACAAAAGCCCTATTGGAAGACATACGAAGACAAAATAGGAATTCATAACTAATAACAATTGCAAAATAGGAAGTGGGTGGGGCTTTGGGGGATTTATCAATGATTGATAATGATTTTGATAATATGTATCACTCTACTATTGCTCGTATCTTGGTAGACATTGATACTTCAAAGGGCCTCCCAGCTGAAATTAAAATTGAATCATCCTTGGGACCTTGGATCCAGCAGCTTGACTTCGAAGGCATTCCTTTTAGATGTCGTAAATGCTTTAAAACTGGTCATATTTCCTCCCAATGTGGCTTCATTTCCAAGAAGAAGAAATCTTCTCCATCTTGGTGGAAGGGTGCTTATACCCAACATTATACTGTCTTGAAAAGCTCATCCCAACCTAAGATAGAGGCCACTCCTAATACTGGCTTTCCTCTACCTGCTGGTGTGAAGGTCAGATTATGTCCTGATATTAAAGTTCCTGATGGGTCTACTGGGGTTGTTGACTCTGTCCCTATCCCTGTTGCTAGAATTGAAGGGTCTGTTGGGACTGCTAGCTCTGTCCTTGTCCCAATTGTTGGACCTGATGGGTTTGCTAGGGTTGTTGGTTCTGTCCCTATCCCAGTTGTTGGACCTAATGGGTTTGCTGGGGTTGTTGTCTCTTCCCCTATCCTAGTTGTTGGGCCTGAAATTTCTATGCTGGGTGATACGAGTTCGGTGGGTTCTGGCTTTGCTGGTATGGATGGTATTTTATTAGATGTTGGATTAGACATTTCTACTCTATATAGTGATCGCCCTTTGGATGGATCTAACAATGACCTTGCACTGGCTATTTCTCTAGGTGATTCAACCCCACTTTTGGGGGTTGGTTTTCCTTATTTGGATTCATTGTGCTGGAAGAATAAGGCTGCTAGTGTTGAAGAAGGTTGGATTACAGTTAAAGGAAAAAATTATAAGAAATCCTCCTCGACTTTTGACATGACCCTTCGATTTCATTTGAAGGGGACTAAAAGATAGTTAGTGTATCTTTTGTTGTGGATTTCCAATGTTTTATCTTTTGCAGCGGTGTGGGTGTTTCTTTGGTTGTGTTCCTTTGGGTGGTTTCTTAGGGTTGGTGGCCTTTTGTTTTGGCTGATCTACAATGTTTGGTGTACTCCTAATGCTATATCGTAAGCTTTTTCTTTGTAAAGGGTTTCGGGTGGTCCCTTCAAAACCTATTTTTTCCATTAATCAGAACAATTACAAAAAGGCTTTAGCACATAAAAATATCTTTAGAAGTGCAATGATAATGAACAAGGATGGTGAATCTCAACATTCAGATTCATATATCAAATCTTGCTTGTTTGTGATTACATAATTAGTTGCACAAACTATAAACATTTTAATGAATAAATTATGATTTGCACAATAAGATAAAAGGATTGCCAATTTAACATATGAGAGACTAGTAATAACAATATAGGACATCCAAAACATACGATTCAAATGCTTTCATAAACCATTCTATACAAAGTACAAAACCAAAGGACATTCAAAGTTTTTAGAATTTCATTAGAGTTTCCCTTTCATAATATTCCCCTTTGCATTACAAGTAGCCTTGTATATTTGGGCTCACAAAATAACCTTCTTGTAACTAACTTGACATTTTTGAGTTAGAAACTACCTCATTTTAGCACAAAAAGAACATGTTTCCTAACTTTAGTTACAATGAGTAACATACGCCACCTTTACAAAAGATAATTAGAAAACCTATAACTTGAAATGAAAAGCCAAATTATTAGCCTTCTTAAAGTGAGCATTGTGTTTTCTCTTCATCTACATATTACATATTTATCATCAAATTAATCTTCAAGAAAACATATTCCAATCACATCTACTAGAGATCATTTTCCTTTGATGAACCTATAATGATATAGTTCCATCCTTTCAATAATACATTAAATTTTGTGTCATTGGTGATACATAATAGATGTTGGGCCTTGAAGAACTATGTGAATATTATCTTCCCTTACAACACCTTGAACATCCAAATTCTTATCGTTGCCAAATTATTAGGAAGTGGAGTTTGTAAATTCTTTGTGATAGCTGGTATTGATCCACTATTTTGTCTATTACAATCATGGTGCTTATAATCATGAGAGCTTGAACTCATAGTTTTAACTCTCAAAGTTATAAACTCTTTGCAGGGCATTAATCATAGACATTGATTTTCTCCTTACACCAAACCGTCTATTGCTTAAGCTTGAATTTGACATTAAATATTATAGACCATCTTGCACCATATTCTATTTACTAATGTCCAATGTGTTCATGCCCATATAATATTCTATTGACATAAAAAATCCTAGACCACCTCGCACCATATTCTATTTACTAAGGCATAGGGAATGTTGATCAAGGTTATGAAAGACGTCTTTTACACCCACAAATTGCACTTGACTGAAGCTTTTTAAAACTCTTCAACAAATCAATTTTGAGCATATCTTGCAATCCATGCGATACCATATCTTTGGGCTTTTTGACAGATAGTTTACGTGCATCATCTCTGATTCCACTTTTTTCTGTTGTTTTGAGCGGACTGATTCTCACACAATTCCTGCAACGATGGCATTGATTCGCTTTCTTCTGGGGTAGTTATGAGATTCTTCAAATTATTTGGAAAAACTTCAAATAAAGAGGTGATATGTTTTGAATGCTCAAATTTTGAGCATTCATAATCATCATTTGGTTACAAGTGTTCTAATTTTGAGCATTTTCAATATTTTAGTTATAAACACTTCATTTTTTACCATTTCTAACCTTTAGTAGCGAGAATTAGTCTGGAATTGACATTTTCTATTTCCGATTTTGTCGAATCCTGGAGTGCAATATGAAAATAGAATGAGCATTTACATCTTCCACCTGAAAAGGTGGAATTGGAATTGGAATTGGGGGCAAAGTAAACTTTTAAATTTTTCATGTCTACACTTAATTTTTTATTTGTGTGGGGAGGGATTTAATTTATTTTTTATTTGTTTGAGTGGTTTGTAACTTTTTTATTTAAATTCAAATTTTTTGCTGAATTTTTTTGACAAATTTTTTTTTTAATGATTTTTTATTTTTTTGAATTTTTTCTCGAATTTACTTTTGAAATTTTGTCTTTTTTTTAAAATTGTAACTTGGTTGCTTGCCACCAACTTTGGCTACCTAAAACGGTATGTAATTCCATTTTAAATTCAATTCCATTAATAAAAATGAATTATTAAATTCAAAAACATTAAAAATAATTCAAAAAAAAAAATCATACCCAAATTTCAATTCCAGTTTCAAAAAGTGGAACCAAACGGTCCAAATATAATTTGGAAATGAAAAACCGGATTATTAAATCCATGATTTGACCATTTTCAGCATTTGATCAAATCCAGCATTTCCTAATTCCCTCTACCAAATGGGTCGGGCTCATTTGAGGGCTAGACTGGAATTGGCATTATCTAATTCCGGATAATGTCAATTCCATGTTTGTGTCCATCCAAAAAATTGGAATTGGAATTTTGAAATTTCAATTTTGCCCCAAAATGGGCATTTGCATCTTCCACTCAAATAGGTGGAATTAGAATTTCGAATTCCAATTCCAATTTTTATAAAACCAAATTTAATATTTCATAGGATCCGTGACTATAAGGATGTATATATATACACATGTGTACATGCATACATGTGTGTATATATACACACACATATGTGTGTGTGTATATATATGTATATATACACACATATGTATATGTGTGTATATCTATATATACATACATGTGTGTATTTGTGTATATATATATACACATTTGTGTATATGTGTATACATGTGTGTATACACACATGTGTATATATATGTGTGTATGTGTATATATATACACACATGTATGTATATATACACATATATGTGTGTATACACACATGTATATATATACACACGTGTGTGTGTATATAAACACGTGTGTGACATGTGTGTGTATATGTGTGTATGTATGTGTATACACACACATGTACACACGTATGTATGTGTGTAGATATACACATATGTGTATATGTATATATATATATGTGTATATATACACACGTAGATATACACATTTATATACACACATATATACACGTGTGTATATATACATACATGTGTGCATATATACATATATACATATATGTATGTATGTGTATATATACATGTGTACATATATATACACACACACATGTATGGTTTATATATACAAACATATACACACCATATTCAAAGAAATTAAAATTCCTTATGCATCTTCTCAGTCATCTTCTGGGTGAACCAAACGGGCCAGCCCATATTCTGGAAATCATTTTCAAGATTTGTATCTTCCAGAATTGCAACATCTTCCATAATTGACTATATCTAGCATTTGGTATTCCAGCACCCAAACAAACCCTATAAGTGCACAATTTTTGAGTATTTTTAACCATAAAAATAAAACACTTAGAATTTTTAAGCATATAAGTGCATCATTTTCTCTTCAAAACAATATATTTAACAAGTGCCACATAGTGGCTAGTACTTGCCTTTAGATTTAAAATTAATTATAATTATAATTTATATTTAAAGTAATTTAATTATATTTTTTTGTAATTATAGATAATTATTGAATTGTTATAATTTTTTGTAATAATAAGTATTTTTTGATTTTAAAATTGAGTAATATTGGTAATGTTAGAATAGAGCAATAATTATTATTTTTAAATAGAAGTGTCATATTTTTTAAAATACATTAATAGATGTATTGAATTATGAAATAGATTATTGAACTAGATGTAATAAGTAAATTGTTCTCTTTTAATATATATTTGAAAATAAAAAATATAATAATGATAATTTGAATGTTATATATTGAATATTTAATTATATAATAATAAATATGATATAGATTGATAATAACAATATTAGTATTTAATAATAGTTTTGATTAAGGTAAAAACAAGTTTTGAAGGGGCCCTGAAACCCTATACAAATTGGTCACAAAAGATATTCAAAAAAGAACTCTAAAATGGAATAGATCAAGACCACAATGAGGGTTTTACAACAAGCTCCCACAACCTGGAAATATTAAGGGTACCAAAAGAGGAAATCTTGAACCCCAACAAGAAAAGACAGTGCAAAAAACAAAAATTAAGTCCAGCAGCCTTGAAACATCCAGCAAATAGCAAAATTAAATACTTCTAGCTAAGTTCCAACTGCCAGCAAAGAAAAACCCAAGAAAAGTTATTTCTTCTCCATCTAGGAATGAAGGGACATATCAAATGAGGGCAGATGTTTAGATTTTTTTTTTCCTTTCACAGAAGTCCACCCATCTTCCACTTTCTTAGCCTGGTCCTGTCAAGAAATCGAATCAAGTACTGAGACACCCAAATTCTGAGAATCAAGAGATTGTCCCAGGATAGCACCAAAAGTTTCCAATGAAGTTGATTCAAGAGATGAATCAGTAGAAACCATTCCAAAGTGAACCAACGAAGCATTGCCCGTAGGAGGAGCAGAAGCCTCACAACTAATGGAGCCCCAAACAACTAATTTTGTACAAAGAGACGTTCCAAGGATGGAATCTACACCCAGGGAAGAGCAACAACGGTCCCATGAGGCACATTGGCCTCAACAATCTCCTGAGAAGAAGAAACAACCTGAGAAAAGCTTCTGATAGACGATTCCTTCACAACAGAGTAATGTTGGGAGGAGGCCCCCTTCCATTAATAATAGTTATAATTATATAAACAAATTTATTAATAATTATAATACACACTTTTTATTATTATTTATTATTTATCAATATTAATAAATTTAAAAGGTTGAGAACTAAACAATACATAATATTGTGTATTATTGTGCTTTGTTTTTTACCATATTGAATTTATACGGAATATTAATCCAATATATTCACATAGTCAGAGTATAAGGTAAATTTTAGAAGTTATATGCAATGAAATTTTATAATGTAAAACATTGATAAATAAATAGTTTACACGTATTACAAACTTAAAAATATTACATTTAACTATAGAAAATATAAATTTAGTAATAAAATAAAAAAATTAGTATATTTTAATTGGTCTATTCAATTTAATCACTAGTTAACACAGTAATTCCAAAAAATGATGCTTAGCCTATGTGCAAGTATTGATAAGAAATTAATGAGAAAATTGTGTGAATAATATTAAAATTATTTCAAAAAAAATATTTTAAATATTTCTCATTAAAAATGAACAAACCTGGCAATTATAATGAGTTCAAAGATATTTGAAAATGAGAAATGTATCAAATCACCCATGATAGCCTTTTTTCCACTTTTGAACCTATATGACATGGGGAAATCTATTATACCATATGGATTGACAGGGTAAATATTTATAAAACCGTAAATATGACACTTATATTTACTAGCAATTGCATGCTTTTGTACATGCAACTATGAGCCGATAGGAGTTAGATTTTCTTGCAAATTATATTTGTTGAGTTTTGTGTCAAATATGTGAGTGGTTTATTGTATAATATTGATAGAAAATAAATGATAAATGAAACAAAAAACTACATTCAAAATGTGAGAACAATCTGTCATATAAATGTGAAAAAAAATTAAGAAATAGTAAAAAGCAAACACTATGTATTTATTATAATGTTGCAAATACAAAATAACATTCATTATTGAATTTTTAAAATACAAATAGATCAAAATTAAATAGAAATTTCCTTGCTCAAACTCATTATATAATTTTTAATATATATTTAAAATATAAAATAAAAATTTAAACAAATTTAATATAAGTGTCTTTAAACATATATCTACTTATTATTCCATATTGTTAGGTAAATATATTAAAATTATATATAATAAACTGTAAAAACTATTAAACTATACGGGTAACTAAATAGGTAACTCTTGGTTGATGCCTCACGTTGTTGTTGTGCGTTCTGGTGCCGCTCTGCTCTGCCTGCGGCTACAGCGCTGAGGGCTCCTGTTGTGCCTAACGCTGAAAGCTCGGTTGCTCTGGAAACAGACGCCTTGCTTCTGACCCCTGCTGGTGTGAGTCTTTCCTCGGCTAAGTACTTGTCATTTTTTACGGGAGAGGGTTTAGGTTTGAAGGAGCCTCCTCCTTCCCATCCAATCACTTTTCAAAATATAGGGTCCAGTGGCCTAGATTTTGTTGTTGTTTCTGCAAAGGGGCCTATTCCTGTGGGTGTGGACTTGGATCCTACAAATGCCCATAAATTCAATGCTTCCTCCAGGCCCACAATTGTTGCCTCGATTCGTGGCATGAAGGGATCTTATGCTAAAGCTATTTCCTCAGCTTGGTCTTGGTTTGGGGGCTCCTCCCATGGGGTGCCTTCTTCTATGCCTATTTCTACCTCCGAAGCCCTCTTTGTCCAGCTCTCTGATGTTGTTGTTGGGGAGTTAGAGTCTTGCTCTAAGATCCTTATGGATCTAGCTCTGATTTGTCAGTTTCGGGGGTTCTGGCCGACATTGTCACAGCTTCATGATCGGATCTCCCAAAAATGGGAACCAATACTCTCAAATAATGTTCATATCATCCCCTTAGCTAAAGGTTTTTTCGTTGCTAAATTTGATAGTTCTAAGGATAGAAATAAAATTTTATGTGAAAATTTCTTTTCCTAGGAGGAGGATAAATTCTTGCTTATGTTAAAACCATGGCATCCGGATTTTAACCCTTCTTTTGAAGTTTTCAACAATATGCCTATTTGGGTGAGGCTTCCCAATCTTCCTCTTCATCTTTGGCAAGGTGCTTTCTTGGAGGAGGTGGGGGAGGCTCTGGGGGAGTTTTTGATTATTGATGAGAATACTTCCAATATGTTCCATTCTACCTATGCCCGCATTTTGGTAGATATTGATATTTCACAGGGTCTTCCTACTGAAATTAATATTCAATCATCTAAAGGTTCATGGTTACAACAATTGGATTATGACGGTATCCCTTTTAGATGCATAAAATATTTTAAAACGGGTCATCATGCTTCAACATGTGGTTCTGACTTCAAAGTGAAGTTAGGCCCTAATACTTGGTGGAAGGATGTCTCCACTGAACATTATACTATTCTCAAAAGCTCTCCTGATTCTTTGCTAGATTTGGATATTCCTAAGTCCCTTGCTAGTGGCTTTGTCGATGGAGTTCTTGTCTACCATGTTGTGCCTTTGCAGGGTTTCGTCTCTTCTTCTGCTAGTGGTTATGTGGTTCCTGCCAGATCTGTTGGTGGATCAGTGGGTGTTGTTCCTTCTAGCCCTGCTGGTGTGGATTTTGGTGCTGTTGCTTATCTTGCTAGAAGACCAGCACACCCTGCTCCTAAGTTTTATTTTCCTACCACATTTGCTAGTATGACTTATGTTGCTAGTAATGTTGTCATTGCCCCTCTTGCTAGGAGATTTTCAGATTCTTTGTTGGGGGCTATTTCTCTAGATTCAGTTTGCTAGCAGAAGAAGGCAACGAATTTTGAAGATAGTTGGATTACTGTCAAAGGGAAAAATTCAAAGAAATCCTCCTCATCTTTTGACATGACCCTCAGATCTCATAAAAAAGGGATTTAGGCCTGGCTCTAAGGCTTGTGTTTTGGTCTTAGTGTCCCTCCTCCTTTTGGTTGGACTATTTCGTCATGGGTGCTTGTACTGATTTATCTTTTGTGTGCTCTTGAGGTGTCTGATTCTTTGTTTTTGGTTGGACTGTCGCATTAATGGAATTTCAATAGATTTATCTTTCGTCCTAGGATTGTAAAGGGTTTCGGGGTCCCTTCAAAACCTGTTGTTATCTGAATAAAAAACTAAATAGGATATATTTAAAAAAATCCAACAATTACATCAAACTCATATAATTAAAAATGATCATTACTCAAGAAAATATCTTATAAAATATTTATTTTCATTAACTCTTGTCTTTTTAGCTTTTATTTTATAAGTATTTTAAGTTAGAAACAAACAGAAAAGTCTCTAACAAATTTTCATTTATAACTGATAAAGAGAACTTGCTATTTCTAATTTGGGAATCTTTTTCTAATTTCCAACTAAAAAGGGGGAAAAACTAAAGTACTTTCCAAAGCCAGAAAATAAATACTATTCGGTAAGAGGGCTGACAATTTTCCTAGAGAAAAATATCATTTCCAAGAGCAAAGCTCCCACACAAAGCCTATCAGCTTAAATAATAAACCGTCAAAATTTGTTATTGAATAATATAAATTTATTATTGAATAATATAAATTTGTTATTAAATAATATAAATATGTTATTTTATAGTATATGCTTCTATTTTGTTTATTATAAACTCATAATAATTTAGAATCTTTTTAAAATAGAATATATTAATTTTAGAAACTTCTTTTAGTAATTTAAAATATTATTATGTGGTAGGACATAAAATTGTTTAGAGATGAATTTTAAGAACTGGCTTGCGCTTCTGCTAGAGAAAACCTTGCCACAATGGAGGGATCATTATATTTCCTATAGTCCTCTTAAGACTATTAATTGAACCATAATCTGTTCTAGAATAAGCCAATAACTTTATAGACCATGCCAAGATGAAAGAAAATGGAGAAAGCACACGACTCAAGTCCAAATGCCTGACCCTACATCCATCCATTCTAATGCCCTAGCATGATGCCCTGCATCCATTCCTTCTGGATTAGATAGGAAACAATAAGGAGTTCAACTAAAC
Organism: Chamaecyparis obtusa; assembly: GCA_027943335.1. Lineage (NCBI taxonomy): Eukaryota > Viridiplantae > Streptophyta > Pinopsida > Cupressales > Cupressaceae > Chamaecyparis > Chamaecyparis obtusa. The sequence continues at coordinate 3,131,059 of BSBK01006771.1, read as the reverse complement.
AAACGAGTGTTAATGAGATTTCTATCTCATTCTTCAATGCAATGTTCCAGTGCTTTTAATAGTGGCAGTTTTAGCTTAGAGTCACTTTTCAGAAAAGCTCATAAAGGTCTATAAGCATTGTGGTGGTGGGGCTAAAAGTAGTAACTCTGAAAGAGCTTTGCTGGGGCAATGTACCAAAGTGAGAGGAGTTTATCTTCTATTTCTTTGTGTTGTTGTTATACATCAAGAAGAGAAAACTAAGAGAAAGTCATCGGCTCATCTACACTTGACGGCTTTGATGCCCTAGCCTCTCGTAGAGAAAGAATCAACCAATGGGTTTTTCAGGGATGCCTTGCATCAGTTCATCTACAATCAATAGTTCTAATGCCCTACATCCATCCATTCTGATGCCCTGTATCTATTCCTGTGCAGTAGAAGGTAACGAGATTGGTCAACAAGAGAGGTGGAAGATTTCCTTGCAAACAGGTGCCCGTGCGTGATTTCTCAAGGATAAAACCCTAACTCCCAACTAAAGGTGAATTTTGAAGGTCAAAACTTCGGTGTCTGAAACAAGTGAAGGAAATTTTGGTGCCTGAAATAAGTAAAGAAAATTTCAGAGTGCGACAAGTTTGGAATCATATTAAGACTGAAAAAAGTGGGTTGGTTTAACTTAACAACAAATGGTGTCTTTAGTTGCTGTGAATTTGGACTAAGGAAACAAAAATGGCCATCAAGGTGGATTATTGGCAGGGCTGGAATGATTAATTGTTCATAAATGGCTAGGAAAACCATTTAATTGGTGTGCATGGGCACTGAACTTGGAAGCCGCTTTGCATTTATTATTCACATGAGTCTGAAACAAGTGGAGGAATATTCAGAGAGCAATAAGTCTGATAAGTATAAAACTTCAGAGAGAAAACTTCATAATGTTTGTGTAGAAAACTTTTTAATTTTGCTTACTGCAATCCAAAATTTTATTAGTGGAGGAATCTTCAGAGAGTGATAAGTCTGAAAATTCAGAGAGAAAACCTTAGAGTGAGAGGCTTGCAAGGCACAGGTTAGTTGTTCAGCATTGGACTGAGGGCTTGGATGGGACCAATTACAAGCACACATAGTAAGCAAAGGACCATTACATTTTTAGATGAATCCTTACGAGAAACATATGGCTGTATCCAACATCTAGCCATAATCCAGGAATTCTTAGCAACAGTTGAACAATCTCAAACAAAAAATCAGTAGTTGATTTCTCATATTCATGTGAATCATGGGAGAGCATCCTCGATATCCTTTGTCACTGAGAAACTTCTACCCTGAGAGACACAGGTAGGATAGGAAAGACTATTTCAGATTAAGAGGAGATGGGTTTCAGGATTTTCAAAATGGCAGAAATGGTTTTCAATTTTCTACAAGAATTCAACAATGTCAACATAAATTTCAGAGAGACCACGAGGGGTTTTTTTAGAGTTGGTTTCCAGGACAACCTTCTAGACAAAAATCCCATCAGGGCCAGTTTCCCCAAAATAAGGAAACAATGGAGGGTTAGAGAAATTCAAACTTTCATCATTTTCAAAATAAACGGTTATATTCAAAACCACAATAGTTTGGGTTTAGAGAGAAGAATCAAAGGCTTTCACCTATCAATCCAAATCTCATTCCAATCTTCCCAATGACTCCACTAAGAAGATCATTCAAGTCTCCTCTCCCCAAAAAATCCTGGACATGAATCCACTATGAGATTCACAAAAAAAGATCAGATCTTCTCAGAACAAACAAGTTTCCAAGATATTCCAAGGGAGTTAATGTAGCGTCCAAGGCATTTTACAAAAATGTACACAAATGGAAACCTATTCAGAGAATTACCCAGGTTAAAAATCCTACACATCAACAACCATAGGTCATTCAGAGGGACCATTTAAATCAAGACAAATCTCTCGAGATCTTGACTCAAACTTCAATAGAAAATGATGACTCTCTTGCAAACGAACATGTACCTTCTATCACCTTCTCTGATGAAACTTTAAGACATAAATTTTTTTCTTTTGCAACATGGAGTGATTTACAAGTTTTGGATTATTAATTTATCTTTCATCTAGTTCAATACCAGGGCATATGCAAACTAGCATAACATTGCATAGATTGATTCTCTAGATAATGATTTAGGGTACTTTCTGGTCACATTTCAAGATAAACCCAGCACAGACAAGATTTTTAAATGCAAAGGGTGGTTTTATAAAAACTCAGGCCTTCATATGCAACACTGGAGCCAAAACTTTGACTATTCAAAGAATGTCATAAAGTTTATTCCTATGTGGATCACTTTACAAAATTTCCCAATGGAATACAAAGAAGTTGATATTCTCCAAACTTTTGCAAACAAATTAGGAATTTATCTTAAACATCACCTTGAAAGGGCCTCGGCCTAAACCAAGATCTGTTTACTCATGAATCTTGAGAAATAGCTTCCCAAATCTATCAAGATCATATCAAAATTCAGAACATGGGTTCAGATTATTTCATAGGAACCTTTCCAGGATCCTCCTCTAGAGCAGGGTGTTTTTGGTGTTCCAGTCTTGGTATTATTGGATACAGATCCGCGGGGGTTTTTAGATCAAAACCTTAACCAACAATTACCCTTGCTAGATTTATTTCCAAAAGTGGGAGCTCAAGAAACAACAGACAGCTCCATGAAAGTTTCAGTTTCAGACATGTTTACAGAAAGTTTGAAACTTTTTCTATGGCTTTTCTTTTGGTATTTCAAAAGGATTTTCAACCCTCAATATGCATCCAATGTATATTTATTAACATCAATCTCTGTGAGGATATCAAAGCCTCTATCTAATGAGTCATTCAACATAGCAAATATCCCTTGACCATCAACAAAGGCAAGATTTTTGCAGAGTCTAATATCCAGAACAGGATGTCTCTAGATGCATACAAGACCTTTAAAAATGGTATTATCTAAAAATTGGGTAGCAAATATTTTTAATCCTCTCCCTTTAGAGAATTCTCTCTTTCAATTCATTCCAAGATTCAACCATAAGGTAGTAGAACAAGTAATATCTCATTGGTTTATGGAGGTCCAAAGGGAAATGTTGGAAAAAATAGCAAATCAAGTGCTACGAGAGGATGCAGTAAATATTGACAATATTGATAATTTTGGGAATATGGAGACCAAAGATAAGCTTTTCTCAATGTCGACTCCAGCTTATTCAACATATGAAATCTCAAGTGCCACCCCAACGCTTGCGATGGAGAATGACATTCTCAAAATAAGGCTGTGTGACTTAAGAGATTTGGCAAAGGATAAAGTATCCTCTCATTCCTTGATTGCTTCCCCTTCTCCTCAGAATCCTCAAGCTCCAGAGATTTACTCCTCCTATACCAATTCGGGTTGTGGGAAGTCTTCCAAGTTGAGAGACAAAGAACAAAGAGACTTAAAGAATTTTTTTCCACCTGAAAAAGGGAAACACTTCCCAAAAATAAAATTAAAGGCGGTATCATTTCTCTTAAACCTTTAAAGCACAAAGTTCAGAAACAGAGCCCAAAGAATTCCCCTAAAGATCCAATAGAGCATTTTCAACTAGAGTCCCCTATTTCTCCCAGATTACAGGCAATTTATGAACTTTTTAGCTGTGAAGCTAATGTACCTCCCACTGATAAAATTTATTCATCCTCCTTTGTGGAAAGACTTCTAGATGAAGATTATGTAGACGAGGATGAGAGATTGAATGACATTGAATACTCCACAAGTTGTAGCAATCATAGGAAGGAACTGCCTTTGGTTCTCTCTTTAGAAAATGTTCACATGGATTATTCCTCTCTCTCTTCTCCAAACAATATCATTAATAGTTTAGGTGTCCAAAAATATGCACATAAGAACTCTCTGGATGGAAAGGAAGAAAATCATTTGCTAATCTCAGAATAGAAGATGGGGAAGACCATGATCAAACTAAAATCACAATATACTTAAATGTAGGGAAGGGGAAGTTCCTTCCCAAGTCAAAATGAAAATCATATCATGGAATGTTAGGGGTCTCAATGCCGCTAACAAGCAACAAGTGGTGAAACACTGCATCTTATCAACCAAAGATGAGGTTGTTATGTTACAAGAAAAAAAAGAGAGTAAGGATCAGTTATCTAATTTCATAATGTCTCTAGGGGATTCGAGAGTTGAAGAAGTTGAGGCGATAGGGGATTCAGGTGGGATGGCTATTTTATGGAACACAAGACAGTCCTATGTACACTCAGAGAGTAGAACTAACTGGATAGGAGGTAAAATCTCAAGTATTCGATCCAATCTTAATTTATACATTGTGAATGTTTATGGCCCTATTCTTAGAAGGAAGAAGTTGGAAGTTTGGGAGGAGATTTGCATATGCTTTTTAGACTGGTCAGATGGTAACTTCATATTGGGGGGGGGGGGATATTAATGCCATAATTCACACATCTGACAAATTGGGAGGTTCTTCCCGAGTCTCTCAATCCCAAATAGACTTCAAGGATTGGCTACAATCGGAAAATTCAATGGAAATTGAGCTTGAAAATGGTTCTTTCTCTTGGTCAAATAGAAGACTAGGGCTCAACAACATCTCAGAAAAGTTGGATAGATTTCATTTTAGAGGAGACCTCACAAATTTTCCATTTGATTTAAAAGCATCCATTTCTCCCATTTCAGGTTCCGATCACTTTCCTATCCAGTTGAATATTGGAGGAATACAAGCCCCCTTGTTGCCCATTTAAATTTGAAAACATGTGGCTCAAAGAGGAGAATTGTGTTACCGTGGTAGTTGATTGGTGGTCGGATTGCAGAGTGAAGGGTTCCAAATTATTTTGTTTTGTGTCTAAGCTAAAATATATCAAACATAATTTACTCATTTGGAACAGAACACACTTCAAGAACATATTTTCTTCAAAAGAGGATATAGAGAAAAATATTCAGGTCTTGAACGAAACTATAATACAGTCAGGGATGAATCAGGACCTCTTTGATGCAGAGAAAGTCTTGTTAAGGGATTTAGAAGATATTTTAACTAAAGAAGAAATCTTCTAGAAATAAAAATCTAGAGAAAGCTGGTTGGAGGCAGGAGACAAAAATACTAAGTTTTTTCACTCTAGTACCAAGCATCATATAAGTGTTAACAAGATTCACCAAATTGTCAGCTCAGAGGGAGTTTTTTTGCAAGACCAGAAAGATATTCAAAAGGAAATAGTTAGCTTCTACTCAAAACTGTTGAACTACTCAGATAGTTCTTCCCTCAAGGCTTAGAAGGGTTTATTGATTAATATTACCAAGATTATAACTAATACTAATAATCAAATGCTAACAAAGAAATTCACAGAAAGTAAAATTTTGCAAACACTATCACAAATGGCTCCAGACAAAGCCCCGAGTCCTTATGGCTTCCCTCCTAGCTTCTTTTTGCATTGCTGGACTGTCCCGGGGAAAGATCTCACTGTAGCTCTGGAGGCCGTCAAATCTTCAGGTAGATTCTTATTTGAAATTAATAATACTTTCATTGCTCTAATTCCCAAAAAAGAACAAGATAATTGTATGGATGAATTCAGACCTATTGCTCTGTGTAACACCATTTATAAGGTATTATCTAAGTCATTAGCAAATAGATTAAAACTTGTTTTGGGTAAGATTATTGGGGAAGAACAAACATGATTTTTGCCATGGAGATCAATCTTGGATAACATAATCATTGCTCAAGAAGCTATTCATTCCATCCAATGCAATAAGAAACCTAGCATGATTATCAAATTAGATATCAAGAAGGCTTATGACAAGGTGGATTGGAGGTTTCTAGAAAAATGTATGGAAACTTTTGGATTCTCTAAGGCTTGGATTAATCTTTATTCTATTGTATTTCTACTCCAAAATTTTCCATTTTAGTTAATGGATCCCCCTTAGGATTCTTTGAAGGATCCAATGGAATTAGACAAGGTGATCCCCTATCCCCTTTTCTATTCATCATTATGGCAGAAGCTTTGGGCCGTAGTTTAATCGATCTTCAAGATCAAGAAATTATCAAGTGGATTGAAATCACTTCTTTTGTAAGAGTAGTTACACATCAACAATTTTCAGACAACATCCTCCTCTTCAGAAAAGACAATATTCGGGAGGCTATGCAGATTAAAATAGTACTTGATAATTATGCTTCAACTTCCGGTCAAGCAGCTAACAAAGAAAAATCTGTGATATTTTTCTTTCACACAAAAAAGAAACTTCAACAGAAAATAGAAAAAGTATTGACCTTCAAAATAGGTTCTCTCCCATGTTCATACATGGGGATCCCCATAGATAAATCTTTGAGAACCACATCGGCTTGGAACCTATCAATGAAAGACTGGATAGGAAGATGTATTCTTGGAGATCAAAATGGTTATCCTGGGCAGGCAAAATTGTAATGATCAAAGCTACTCTGGATGCAATCCCTATATATATAATGTCTTGCATTTCTCTTCGCACGGGTTGTTACATGGACATAGTCAAGAAAATAAGGAATATTTTTTTTGGCAAGGCACACACACAAATATAAAATTCATCCTCATATCCTGGGACAAGATTTGTATACCAGTAAATGCAAGGGGAACTGGTATCAAAAACCATTTGTGATAGAATCAAGCACTAGGAGCTAAACTTTACTGGAAAATCATGAAGGATCAAAACCTTAAATGGGTTAGAATTATCAAGGGGAAGTATCTTGGCAATAACATTGAATCAGAGGTCTCTCGAATAAAGGACTTTCCTAGAGGATCAAGAATCTAGAATTTCATCTCTAAGTCAGGAGACATTGTGGATATAACATTACATAGAACATTAAGGATAGTAATAAAGCTCAGTTTTGGGAGGATTCCTGGGGTGGGCACCCTAGCATCAACTAGTTGTTGGGCCGGAATAGAATCAGTCAGGTATGTTTGACTTCTTGGTGTCCCTTTGTTAGAGACTACATTATTCCTACTCCTTTTCCCACAATAGATGGTTCTTGGCAGTGGAGAGATTTTTCAGAACTCAGTCTTGACTCATTGGAACTACTTCGATTGAAGATGCTTCTTAAATATAGATTTTTTTTGTTCAAACGGGGACATGATGAAATTATTTGGAATGGGGCTAAATCAGGAACCTATACTATTAAGGATGGTTATAAGATTTTATCAAGGCTTGTCCAAACAAGGATAGATGAACTTCCAATACAATTATGTTAGAACAAAGTATGTCTTCCCAAGGTAGATTTATTCTCATGGGCAGCTTCTCAAGGTAGGATTTTAACTGTAGATCGGTTTCTAAAGATGGGATATTATGGACCCTCTATATGTTCTTTATGCCACAATAGTGAAGAAGATATTAATCATTTATTGTTAGCATGTCCATTTGCCAATGAATGCTGGAACTGACTATGTACAAAATTAGGTTGGTCCTTAGCCTTCCCACATGACATTCTATCTCTCTTCATGTCTTGGCCCATGCTTTATGGAGATAGTTTATGAGGCAATTTATGGATTATCTCCCAGTCCATTTTGATTTGGGAAATATGGAAGGAAAGAGACATAAGATTTTTTCAGGGTAAATCTATGGAAATTTCCTCTGTTCTCAACAAAATAGAAGCATTTATAGTAGAGGTCATGAATACTCACATTCAAGCTAATTCAGCTCAACATAAGTTCTACACCAGTTGGGATGATAAGATGATAAAAAATTGGTTTGATCTTAAAACCCCAATCACTCTAGACAGAGGATGTAAAGAAAATATAATTCTCAGAGCTACTTGTGTATGTTCATCCCCATCTCTGGTCTGGTTTAAACTCAATTTTGATGGGGCTTCTAAAGGAAACCCAGGTCCATCAGGGATAGGTTGTATCATTCACTCTTCAGATGGTAGGGTTTTAGAAAAATTGGCTAAACCCTTAAAAATAGACACAAACAATATGGCAAAATTCAAAGCTTTATTGTTTGGTCTTTCCCTTGCATACAATCTTGGCTTGGGAAAACTGGAGATTGAAGGTGATTCCATGATCACATTAAATGCTATGAAATCAAGGTCTACTCCAAACTGGCATCTACAAGCTACATTGGAGGTCATTTTAAACTTGATAAGGAAATTTGAATCCATAATGATTAACCATATTTTTCGTGAAGGAAACATCAAGGCAGACGAGTTGGCCAACATTGCAGCCCGTGGAGTATTTATGAAGACCATTTTAGGGGAGGTACAACCAAATAATTCATGATTCCATCTTGCATCGTGAGATACTGGCAAAAAATTTCATGAAGATTTGGATTGGGTATTCCAATATAGATATGTTGAGAAACTAGATGGGCTTGGGAGTGAAGATTCTTCAGATGTTGTTGAGATAGAGGAGGGCGAGGGGAAGAGGATGCTAATGAATCAGTGGATGCAGATGTGGCAGAAGAGTATGCTACCGATAATGAGGAAGAGGATGAAGTTGAACAAAGGTCTTTAGAAGAAGAATTTGTTGATCAAGAGAACTTCACTGGATCTCAAAATGAGGAAGAGGACACTCGTGGCTTCTCCACCAGTTCAGAGAATGACTCTACCTCTACCTCTGATTAGCAATGGTGCTAAGTTCCTAAATCTTCCCTTTTTGTCTTTATAGTTTATCATTCTCACTTTAGTTTTTAGCTCAACTTATGTTTGATATATGAGCGTTCATGAGGTTCTGAGTAATGTTTCTTGGTTGCATTCGATATTCTACTTGTAGATTCTTCTGCTTTTAACATGTTAACTTTGAAAACTTAATATTTTTAATAGAATCCTTTGGCTTCGGCCCCTTATTGATAAAAATAAAATAAAATATATAATTATGTAAAATACATGTTTTTTATATTATTTATTATATATTTATATTAATTTAGATTTCTTTTAAAATACATATAAATTAGAAACTTGCTTTAAATTAATATAAAATTTTAGCATATATTACTAATTTATAATTGTTTTCTTATTTTATATTATTTTTATCACAAATACAAGTTTTTGTATATTTTTGAAAATATAATATTGTATATAACATTTAAATTTAAAAGAATATACATATATATATTTTGTAAATTATAAGTTTTATTGACAATCAATATTTTTCTTAAAACGTAAAATGAAAGACATTAAAATGACCAAACTCTTATAAAAAAATCATATGATAGGTAGGGTTGACAATCAAATTCCAGACTTTGAAAACCAAGCTTTAGATTTGACATAAAAAATTTAAATTCTAGGTCAAGAAAAGCCTAGGTGACAAAACATAATCAAGAGAATAATATTCATTAACTTTTTTTCCGTGAATTGAAGTTATCTATTTGGAAAAAAAATCAAAGAAAAATAACATTGTTTGATCTTTCTTTTGTGGCATTAAGTAGACCTTGATTTTTCTGAATTTTTCAAATTCAAATTTTGTTCTTAAATTTATGAAAAATTCAAATCATATCAATTTTGAATTTATGTGGTTGAAGTTAGCAATGCTTTGTTGCGTTGGTTGATTCTTTTATAAAAGTGTGAGGCATGTTTGAACTTTTACTTCATATTGAAGAAAAAAATAATGAAGATTTATTGAAAAAAGATATAAAGCTATCTATTATGTTTGATGATGATTGACTAAAGTTGGACATTATACCAAGAGGTACCATTTAATTGTGCTTTGTGAATTCCATCCTCTTGAATGTCTTTGAGGAGACCACTACATACGAGCAATGGAAGAGGACATGGGTGATATTTATCAAACTAACTGTCTAACCAATAAATTACACCACAAAAGATGATTATATCTTTAAAGAGGAAAGGTGGTGATTTGATTAAAAGTTATTTAAACACTTTCAAATCATTTTTTTTTTAGCCTATTTCTATACATTTTAAGTTGGGAGAAGAAGAAAACTAGTGTATCTCATTATTTTGTTCTATATTTGAATCTTGAAAAACTTTAATTTTTTCCATTAGTGGTGGTAGTGAAAAAGATAAGATCGGGATGGATAGTTTCATTATGATTTTTATTTTAGAGGAGATGAGAATAAATTCATAAATGATGGTCTTGCATGTTTAGAGAAGGCCCAATGATACATGTGGATCTAAATTGGATTAAAAAAAGAGTTAGACTAAAATCAAAGGGATGGTCGAAATAACCAAGGAACAACGAAGTTAAGTGTTGGAATTTTGGGAAGAGAGGAAACCTAGACAAATAAAACAGAAACCAAAATAAATCTCTAGATTCCTCCTTCAATTTTTATGATAATTATAATTATGATTTATTCATTTATGTTAACACTATTAATGATGATTGGTTCATTTATTTGAGTAGCTCTTGTCATATGACTCCCCAAAAGGAGTGGTATTCAACTTACACTTATGATGGAGGATATGGTTTCCTCAATGCAATAATGCTAAGTGGATTGTTGGTAAGGAAATGATATAGTTGTGTTTTAGTGATGGGAGATTTATAACTCTTAGTAATGTCTTGCATATTTGAAAAATCGAAAGAAATTTACTTTTTGATTTAAGTAAAATTATTTGAGTGCATGTGTGACATTTGACAAGTTTGGTTGTAAGTTGATGAGAAAGAAATTGCTAGGAAGTTGAAGAATCTTAGATTGGTAATCTATTTAGGTAGAATGTTTCCATATTTTGTCACTTTTTCAACATAATTAACAAGATTAAAAATACGAGTGTATTGTAGAATCAACATTTGGGTCATATTAGTGAAAAAGTGCTTAAGGCCATTAATTAAAAAAAAAAGAGTTGATAGTTTTTGTGAACACTCTATTGGTAAAAATGATTTTATGAGAACTATATATGTATGGTGAACATAATAGATCATTATGTATTCTTGGAAGATGTACTTGGATGCCCAACATGTAATTGGAGAGATAATCTATAATTTAGATTCTTTTACAATCTTGATATTAGTTGTCATATGCATTCATAAAGAAGGTAGATAACTATGGTGAAATTACATTGATTTTGGATTTCATTTAATATAATTTTTTTTTCTATCCTAGATGCTAAAGGAATGAGTCAAGAATTTTGTCATAATAGATGATACATACATGAGTTAATAGGATCCAAAATCAAGCACTACACTTGATGATGTGAGCTATTGGGGTTAGTAATAGCTTTGTGATTACTATTAGGAATAGGTATTGTACACTTGATATAACACTAATTATTTTAATTGTACAAAATCAATATTTATCTACAATGCATCCTTAAGTGGTGTGTTTAGCCACATAAATATTTATTTAGGCCCTCTTACAAATTTTTAATACTGGGTACATATTTTTGTGTGTTGTGTTGGTTATAATCAAAGTTAGGTGTTTAGGTGGCTTGCCTTTGTGGCATCTTTCTCATGTGAAGTGTTAGATAGGGTGGTAGGTCAAATATTTGTCTTTCATATACCTACACTTCTCTTCTAATGTACTTAGAGGCTCATTCTATGCAATCATCTTAATTTGTTTTCAATTATCTATCTTTTTTTGTTTCTATTTGCTTAGTGCTCCTAGCTAACTCTCACATGGAAACACGCCTCTTCCTGGTATAATGGAGATACAATATATTTGTAAGCAAGTTGTTCATAGAGATGTGAAGTCAAGGTTGCAATTGTATAAACTTTTGCACAATACCGTGAACCAATATTTTGCACTCTAATGTGTGAAGGTTGGAAATTAATGTAGGATTCTACAATTTTTTCATAAATTATTTTCAAATTTATAGTTTATTATTCAAATTGAGAAATATCTGGTTATTGTCATAAATCTATAGAAAATATTTGATGAAAACTACAAAGCCTGATGTAGGTTTGAAAACATTTTCTATAATTTGCATTTGAGAGGCAATTTATTGAAAGATTGAAGAAATTTGCCTTAATATTTGGGTGAGCTCACAATAGTGGGTTACACATTTTTGCCTGAACAAACATTGAACTCTACATTTTGAAAAAAAAACTTTTAGTTTTAGATGCATATTGTCCTTACACTATTTGAAATCGGAAGATGAAGTAAATTAGAGTCTTTTAGGATTTTATGTCTAGATTCTAAATATATTTTTTATTTTTATTTTTGAATTGATTGGAATGGTTTTTTATTTCTCCCACGCAATCTGGTATGTCTCTGAAAATGTCATTTTCAAAGAGTTACATTGTTTTCATGGAGCATAACTTTTTTTCTAAAATAGATATCAATGTGCTTCTTTCGAATTTAATTTTGTAACATCCATATAGAGGGCATGCGATTGGTTTAAAAGTATTATCATGATTATTGCATATTTTATTAACATTTCAAGTTGACTAAACTGTAATTTTGACATACCTTGACTACATAGCGTATAACTTGTCGTGTATGTGTCCAATTTCATTTTTTATTTTTTTTTTACAGAAAGATAACTTCAATACCTATCTGGCATAGATTTTTTTTTATAATTTTTTTTTCTCATTTACTATTTTCCCATTAGTGTCAAACATAAAGCTAGACATATAGTGAAATATCTATGTTTAGTAAAACTAAAAATACAAAGTCATAATAAACTTAATATAAATTAACATTATAATCATTGAAAAGATTTTTCTTAGTACCTTACTAAATAGATAGGTTTGTTAAATGGAATCATTTGATCTGCCAAAAGATAAAGCAAGTGATTTTTTGTCAACATTTTAATAGGTGCGAAGGAGACTCCATTGTAGGTATGAATGAGGAGTATAGATGCTATATCAATTTTTTTTTTATCTAAGAGGCTTTGAGCTAACCATTTATAATTAATTCCTTCAAATGGAACCTCTCAAGGCTTAAATCATCATATTTTATTAAAAATATGTTATTTCAGCAAAAAATAGCATGTCTAAAAAAGTGTAACCCACTATTGTGGGGTCACCCATTTGCATATTTGTAAAAGGAAGATCAATATTTGCACGTGTGCTCAGTTTGGTTGTAATTTTGTTTGTAGGGTTTAAATTGACTTCATATTACAAGATCTATGTAATATTTGCAACATTTGTTGCTGCCAAATCCAAATTTGGATTTCTTTTTGGCAAAGGCATTGAAATCCCCATTAGAATTCTTTGCTAATAATATTGGCAAAGGAGTAAATCCCTAACATTTCCTAAATTGACCTACAAATATATTTTAATCCTATTCAATTATTTTCCAAATTGGCTCTACATTTTCTACGTTTGATCGATCTCTAGCAATATATGGTCAGATTGAGAAAGTTAGTTGGCATGGATCCATAAGTTTTAACTTTCAAACTTCAATTTAAATTGGCATATGAACTGTGTTATATTGAAATTTAATGTGGATCTTGATGATTGACATCCAAGTCACTTTGCCTACTATTCATTGACCTGTGATATGCTTTGCATTGGTGTGAGTATTTGTAGCAATCTATATCTTAATTCACATTAAGTTTTTTACTAAGGTAAATATAGGTTTTGAAGGGGCCTCAAAACCCTAAACAAGGGAAAAACTTAAGATAGAAGAACTCCCAAAAAGAAACTGACCAGCCAGAACAAAGGCTATAAACCCCAAACAACAAATAAAAGGAAACTACCAAGATACGACATTGAGAAACAACAGTCCAAAGGAGAAAGACCCTAACAACTATACATTAGACCCCTTCTTATGGGACCAAAGAGTCATATCAAAAGAAGAGGAGGATCTCTTTGGATGTTTAACTTTAATTGTGATCCAACCTTCTTCAACTCTAGCAGTCTCATTCTGCCATCACAATGAATCCAAAATAGAAGATCTAGCACCCAACAAAGGTGTTGAAGCAACAAGTGGGCATCCAACACATGGCTAACTTTGGTCCCAGCAAGTGGGATAGGAGAACAAAAATTCTCAGCAACTAAGACACCAACAAAGAAGACATAAGTAGAATCCACAGAACCTCCAACACAAAACCTGGCATCAACCAACAGAAGGATCAAAACTAGCAGCCTCAGCAAGCCCAACAGGAACAACAGAAGGCAGAACATGGCACAAGCCTTCCACCTCCACATAAGGCACCTAATTTCCCAAAATAAGAGTAACCTCCTTTTCATACTGAGAGGAGTTTTTCAAGACTTAATAGTGCTGGATGGAAGCACCCTTCCACCAAGAAGGAGAGGATTTATTCTTCTTAAAATTAGAGCCATAATAAGAAGCAATATAACTAGTCTTAAAAAAATTTGACACCTAAAATGAATACCTTCATAGTCAAGCTGTTGGATCCAAGATCCCAAGGATGATTTGATTTTAATTTCAGATGGAAGACCTTGCAAGGTATCAAGATCTATCAAAATATGGGCAAAGGTAAAATGATAACATTAGAAGAATCATGATCCAACATCAAGAAATCCCCCAAAGCATCACCCACTTCCTCAGGGATAGAACCATACCATAGATGAAGGGGGAGATTAGGGAGCCTAACCCAAATAGGGATCTTTTTGAAGACTTTAGAGGAAGGATTGAAATTGGGGTGTCAAGGCTTATAAAATGCCTTACTTCACTTTAAGTTGTCTATGCATTATACTATAAAATGTCAATTGTAAGGGAGGTTTTTAAAACTGAATAAGATGGTGTAAGTTTTCTCTTGTATACTTCCACTCCATAAATTTATTTAGTTTGGGATTATATAATATAAAATGAGAATTATGCATGTAATCATGGACTAAGATAAAGTTCCACTTTTGTGAAGGTCTATCATGTTAAAATAATAATTTCATCCTTTTATTGTTAAGGATTAATTAAAAGAACTAAACAATTTGGAAACTACAAAATTTGAATCATTCTTAAGCATGGTCTGGTACCCTATCTCTTCAGAATTATTCTTGAATAATATGATGAATATTTAAAGAATGAGTGGTTTAACAAAAATGATAAGGTTAACATGGACTTATAGGCATTACAGTTTATGATGGATATATTAATCACATAGAGAAAACTAAGTGTCATTTCACTTCTTAGACCATCATCCAACATTTATTTGGAGATCTTGAATCTTTATCTAATAGTGATGTTCCTTCACTAAGACACAAATTGTCTTAATTGTTGGGGACACATATTCAACAAATGATTAGTTTTGATATAGTTCTCTTCCACATACTCTTGTTTTTATAGTGGAGGACATTTCATCTCCTTCTGTTGAGAACACATCATCTACTATTGCTACTTCCAAGTTTAGTGATGCTTCTCCAACAACTTCTTGTGGTTTGGTGTAGTAGTATTTTCATCATTCTCTAGAGATAGCTCATTGTGACAAATTTCTACCAAGCATTGCATCCTTGTTTGTAGAGTCCCACATTGTTGACATGGAGGACAATATTGAGGACTTTTTTAACCTCTTTTATGACAACTTCAATGAAGTTGATCATTTTCCTCTAGTATTATTTGTTGGGAAATTGTTAGGATTGAGTAATACTGAGAGGGGGGTGAATCAGTATTACAAAACTTTAAATTAAACTTAAACCAATTCTAAATAAACCATGTGATTGTTGAAATGAAAAGAACATAAAAAAATAACACATAACTCATAACACCATTATTTGTTTTGGAGGAAACCCCAGCCAAGGGAAAACCACGATGGGAATGGTACCCACAACTATGCGAGCTAAAGTATAGTAGCCCTGATAGGAGATCTAGTCCTATTAGGAGCTGAGTATTACATAGTACATTTCCTTGTTAGAGGAATATAAACCCTGTTAAAGTTATACAAAACCCTATTAAAGGTATACTGAGCTTACAACTCTTACAATCCATACTTTGGTTACAAAGTGTTCTCAGGAATGAACAATACAAGCATCTGCTATAATTTGATAGTTCCAGTTATAGCTCTCAATATCCTCTGTCAATCTCTGATCTTGCATCTTCCATCAACCATTACTGATATCCCAAACTTGCATCCATATATCACATTTTTCACATATCGCTTTCACAAGACATTCTTCATTTATATATATTCGATCATTTAGTCGACTCTCAAATATAATGCAAAACATAATAATTAATAATGCAAACAATAAATACTAAGTCCACAATCTTGTATTACCAAAGTGTCAAAAATATAAAATCTTTATCTAACTTAGAAGGTTACCATTCCATCTTACATTCCCTTAATCATCACGACTGTTCATATGCCCTGTTTCACTGTTCCTCTATCTTTGTATATCTTGATATCACTGTAACTTACTGATATCAATACCAAAACACATGTGATCTTAACTGGAGGTCATATACATCCCAAAATGTCTTCCTCTAATCTTGCAAGTCATTATCTATCATATACTATCTTCGCTATCCAAAATAGTTCTGTAGTACTCTGTAAATCCGATTCCATACTTAGTCATTTTCATGACTGTGTCTTCAACACTCATACTTACTTCATGCGATCACCATAAAATATTTGTTTCCATAAATGAAAACCCTCAAGTGATTCATAGCTCTCTCAAAACATCACTTTCCAACAATCTCTCCCTTTGGCATTGATGGCAACACTTAGCGAAAAATAACTAAGTGTCCAGAACACTATCTATACTCTTCCTTCTTCTTTTTCTTTTCTATATATATATATACATACATACATATTCTTTTTTTTTAATTTACAATTTTCTTTTTCTTCTTTTCTTTTCTTCTCTTCTTCTCCTTTTTTGACATCAATGGCAAAGGTATACCCAAAATTGCAAAATTTTACAAAAATGTAGGACTTAGTGCTTCCTCACTAGTTTCAGAATATCTTGGAAGGAATCTTCCAAGGTCTTCACTTGATCATTCCATGACTTGATCAATAGTTTACTGACATGAATCAGGCCATTCAGTGCATATGATGCAATCTCTACTGCTTTCAATTCTATCGGTATAGAGTTGGTCATTGAATCACCAATCTTCTCCATCTCAGTGAAATGTGCTTCAAGAATTGATAACTTAGGAGTGATTAAACTCTTCAACAAACCAAATCTTGTAATTACTCTCCCTTTCTCTATATCCAAGACATTCACCTTATCAAAGATTCTTGATGTCTTCATATCCATCTCTAATACAGTTAGTGAGGAGGTCTCACAAATGTCCATCATAATATCCAAAGTAGCCCTGTCCTTAGCTATTATATCATCAATGTTCTTGATGTGTCTGAGAGGGTTAATGCAATAGCTATACAACTTCCTTCCTTGTAAAACACAACTCTTGGCCTTAGATGTAGTTGCATTCAGAATGCTCAAGTCCCATGAAATAGACTGACATACTTCCTTCAAATTTTTCTCTAAATATATTTTCTCTGCCTTCTCCTCTGTGATCTTCACTAGAGACTCATAGTGGCTATCAAATTTGTCTAGTGCCATGTTAAGGCTCTCAACATCATCTTTTCCTTGAAATACAAGAGGTATAAGGAGTATTTTATTCACTGTATCTACTTTCCTAGCAATTACCTTAGCCTTCTTGTCACCTTTTTGTTCTGACCTTTCTTTTGCCTTAGCAAATGCCATGAAGGATAATCTAATTAATTCATCCTCATCCATGTTTTCTACATCAATGCTCACAGGATTGTCCATACTTGCCAACAATAAGGTGGTAGAAGTATCAGGTTCTTGTTTTATTTCAATTCTTACCTCTTCTTCTTTACATGTCCCTATCTCTTCTCTATGTTCTTCCTCTTGATGTCCTTCCTCTTGTTGTTTGAAAGATCCCAAAAGGATCCTTTCTCTAAACTTCTGTAAATTTTAATTAAAATAATAGATTTTCATGTGCTTTCTTTGTTGTCTTAGAGAATTAGACAGAAGTTGCAGAAGGATTGTTTCTTTTTTTTTTTTGTATTTTCCAGATATAAGTAAAACAATAAATAACAACAACAACAAATATGAAATAGGCTGGAAATTGTTGGGAGTATTCTTAATTTTCTGAGGTTTTTGTCCAAACGTTGGTTTAGTCCTCTGGTCTGTGAAGTTTTCCTAGGTACAGGTGTCGAAAGTTCTTCAAAAAATTGTCATAGCCCACTTCAAAACCCTAACCCTTGGTTTCATTTTTGAAAATGTCAAATTCATGCAAAAGTCCTCATGATTAGCCCTTATTCTTCTATTTCATTGTTACCTTTTTAAGTCACTTAAGCTGATTAAATCATGCACGTGTTAAATGTTTTATGTTTGCTGAATCGAAAAAGGTCATAGCATGTCTCATATAGTATTCAGTGATTCAGCGAACAAGTCAATCTTATGCTAAGCATTGTTTTAGTCGCGTGGTCTCTAAGTCTCCCGGTGAACACCTCAACCATTCAGCGAACTAGAGAATATGTTAAAAATGCTAAGTGTTGTCTTTGTTCGCGTAGTCTCCAAATATCTGGTGGTTATCAGAAAACATCTAGCGATTCCGCGAATGCATTATCTCCAATTCGCGTATTCCTTGGTGGTTCTTTGCTTACACTCAGCGACTTGGCGACAACGGTTATCGCTCATTCTCTAAATCTAGTAGTTAAGGGCAAAATAACTTAGCGACTTGGTGAATACCGTAGATCATTGTCAGGATCAACGGTTGTGGTTTAATCTAAGATATTATTGGGTCCTACATGTTTCATTTGGCGCATGAGCGACTGTGTAAAGACTTCTAAGTTTGACAGCCCCGACAGTTTGGTATGAAGAATTTGGTGGAACGGGTTGTTTCAAGTGTTCGCTTGTTCTCAGAATAAATTAGTAAGAAGCTAAATGATTTAGCGAATCATGTGGTCGTGGGTTCTCTAAAAGGAAAGGTAAAGGGCATAATCATTTGGTGAATGTGTGAATAAAAGGGTCGCCAAAGTTTTGAGTCTTCAGTCGCTTAATCGTGGATTGAAATACTCAATGTTTAATATGATCTGGCGATTCAGTGAACCCTTTGTTTTCTGAATCTCATAATCAAATGACCAAGGATCAAATATTTTAGCGAACTAGCGACAGCCGTAGATCATCAACAAGATCAATGGTTCATTCAGAATCTCAGAGTAAAGATGATGGTAAAGTAAAGATTCAGTGATTCAGAGAGTAAAGGCTTCTCCAGTTCTCCAAGTAATTTAGCAGTTAAGTGATCCATTAAGTGAATGTGCGAACCCTTTGTTCGCTGAATTTCCAAAAGATTTAATAGTTAGCCAGGACATTAAGAGAATGTGAGATGGGTTTGTTCGCTGGTTCGCCAAATGATAACTGCAGTCAAGTGCTCGAAGGGTGTCACTGTGTTCGCTAATTCGCGAAAAGTATCATGAGTTAAGGATTGCATTTCAAGAACCCGCGAAGGCTTTGGTCGCTAGTTCTCTCAATATATGCTAGGGTTAACATTGCATTTAGCGATCACGAGAGGCTTTCAGTCACAAATTCGCTAAATGGACCCAGTTGGAAAAGGTAATAAAAGAAAAGAAAAGGGACCGTTGTCTACGTGGATAAAGTACAGTATCAAGCTGGAAAGTAAACTAATGAGCCATCCAATCAGTTTCAAAGGAAGATTGCATGACGTAAATAGGTTTAAAGTGCAGGATCTTAATCATTTGCCTCTTTGCCTTGTTTTTGAGTTTTTTAAAATCTATCTGTCAACATCCGTGCATCGGCTAGCTCCATTTTGAAAACTGGTGACATGCAAAATTGAATGCGGGAGCAATTAAGGAGATTTGCAATGATTGTGGTAGTTGTACACACTTGATCTGTGTTGATAAATAAGTTAAGCTCATTGTCTCCTGTGTCCAAAATCATTCGAAGAGAATTGTGTCATTCTGAAGCGATTTTTGAGCGCCAAGTGAATCCATTTTGCAGAGATTGAAGATAATTCTATAGCAAAATGAGTCAACCTGAGAGAAGCATAGCATCTTCCAACAGTGAAGAAAAGTCTAAAAGTGGTGAAGACAAGGGCAAGCCTAATTATTCAGACGAGTTTCTAAAATTGCTACCTGGTTCCAGTCAGAACAAAAGAGCTCCTGATGATGTTTTCAAAGATGTTCTAGGGTTTTGCAGAGATCCTATCACACCAAATACCACAGGTTATACTATCTTCAACTTCTTTTATAAAAATAGAGATAGTCATATCCCTGTATGTAATGGTTGGGCTTTGGGGTTAGGGAAATTAGTAGTGCCTGATGTATTCCTGGATGCGGATTTAATTGTTGCTCTAGCTAGGCGTTACGACCCTATTTCTAAGACTATTAGGAAAGAGGACCAGTCGGATTTGGTTACTCTTGATAGGGGTTCGTTCATGAAGGCTTTTAATGTCTATACATCCACTTCTACTGAAATCGACCTGAGCAAAGAAAAGGAGAGGTACAAGAAGAACATAGGGATAGTGAAGGACCAAATAACAAAGCATATCCCAAAACAGGATAAGTATATAGCTCCCCTCCCTGCTCACATGAATGCCTCTTACCAATTTAAATCCCTTCAGCATTACATGAAGCAAACTTGTTATGGGTTGTGTAGGGTTTTGGGAATTGATGGGGATGCAGAGTTTTTACCAGCTGATCTTTTGATGATTATCCTAGACATCCAAAATTCTTTGGTTAATATTGATTATGATTACATCCAGTATATCATTGATAGAATGCATGAGGGTTTGATTTCTGTCAAGGATAGTAAGAGCCCAATTAAGTTCATGCATTATTCTTTGCTAATGCACTTAATTTTGTTCTTCAATATTAATAGTTTTGATTCGAACATGCTGAAGCCAAGGTTCAACTTTGAAGGCCAGTATAATCCAGTGCAATTATGGGTGACGATGTGGAATTCTACTTCCAATGAGGGGAATTTTTGTCTCTTTCAGAATTTCATTGTTTATCCTCTTATAAGGATGTTAGGTGTAAATACTACAAGGATATCCCCAAGGGTCCTTAGGCTCCTACGACCAGTGCAGTTTGTGAACAAATGGGAGGGAGATCACAATTGGGGTGATTTTTACTTGGGAGAGAATGCTACAATTTTGAGAGTCTACGGTTTCCCCAAACCCCCACATCTATTACCAAAATTTGTGCCTCCAAGGGTTGCTTGTTTGGAATTTGTGTGGCAGTTGATGTGGACAGACAGAGAACTTCTAGCCCCTCAGAGGAAGGGTACATTCACACCTAGGCAATTCAAGATAGGTGACTTCCTAGTAGGAAAGAGGGCATTTCCTCAAATTACTGCATGGTTAAATCAATTCAAAATGGCTACTGGTGCTTGTAGACATGTAGATCCTGAGGGCTTTATCAAAACTGCCAGGATGCTTTACATCCCAAACATTGGTGTGAACAAAGAACATGAAGGCTTGGACGAGGAAGATGTAGTCAGAAACACCATTGATGATGATGAGGTCAAGAGGAGATGGAACAGGTACTTTGATTTGATAGACTTGTCAAAACAAGTGATGGCAGCCTAGCTTCCTTTTGAGGGTTTCTTCCCTGACCTTCCCTATTTAGAAAGAATTGACAAGATGATAGAGATGCATGACACTCTATCAAATCAGTTGGAGAAGTTGATTGACCAGATTCAACCAAAGAAAATGAAAGACTATTCATCTTCTAATCAAGAGGAGTTTTATGATGAGTCACAGGAAGGGAACAACCCGCCACAAATGGAAGATGTACAAAGTGTTAGGCCTATTGAAGACCAACCAGAAACAGGGGATACTCCAGAGCCACCCTTGAAGAAACATAGACTTGAGGTAGGAGAGCCTTCAAGATAGGAAAAACAAAAGAGAATAATTGATAGAGCGTCTGCCCTAGTGCCAGGTGATAGGGTTTACCATCACCAATTGAGAAAAGCAATAAGAGAAGGAAAGAAGGTGGCCACTGATGAAACAGATAAGGAACAGTCCCTGTGGTCAGAAAAGGGTATCAGAGAGGTCTATCAGGAGGAATTTTTGAGTGATGACCAGTTTATTAAAACTGATGAATTCAAGAGTTTCCTTGTTTGGAATAAGCAACAAGAAGTGAGGAAACTTCTGCTTGAATGCATGGAGCCAAGTGAAGAGACATTGAGAGCCTTAAATTCTTATGATCCTAGCCTTGATCCCATAATTGCAGATGAAGCTAGACAACTAGTCAAGTCAAGTGGAATGCTATTGACTCCAGGATGGGATCTGACTTCTGCTTTCATCATAGATCAAATAAGAAAGCAACCGCAGGGCAGCCTGTCATATGAGGTTCACATTGGTGATATGATAAGAGGAAGTGGCTATGACCCTAAGTCTCAAGCTGTTGCAATGTGGTCCATGGCCCCTAGGACTCAAAAGCCATCTCTATTGAGTATAGAGGATAAAATGGAAGGGAATCAGATTATTTGGACTGTGCAGAATACAACTGACCTTGAAGTTTCTAAGGCAGTAACTCATTGGGCTAACCTGAATGAGGCAAAAATAGTTCAATTATCTGAAAGGTACTCGAAGTTGTTTGAAAGTGCAAACTTGGTGGCCAAGGATAGAGACTTAAAATTGATGAAGATCAAGCAACTAGAAGATGAATTGGCAGAGATAAAAGTTAAGCTTGAAGAAGCTTCGAAGGTAGTTGTTTCCGCCCTGTGCAGATTGAGGTCCCAATTCAAATTGATGAAGAAGTACTTGAGGGACTTAATGAAGATTTGGATAAGATAAGGATAGAGGCATCTTTGGACACCATGTCAAAGATTGTGCAATACAGGCGAGATAAGATAATAGAGAAAATGGATACAGTTTATCAATCAGTCAGCCAATTGCACCAGACCAACAGAAAGATAAATGAATCATTGGCTGCTTTGGATCCACTTCATAGTGTTTGGTCTAGAAGAAGTTTGTTGTTTGATAAACTTGATAGCCTACAGGAGCATAAGCCTGAGATCCCTGGAGTAGTTACATAAGTTTTTGATAAGATTGGCTTAATCAATGTTGTTTCAAAGTTTTTTAAAGGTAAGTCCAACCAGGTGAGGGTTAAGTTGTTTATGTTTGATAAAAATTATAGCAAGTATCTGCCTGCAGTATGTGATGACAATGGAAACCTGATCAAGTTGGAGGAATGGAAACTGTTAATGGATCAATTGGTGATTACACAAGATGCTTTCCTTAATAATGAAAATACTTTGGATTTTGAGAGGTGTAATAGTATAATTGACAGTCTTTTTAAAATTGAAAATGATTGCATACGCTTTGTGGCAGAAGCCAAAAATATAACTGACTCCATGTGGGATAAGCAAGTCAGCTTGTTACAAGAATTGCAGACTTACAACTGGCCATCGGATGATGAAGTAGCGGCTTGGGAGAAGCTAACAATAAAGAAGAAAAGGAGGCCAGTTGTCCAACTTATAGAGGAAGAGGAAGAATAGAGTTGCAGATGGCACCTGATCCAGAAATTGAGGGAGAGCAAGTTTCAAACAAAGGATGATGTAAGTTAGCCAGAATGGCGGTCATCATTCATGCAACAAATTCAGCAACTGCTCTGAAATATCTTTAGACAAAGATGCCACCTGCGGAATTATTGAGAAAAGATTTTTGTAATATGTTGTTACAATCTATTTGTCAATTTGCAATCTTGTCTCTAGTGCAAGATCTTTTCTAGCCATCCCAAGCTTGTTGCATCCTTTCGAGGATTCCAAGAT
Organism: Chamaecyparis obtusa; assembly: GCA_027943335.1. Classification (NCBI taxonomy): domain Eukaryota; kingdom Viridiplantae; phylum Streptophyta; class Pinopsida; order Cupressales; family Cupressaceae; genus Chamaecyparis; species Chamaecyparis obtusa. Next base: position 3,107,566 of record BSBK01006771.1, on the reverse strand, counting down.
GGCTATGTTATATATAGTAAGTTTTTACTCTTTTGAGAGGGGGTTGAAAATACTCTGTAAGAAAGGTTCTGAATACAAAACCTTATTTTCTAAAAGTGAGAGGATATTGTATCTATGCATTTTGACCGTTAATACAAAACATTAAAGCTCTGTTACTACTATTTTGCTATCTTTGTGTATGGAACGTGTTAGTTTTCTTATGTGTTTAAATTGCAAGGCTTTCTTAAATGCATTATTCACAAGGTGAATATAGGGGTTAAGCTTAAGTTTCTTTCAAGGAAAGAGTAAAATCTTAGTGGAGATCTCTGGGAAGGACTAATCCATGTGTGAATTTGATGACAGTAGTAGGAATTAAAAGGATGGTATGTTAGGCATGTCATTTGAGTTTTAGGAAATTAGTTTTGATAGTTATATGCAGAGGTAGGGTTTGACTCTATCGCCCAAGTGGATAAGGCACTGGTTTCAGATGTATTTACACTAATTTGCCACCCTAAATCTAAATAATTGTTTCATTTTACTTTATTTGTACAATTGCAAACTTGAATCATTCTGTGACAAGTTCATAGATATGCTTTGTAATGCTTTGTAGAAGCACTGAATGAGGTTAACCTTCCTTGAGTTCAACTCTAAAAAGAAGAAGGATGAATATCCTTAAGACATTGTTTCGTGTTGTTGCTTTCATGATTTCCATCATAAGATTGTGTATCAGGATAATATGGGCCATACTTAGAGTTCTCTCATCTTATTGAGTTGAGTTTGGAAGCGAGGACAGAACAGTGAAGGAGCTAGTTCACAATTCAGAGCTCGGTCAAAACCATGAATTGGAATAGGTATACCCGCCTAAGTATTCATACTCGAAGTGAAGAAGGTATTCTAACCTTATTACCTTAGTGTTTGCATCTTGCTAGATTATGTCCATTGGGATTATAGGAGTATTTGATAATCTACAGATTTGAGCACTAACAAAATTGGTGACTCTACTGGGGAACCTTCTGAATAGCGTGCAATAGGTTAGTGCAAATCCTGTCTATTGTGCATTTGTAGACCAGTATAGAATAATTTCATTCCCGCGTAAAAGTGGGTGGCGACTCTAAACTCTGTGCTACCAGTTTCTAATTGTTGTAAACTTTGCTAAAATTGTCGTGCTATACGATGAGTCAACCAAGATACACTAGGTCTTATTACAAGGATCACCTAGAAGATAATATGAGTGATGAGCTCCATACACCAAGTAGGAAACAATGGTCTAGAAGAGGTCAGCATACTGCTAGTTCCCAAGGCCCTTCTCAAGAAAGATCTCGTGTCCCACTTCCTCATGAATCTTCATCCTCTTTTGATGATCCCAAACATGTCAAGAGGGTTACACCAAGTGTGCACATGCAGAAAGAAGTAATCACAGAGGTCACAGAAGTAGGTTATTTCCCTGCGAGAGAAACTCTAGAACAACCAGAAGAAACCTCTGCTACTGAGACCACCTCCTATGATTCTGAGAAGTTGAGAGAAGAGGTGATTGCTTTAAGAAAAAAGGAGAGTGAACAACTGGCTGAGATTGCCAATAGATTGAAAGCAAGGGAACAACAAATCTGTGATTTGCTCATAGAGAGGCAAAAAGTTCTCAAAAGAACCAAGAAAAATGAGACCCAAGTTAGTGATTTAAACCAAGATGTTCAAGGTTTAAATAAGGACTTATTTGGTGATATGGAAGATTTGAGAAAGCAGGCTCAGGATAATAAACCTAAACAAGGTGAATTTGAGGGAACATGCCATGTCTTAAGGCAATTGAATCCCTCTGAAATCCAGAGAAACAAGGAGATTATAACTGCTCCCAAAGAAATCCCTGATAAGGGAAAACAAAAATTGGTGGGTATAAATATTAATGAGCCCAAGAAAATTATGGTTCCTCCTAATGTACCTTCTCAAACAAGTATAGATTTGGGGAAGGCTAGAAGAGCAAAGGAAGAATTGGCTATTCAACTGGAGAAACTTGAGTTGGAGGCTGCTGCTGATGAAATGAAGAGGAAGATTGCCTTCCTACATGCTAACATGAACACATCCACTAGTACCTCTATCCCTATCACCATAGGAACAACTCCATTCAGTCAGCCCAATACTTCACTTCCAAATGCTCAAGCTTTTCACCCTGGACAAACTTTACCTGGACCGGTTCCTAATCAAGTTCCCCTTGTAGCTAGTGGTATAGCGGGAACTATACCCTGTCAAAATGTTGCAACTACCCCTCTGAATCAACCATATATCCAAAGAAGGCCAGTTCATTTGGATAGATATAGGCCTCTATTTTTTGATGGTATTCCTGGTCAACCTAATGTTGTCCCCAATGAAATCAAAAAGAAGATCCCATTATTTACTGGGAATAATGTTATTACCTGTGAAGATCATCTGAAGTTTTTTACAGATAAGGTAAATGATTATGAGATTGAACATGAAGATGTCATAATGAAGCTCTTTGTTCAATCATTGATTGAGGATGCCAGGGATTGGTATAGAGGGCTACCTGAGAATAGTATTGCATCTTGGGAAGAATTTGTCAGATGTTTTAAAGAGCAATATGTAGAACATGTGAACTTTAGTTACATGCTCAATGAGTTCAATAATATCAAGAAACATTACAATGAGAGCATGTCAGAGTTTAATAGCCGATTCCAAAAGGCTATGTATAAACTGTTCCAAGTATTGAGGCTAGATGATGTAGTTTGCATGACAACTTATTTCAATTCTATGGATGGTAAGATGTCTTACCTTTTAAGAGACAAGAATCCCCGTACCCTTAGAGATACTTTTAAGTTGGCCATAAACATTGAGAGTAACTGAAAGGCATCTGGCCAAATGTACAAAAGGGATGAAGGTAGACTGTGGAAAGAAACCAGGCCACAACCTGCAAGGCCATCCAAAGAGGAGGATAGAATGGACAAAGGACCTAGCAATAACAAAGACTTCCCAAAAAGGTTTGATAAAGGTGGTAGGAATTTTCAAGATACAAGGCCACCTTATCAAAGGTAGGACAAAGCCCCTAATCTGAGAGATATGCCTTACAAAACAAACTGGAAAGATGGGAGGCCTGTTCCTGATAATAATGAACCCCAAAAGGGAAGGGATACACCAGATCCTTTGAAAAAGAATATAGCACATAATGTGGAGAATACCCCTTGGTGTGTGGCCTGTAATATGCCCCACTCACCATTCCAGTGTGCTATTGCCCAGGCCTTGGGAGAAGAGGCTAGTGATTCATATGCCAGAGATTATGAAGGATCTGAAAAGCCTGCTATTAACATGTTTACTACTGAACTAATGGGGGACCTTGAGTCCTCAGATGATGAATTTATTTGCCCTGATGTTGATCATAAGAGGAAGATTTTCTCTGACTATAAACAACAAATATTTACTCAGTCTGATCAGGAAGAGTTTGATAATGATGACTATAAGACTCACATGGTAGAATTCAAGTCAGATGAAAGACAATGGAGAAAGCCCAGTGAAGAAGAAATCAAGAGTTTAATTGTGGCTGCTATTACATAAGCAAAATCCTCATACAATTTGAGGAATAGAAAGGTAGGTAATGATCAGGGAGTCCCTAGATTAGTGTTTGTCAAAAGTAATCCTCAGGATAAGGACTCCCCAAAGCCCAATATTGTAAATAGTAAAGATGAAGGGTTTGAAGCTGAAAAGAAAGGGAAACAAGAAGTTATTGCTGATAAGGTGAAAAAGAAATTTGGTAGGTCAAAGGATCACCCTGATTTTTGTACTGACTCCCCTACCTTTGATATGAGACATGCCTTGTCCCAAATGAAAGTTTCCATCCCTCTACTTAAAATGTTGAAAATAGAAGAGCACAAAGCAGCAGCCTTGGCTCTCATAAGTGAGCAGAGAACTACTCCTATTTTACAAGAAGAAGGAAAGTCCCTGGACAAGCCAATTGCAATTAATGACATCTCTGATGTATGTGTAGGGACTATTGTAACACAAGAACCATCCTCTATTAATCCTTTCTATGTTACTTTGCTTGTAAATAATTTTTTGCTGAAAAATTGTATGATTGATTCTGACGCCGCTACAACTGTAATGCCTTACCAAGTGATGAAGGAGTTAGGGTTGCAAGTTGATACATCTAGTGGAAGGTGTTATGCCATGGACAATAGGGTAGTACCTGTTGTAGGGAGCCTGATTGGAATTGAAGTGAAAATTGCTGCATTCCCAGAAGCCACATATAAAATGGATGTGGTTGTTGTTGATACAAAACCTCACTATGGCATTTTATTATCAAGACAATGGGCTGTAGCAGTGGGTGGAAAGTTGCAACTAGATTTATCATATGCTACCATCCCAATAAATGGAACTGAGGTAAAGTTGTATAGGGAGCCCCGTTCTTCAGTCATGATTGAAGTGGTTGCTCCAGAGGATCTAAATTGTTTTGTAGATATTGACATGAGAAATTTTGTGATTGAAGAAACAGTACCTCAGTTAAAAAACATAGATCCAATTGTGGATGAGTTAATTTTGCAGCAAGATGGGCTCTGGCAAATGTTCTTTGATGGTGGATGCTCCAAGGAAGGATCAAGAGCTGGTGTTGTATTCATCTCCCCATCAGGTACTACATTTAAATACTCTTTCTTGTTAACTTTTGAGTGTACAAATAACACTGCCGAGTATGAGGCTTTGATACTGGGATTAGATGTGGCCATAAAACATGGTATTAAATCTTTAAAATTTCATGGTGATTCCCAGTTGATTATAGCCCAAGTGAGATCTCAGTATGCTTCTAAAGATGAAAAGTTGAAACTGTATAAACATGTTGTTTGGGATAGACTAGAGTTTTTTGATGCTTTCAATCTACTTTGGGTAGAACGATCCAATAATATCATGGAAAATTTTCTTGCAAATGTTGCCCTTAAAAGTGAAGATATAACCCTCACCGGTGTGTCTATGTTAGAGGTCAAATCTAGGCCTGCAGTGCCTGATAATGTATATAATTGGAAAGTTTTTTAGGATGACTTAGATATCCTTAGGTTCCTTCAAGGCCTTGATCAATATGATGGTCAACAGATAGATTTTAATGAGATACAGTAATGTGTTGAAGGAAAAGAATGCATCATGGGAAATAAGATAGTGCAGTTACCCTCAAATCACATACCTAAAGGGTTAGTGGAACTGGAAGGGATGTTTAAAATAAATGATGGTTTTCTATCTCAGAAGTCTAACACTAAAATGGAGGACTTAGAGGAAATAAACTTGGGTTCAGAAAACTCCCCACAAATGGTATACATTGGCAAGAAACTGAGCAAAGAGATCAGAGGAAATTTGATAAGACTTTTGAAAAAGTACAAGCATGTATTTGCTTGGTCCTATGATGACCTCAAAGCTTATAGGGCTGACCTATTTCAGCATGAAATTCCTCTAAAAGAGGAAACCAGGCCTTTTAGACAGAAGCAGAGACCCATTAACCCTTTATTGGCTACCAAGATGCAAGTTGAGCTGACAAAACTGAGAGATGCTGGTATTATTGAACCAATTAGGCACTCAACTTGGGTTTCGAATCTTGTGCCAGTAAGGAAAAAGAATGGTGATATTAGGCTCTGTGTTGATTTCACGAACCTGAATGTGGCTTCACTTAAGGATAACTATGGATTGCCCAATATGGAGGCTAGGCTGCATAGGGTGACTGGATGTGAACTCTTGTCAATAATGGATGGTTTCTCCGGGTATAATCAAGTGCTGGTCAAAGAATCAGAACAATTTAAGACAGCCTTTACAACCCCATGGGGAACATATGTATATGTTCGCATGCCTTTTGGTCTGAAAAATGCTGGAGCAACATTTCAGAGAGCCATGGATGTTGCATTTGAGGAATTGATAAATGTATTAATGGTTGTTTATCAAGATGATCTCACTGCTTATTCCAAGAAAGCTGAGGATCATTGTTCCCATTTAGAGAAGGTCATTCTTAAGGCCTTAGAATTTGGTGTGTCCTTGAATCCCAAAAAGTGTCAATTTGCTGTGACAGAGGGGAAGTTACTTGGACACATAGTGTCAAAAGAAGGAGTCAGGATTGATCCTGAAAGAGTAGAAGCAATTAAGAAGGTCCCTCCACCAAAGAACATAAAGGGTGTGCAGTCATTCTTGGGACAGATTAATTTTGTAAGAAGATTTATTGCTAACTTTGCAGAATTGGTCAAGTCCATAGTGAAGTTCCTAAAGAAGGATGTGAAGTTTGATTGGAACCTTAAAGCTCAGCTAGCTTTTGTAAGAATCAAACAAGCAATTCAGGAGGCCCCGATTTTGGTATCACCTGATTGCTTGAAACCATTTTCTCTATTTTCTTTTGCATCTTTTCATACTATTGCAGCTATCCTTTTGCAAAAGGATCAAGAAGGGTATGAGCATCCTATAGCCTTTTTCAGCAAGTCATTACAATCTACTGAATTAAATTATGAACTAATGGAAAAGCAAGCCTATGCACTTGTGAAGGTAGTCAAAGCTTTCAGACCATATCTGGTCTGCGCAAAGGTTAGTGCTTATGTGCCTCATGCTGCAGTAAAGGATATCTTAACACAAAGTGAAGTCACAGGAAAGAGGTGCAAATGGATAAACAGGATTCAAGAGTTTGACCTGGAAATTCATACTACCAAATTGGTGAGAGGATTGGGACTTGCTAAGTTAATGACTGAGGAAAATATGGACCTTGTTCAGGTAAATAATGTTGCTGCTAACATTGATATGATTACTAGTATTGAAATGCAACCCTGGTACAAGGATGTTATTTATTTTATTAAAAATGCTAAATGTCCACTTGACTTGAATGATAATCAAAGAAGGAGTCTGAGATTGCAAGCTCAGAGATATGTGTTGATCTAGGGTGATTTGTACTGGAAGGATAATGATGGTATTTTACTCTTTTGTCTGGATAAGCACCAATCAGAGAAAATGTTGAAGGAAATGCACTCTGGAATGTGTGGAGGACATCATTCTGCTTGATCAACAGCTCATAAAATCTTAAGAGTAGGATACTATTGGCTGTGTTGTTCAAAGACACTCATTCTTATGTGAGGAAATGTGAACCTTGTCAAAGGTTCTCTAAAAAATTGAAGTTCTCAAGTGCATTATTATTGAACCCTGTTGTTGCAGAAGCTCCTTTTGCAATGTGGGGTATGGATTTTATTGGAGAGTTCTCTGAGAAGTCTAGTGGGGGACATAGTCACATTTTGGTGGCTACTGATTATTTTACCAAATGGATTGAAGCCATTCCAACCAAAAGGGCAACCAGTGCTGTTGTAATTGAATTTTTGATGAACAATATAATCACAAGATTTGGTGTCCCTGTTAAATTGGTTGTTGACAATGCTATGAGCTTCAGGTCACGGGAGATCACTGATTTTTGCTCAGAAATGGGCATAGTATTGTCTTACTCATCCCCTTATCATCCACAAGCCAATGGACAGGTCGAATCCAGCAACAAGAGTATTTTGTAGATTCTGAAGAAAACTCTGGACAAGAATAAGAGAAGTTGGCATGTAAAATTAAAGTTAGCACTATGGGTTGATAGAATTTTTGAGAAGAGGGCTACTAGTAAGTCCCCTTTTGAGATGGTATATGGTGCAAAATCAAGGTTGCCAGTAAATAATTTCCTTCCAATCTATAAGTTTATGCAAGAAGAGGATATGGAAATCAATGATCCACTGCAGGACAGAATGGTTCAGCTGATTGAATTGGATGAGATTAGGAGGGAAGGACAAAGAGAAAATGTGAAGTTGCAGCAAAAAATGAAGTATCTTTTTGATAAGAGAGCAACTGTGAGAAAATTCCAGCCTGGTGATATGGTTCTCCAATGGAATGCCAGGGCTGAAGATAAAGGGAAACACAAAAAATTTGAGTCTTTGTGGATGGGACCTTATATTGTTCATCAGACCAATGGTGAGGACTCATATTTCTTGCAAAATTTGGATGGTGAAGAGCAGGAATTGACAGTGCATGGACAATTCCTGAAATTTTTCTTCAGTTAATTCTTTTTCCATGCACAGTAGGTTTGTATATATGTATAGGTGTGTTTGTTTATGTTGTGTGTTTGTTTCCTATTTTAGGTTAAGGTTTTGTGTGTTTTAGGTTAAGGGTACATTCACACCTAGGCAATTCAAGATAGGTGACTTCCTAGTAGGAAAGAGGGCATTTCCTCAAATTACTGCATGGTTAAATCAGTTCAAAATGGCTACTAGTGCTTGTAGACATGTAGATCCTGAGGGCTTTATCAAAACTGCCAGGATGCTTTACATCCCAAACATTGGTGTGAACAAAGAACATGAAGGCTTGGACGAGGAAGATGTAGTCAGAAACACCATTGATGATGATGAGGTCAAGAGGAGATGGAACAGGTACTTTGATTTGATAGACTTGTCAAAACAAGTGATGGCAGCCCAGCTTCCTTTTGAGGGTTTCTTCCCTGACCTTCCCTATTTAGAAAGAATTGACAAGATGATAGAGATGCATGACACTCTATCAAATCAGTTGGAGAAGTTGATTGACCAGAGTCAACCAAAGAAAATGAAAGACTATTCATCTTCTGATCAAGAGGAGTTTTCTGATGAGTCACAAGAAGGGAACAGCCCGCCACAAATGGAAGATGTACAAAGTGTTAGGCCTGTTGAAGACCAACTAGAAATAGGGGATACTCCAGAGCCACCCTTGAAGAAATAGAGACTTGAGGTAGGAGAGCCTTCAAGGCAGGAAAAACAAAAGAGAACAATTGATAGAGCGTCTGCTCTAGTGCCAGGTGATAGGGTTTACCATCACCAAATGAGAAAAGCAATAAGAGAAGGAAAGAAGGTGGCCACTGATGAAATAGATAAGGAACAGTCCCTGTGGTCAGAAAAGGATATCAGAGAGGTCTATCAGGAGGAATTTTTGAGTGATGACCAGTTTATTAAAACTGATGAATTCAAGAGTTTCCTTGTTTGGAATAAGCAACAAGAAGTGAGGAAACTTCTGCCTGAAGGCATGGAGCCAAGTGAAGAGACATTGAGAGCCTTAAATTCTTATGATCCTAGCCTTGATCCCATAATTGTAGATGAAGCTAGCCAACTGGTCAAGTCAAGTGGAATGCTATTGACTCCAGGATGGGATCTGACTTCTGCTTTCATCATAGATCAAATAAGAAAGCAACCGCAGGGCAACATGTCATATGAGGTTCACATTGGTGATATGATAAGAGGAAGTGGCTATGAACCTAAGTCTCAAGCTGTTGCAATGTGGTCCATGGCCCCTAGGACTCAAAAGCCATCTCTATTGAGTATAGAGGATAAAATGGAAGGGAATCAGATTATTTGGACTGTGCAGAATACAACTGACCTTGAAGTTTCTAAGGTAGTAACTCATTGGGCTAACCTGAATGAGGCAAAAATAGTTCAATTATCTGAAAGGTACTCGAAGTTGTTTGAAAGTGCAAACTTGGTGGCCAAGGATAGAGACTTAAAACTGATGAAGATCAAGCAGCTAGAAGATGAATTGGTAGAGATAAAAGTTAAGCTTGAAGAAGCTTCGAAGGTAGTTGTTTCCCCCCTGTGCAGATTGAGGTCCCAATTCAAATTGATGAAGAAGTACCTGAGGGAATTACTGAAGATTTGGATAAGATAAGGATAGAGGCATCTTTGGACACCATGTCAAAGATTGTGCAATATAGGTGAGATAAGATAATAGAGAAAATGGATACAGTTTATCAATCAGTCAGCCAATTGCACCAGACCAACAGAAAGATAAATGAATCATTGGCTGCTTTGGATCCACTTCATAGTGTTTGGTCTAGAAGAAGTTTGTTGTTTGATAAACTTGATAGCCTACAAGAGCATAAGCCTGAGATCCCTGGAGTAGTTACATAAGTTTTTGATAAGATTGGCTTAATCAATGCCGTTTCAAAGTTTTTTAAAGGTAAGTCCAACCAGGTGAGGGTTAAGTTGTTTATGTTTGATAAACATTATAGCAAGTATCTGCCTGCGGTATGTGATGACAATGGAAACCTGATCAAGTTGGAGGAATGGAAACTGTCAATGGATCAGTTGGTGATTACACAAGATGCTTTCCTTAATAATGACAATACTTTGGATTTTGAGAGGTGTAATAGTATAATTGACAGTCTTTTTAAAATTGAAAATGATTGCATACGCTTTGTGGTAGAAGCCAAAAATATAACTGACTCCATGTGGGATAAGCAAGTCAGCTTGTTACAAGAATTGCAGACTTACAACTGGCCATCCGATGATGAAGTAGCGGGTTGGGAGAAGCTAACAATAAAGAAGAAAAGGAGGCCAGTTGTCCAACTTATAGAGGAAGAGGAAGAATAGAGTTACAGATGGCACCTGATCTAGAAATTGAGGGAGAGAAAGTTTCAAACAAAGGATGATGTAAGTTAGCCGGAATGACGGTCATCATTCATGCAACAAATTCAGCAACTGCTCTAAAATATCTTTAGACAAAGATGCCACCTGCAGAATTGTTGAGAAAAGATTTTTGTAATATGTTGTTACAATCTATTTGTCAATTTGCAATCTTGTCTCTAGTGCAAGATCTTTTCTAGCCATCCCAAGCTTGTTGCATCCTTTCGAGGATTCCAAGATGGCTATGTTATATATAGTAAGTTTTTACTCTTTTGAGAGGGGGTTGAAAATACTCTGTAAGAAAGGTTCTGAATACAAAACCTTATTTTCTAAAAGTGAGAGGATATTGTATCTATGCATTTTGACCGTTAATACAAAACATTAAAGCTTTGTTACTACTATTTTGCTGTCTTTGTGTATGGAACGTGTTAGTTTTCTTATGTGTTTAAATTGCAAGGCTTTCTTAAATGCATTATTCACAAGGTGAATATAGGGGTTAAGCTTAAGTTTCTTTCAAGGAAAGAGTAAAATCTTAGTGGAGATCTCTGGGAAGGACTAATCCATGTGTGAATTTGATGACAGTAGTAGGAATTAAAAGGATGGTATGTTAGGCATGTCATTTGAGTTTCAGGAAATTAGTTTTGATAGTTATATGCAGAGGTAGGGTTTGACTCTATCACCCAAGTGGATAAGGCACTGGTTTCAGATCTATTTACACTGATTTGCCACCCTAAATCTAAATAACTATTTCATTTTACTTTATTTGTACAATTGCAAACCTGAATCATTCTATGACAAGTTCATAGATATGCTTTGTAATGCTTTGTAGAAGCACTGAATGAGGTTAACCTTCCTTGAGTTCAACTCTAAAAAGAAGAAGGATGAATATCCTTAAGCCATTGTTTCATGTTGTTGCTTTCATGATTTCCATCATAATATTGTGTATCAAGATAATATGGGCCATACTTAGAGTTCTCTCATCTTATTGAGTTGAGTTTGGAAGCGAGGACAAAATAGTGAAGGAGCTAGTTCACAATTCAGAGCTCGGTCAAAACCGTGAATTGGAATAGGTACACCCGCCTGAGTATTCATACTCAAAGTGAAGAAGGTTTTCTAACCTTATTACCTTAGTGTTTGCATCTTGCTAGATTATGTCCATTGGGATTATAGGAGTATTTGATAATTTGCAGATTTGAGCACTAACAGAAATAATGTACAATAATATAATATTCAGTCAACCAGAATAGCTACAAATCGTACCAGGCAAGATATGCAATCAGTATGCTAGCAAAGGTGTTTACAAATAAGGAATGATGATGCCAGCTACAAGAATGGACTAGCCATGCACCAAAGGGTAGAGATGGCTAACGTAAGCCAACCAGTAAACCATGTGCCAGCTGAAAGGAAGCCGTACGACTTCTATAGTCATGCCAAGGTAGCAAGAAGATCCCAATGTGCCAAACAAGACCCCCAACGTGAAACGCACAAGCACTTTCAAATGCTGAACTTAACAATCTATGTCCACTATTGGAACAATACTGTAGAATGATGCTGAAACCATATATTAGGGTTTACATCCCAATAGCCAGGCTCTAGGGTTTACGTCCTAGTCCTCTAGAATTGCTCCTCAGAGAAAAATCACTAATACCAAGAATGAAGATGTAAAAGATGATGAAAGAATGACCCAAATCTCCTTTTATCTCCCTCTCAAAGCCAATCAAACCATAAAGGGAGAATATGCCTTTCCCTTTATTATAAAATGACATCTTCTCAATTAAAGGCCTTTATGTATAGGAAAAACACCCCTTTCCTCAAATAACATAACTCAAGGTACTAGAAGGTCTCTGGATGATGAAAATAATTTATAATAATTCAAGATCTTTCCAATGAGCTATAACACATAGGCCTGCCTGACTAGATGAAGCCAAAATCCCCTTATTACTCTAATTAGCTATATAAATAGCTTTATTTTAATTTATTTAAACACAAACTTAGGAAATATTAAAAATATTTCCTTTTATTCAACTAGAAAGCCAAACCAACCAAATAATTAGTGAACTGGTCCTATCACCTATCTATGATTGATGCCGGGCAAAGTGGGCCAACTGGCAGTCCCATCCCTAAAAACTATGGATGCTTCTAGAAACTAGGGAATATACCCTATCATCGTGAAACTGAAACCATATACTAGTCTTGAGGAGCCTCAAATCTAGTCACTACCACAACCTCCTATATTTTGGGAAAATCCCTAAAATTAAGGAACTACCCCAACTAGCTCTCAAACTGACTGTAGAACCAACTCTGGTCATTGAGTATCTAGTATGAGTCTCTATCCACCACTACTAGCCTACGAGACTCCAATAATAGGCTAAATCTCACGACTCTACTAGTCAAACTAGAGAGGGGACATGACAGTCCTCCCCTCTCAAAGATGCTTTCCCACAAGCAACTACAAAGCTAGATGCTACAAAATGGAATCACTCTCCCAGGTGGCGTCCTCTATGGGTAGACCTCTCCAGCTCACCAAGTACTCTCAAATCACCCTACTCCTCAATCGTCTCTCCCTAACCTCCAAAATCTCCTCAGGGACCAAAGTCAATTTACCCTCTTTTTCCAAAGGAGGTAAATCACGTGATGCTATAATATGCTGCCCTAGTGCCTTCGTCATACATGACACGTGGAACACATTATGAACCCTACTATCTGGTGGTAGCTCGATCTCATAGGCCACCTCTCCAAGTCACCTGAGTACTCTGTAAGGTCCATAAAAATAAGGCTTGAGTTTCTCTTCTCCTCCCCATTTAAGGGTGCTCTATTTGTAAGGTTGTAGATGTAGGAAAACCATGTCACCCACCTCAAATGCTCTCTCAGTCCTGTGCCAATCAGTGTACATCTTATGCTGATTCTGAGCATGTTGCAAGTTCTCCATGAGAGATCTCATGATATCTTGGTTCTCTTGCAACCAATCCTGTGCCAAGGGAACTATGTTGTCACTGAAAGCCAAATCAACAAAAGATAATGCCTCATAGCCATAAAGATCTCTAAAGGGAGTCATGTCAATGGACATGTGGTGCGTAGTATTATAACAATATTCACCCAAATACAGCCAATGAACCCATGTCTTCTATTGCGTTGACACATAGTTACACAGATACCTTTCCACCCACTTATTAACTACCTTAGTCTATCAATCTGTCTGAAGATGGTAGCTAGTGCTGGGGGTCAACTCTATGCCTGCTAGCCTAAAAAGTTCCTGCCAGAAGGAACTCATGAACCTTCTATCCCTGTCACTCACTATGGTCTTGGGGGGACCATGGAGTCTAAATATCTCTCTAAAAAATAGCTTGACTACTTGTGAAGCTATGAAGTCTACTATAATAGGAAAGAAGTGGGCATACTTAGTCAACCTGTCCACCACAACATAAATACAGTCCTTCCCCTGAACTTGAGGAAGACCTATAATGAAGTCCATCCATATCCTTGTCTACTTCTGCTCCGATATAGGTAGAGGCTACAACAATCTAGCTGGAAAAGTATTCTCTAACTTGTTCTACTAACAAGTCATGCATTCATGAACATGGTGTAAGACATCATCCTTGAGACCCTTCCAAGAGAATCTCTCCAGTGCCATCCTATAGGTCTTACCATAACTTGGATGTCCTGCTATAAGAGTATCATGGTAAACATGCAAAACGTGCTCCTTCAAATGTGATTTAGGAACAAGGTAGACCATGCCTTTGTAGTAGATGCCATCATCCACTACACTATATCCGTCATCCTGTGTCAACCCATCCATGATCTCACAAGCATGCTGATTTTTGGAATACTCAACTAAAAGTTGAGCCTTCCAATCTGCTGAAATCTCACTCAATGAACACAAGGCAACAAATGATGGCTTCCTAGAAAGTGCATCAGCAATAGTATTGTTCTTCCCCTTGATGAACTCTATGTCAAAATCATATGTCTGCACCTTGCTTACCCACTTTTGTTGCCTATCATTAAGCTCTATCTGATCAAGGAAATATTTTAGACTATTATGGTCTGTCCTCACCACAAATTTTCTACCAAAAAGATACTGTCTGAATTTGGCTAATGCATGCATGATAGCCAACATTTCCTTGTCATATGTGGAATACAACCTCTCATTATCTCGTAGCTTCCTACTCTTGTAGGAAATGGGGTGTCTATTCTACATCAACACTACCCCTATGCCTTCACCTAAAGCATCACACTCAAGTACAAATGGCTGCGAGAAATTAGGGAGTGCCAAAACTGGACAAGTGCTCATAACCTCCTTGAGTCTCTCAAAGACTCCCTATGCTTGCTTTGTCCATCTGAAGGCTCCATTCTTCATGAGATTTGTTAAAGGTGCTGCTAACTGAGAGAATCCCCTCACAAATCTCCTATAATAGGCACATAAACCAAGGAACCCATGCAACTTAGTAATGTTCCTGGGAGAGGACCAATTGTGAATCACCAGAATCTTCTCCTCATGCACTTTCACTCCCTCTGCACTAATCACATGACCCAAGTATAAAATCTCTCTGAGTCCAAATTCACATTTGGACAACTTAGCAAATAGAGACTTACTCTCCATGATGCTAAACACCTCCTCAATGTGTCTGAGATGATCCTCCCATATCTGGCTATAAACCAATATGTCATCAAAAAACACCAGAACTGATTTCCTCAACTTCTTGTTGAAGATGTGGTTCATACAGGACTGGAAGGTGGCAAGTGCATTAGTGAGGCCAAAAGGAATCACTGGAAACTCATAGTGCCCATAGTGACAATGGAAAGTAGTCTTGTGCACATCCTCATCCCGCACATGAATCTGATGATAGCCTGAACGGAGATCAATCTTCAAGAAGTAGATAGCTCCATGTAGCTCATCTAACAACTCATCATTGCATGGAATGGGGTACCTATTATTGATTGTCTTTTTGTTCAAGGCTCTATAATCAATACATATTTACAAAGTCCCAGCCTTCTTAACAAGCACCACAAAAGAAGCAAAAGGGCTAGAGCTAGTGGGAATGAATCCCATATCCAGTAACTCATGGATGGTCCTCTCAATCTCATCCTTGTATGCTCTAGGATGACGATATGGGTTTAGTAATCATGGGCTTAGCCCTATCCTCCATCTCTATCCCATGCTTGAAACCTCTATCAGGAGGTACACCAGGGGGTATGTTACCAAAGACTTGACCATGCCAGTCTACCAATGACTTTATGTCTACATGAAAGGCCCTTCCATCTGGAGGTGTAGGTATTTTGGAATTCACAAAACAACATGTAGCCCAAAGTGTGTCATCATGATGAATGATAGTCTCCATCTAGTGGGAAGTAACCTCCTTAGGACCACCCTCTAAAGCTACCTTCAAGATAGTCTTCTTCCCTCTAGAAAGAAACTCTAACTGCATGCAGTTGTGGTCAATGATGTATCGCCCAATACCCTGTAACCACTGCATGCCCAAAACTACATCATAGTCCTCCAATGGTAGCACATAAAAATCCTCTGTCAAAGTACAGTCCCCCATCTAGATGCTAAGATGAGGAATCCTCCAAGTACAACTCAAAATGACACCATCTGGAACCTTCACTCCAAAACCAACAAACTCCTTGGACTGGAACCCACACTTGTCAACTAGCTTCTAGTCAATAAAGTTGTGTGTGGCACCTGTGTCTACTAAGCTCATAATTCACTGGCCTATCAATGTACCTTTCAAACGAAAGGAATGAAATATGGGATAATTGGAGAGAGTAGCCATAGTCACTTTAGCTGACGCTAAAGGCTCCAGAGTGTCTAGCTCTAACTGTGGGCTTCTTTTCTCAACCTCCTCCGGACTATCCTCAGTAT
The DNA here is from genome assembly GCA_027943335.1 of Chamaecyparis obtusa. NCBI lineage: Eukaryota > Viridiplantae > Streptophyta > Pinopsida > Cupressales > Cupressaceae > Chamaecyparis > Chamaecyparis obtusa. The sequence goes on along the minus strand of BSBK01006771.1, from coordinate 3,091,333 downwards.
CAGTATCAAGTATCTCCTCATCACCTATCTCAAATGTCACCTCTATCAAATAAGCCTTTCCTTTAACAAGGAAATGATGTCGAGGCTCCCATGGCTCCTTATAGGAGAAGCATAGTTTCTTCCTCCTCAGCTCATTCCTTGACTCCTCGTCCATCCTGGGTGGTCTAGAAGGTGGCCCCCCTCTGCCCTGAGAAGTGTTGGCCTTCTAGGGAGGCCGAGAATCCCTGAAAGGTTTCTTATTTGCCTAATAAGAAGTAGGAGGGGTGACTAGTCTAAATGTAACATCAATGGCCTCCTTGAGGGTGGCTAGCCTAAATGCTCGTACCAGTCTCTTTAGCCTATCCTGCAAACCCTCTATGAACAACATCACACAATGACTCTGAGACATGTTAGGAACCATGACTACAATATGCTAGAACTCATTGCCAAATGACTCCATGTTCCCTATCTTCCTAATGTGTGCCAACTCCTAGTAGTAAAGCTCTGTGTCTTTATGATCAAACCTAGCAATGAGCCATTCAGTAAATTCAATATAGGAGTGAACCATGGCATGATCCTAGGTGACCAATCCATGGTGCCACCAATCATAGGAAACCCCATCTAAATGCAAAACTGCAAAATGTATAGCCTCTCTCTCAGACATAGGTCTCAATGATAAATAGATATCCATCTTGTGCACCCAAGCTCATGCACGTGTATCACCCATGCCATCATAGGTAGCTAATGTGATCTTCCCAGTGGCTCTACTGAGGTCAATGTTCTATTGTGGTATGTAGCCCCTGTCTCCTCTGAACCGAGTGTTCTCCCTATGCTATGCACAATACTATAGAAAAGGAAAAACATCCCTAACCTCTAGGGGTAGGGCTCTCCACTCAGTTGTAGCTACCATGATTGAATCCTAGAATCCAACCTTAGGTGGCTCCACCTGTGCAAACTACTCAACTTGCCTAAAGTGAGGAAATACTGGTCTATCCAGAGGAGGAACACATGGACGTTCATGCCTATGGAAATGAAGGGAGCTCCTTGCTAAGACATGGGATCGATGACTGCATTGGCTTCCTACAATAGAAACTGACCTTCTCCTTCCCTTTCTTTCCTATCTACCTCCGCACCTATCCAATTCCATCCGCTCCAGGGTATCCTGTAATCTGTCAAGTGTTTGGACTATCTTGCGCTGCATAGCAATCAGAGTTCTCATGAACTCTCTCTCCTCTACCTTTGTAGACATGCTGTCACCAGTAGCACCCTGTGCTTGACCCATAGATGGTGCCTCTATATCTCTAGCGGCCTCTACTCACCACCGGTTTCTCCTGCACTCATATAACCTATGTATTTCTCCACCAGGATGCGTAGAAGATATATAAAAATAGATGCCTAATGCTTAAATGAATTATCAAACCCTTTTTTGTAGCTTGCTATGATAATTTCACTAAAACCCTATAGGCTAGCAGGATTCAGTCTCTGATACCACTGAAAGATCCGAAAAGGATCCTTTCTCTGAACTTCTCTAAATTTTAATCAAAATAATAGATTTTCCTGTGCTTTCTTTGTGGTCTTAGAGAATTAGATAGAAGTTGCAGAAGGATTGTTTCTTTTTTTTTGTATTTTCTAGATATAAGTAAAATAATAAATAAAAATAGTAGAAAATATGAAATAGGCTAGAAACAACATATAATAATATAATATTCAGTCAACCAGAATAGCTACAAATTGTACTAGGCAAGATATGTGATCAGTATGCCATCAAAGGTGTTTACAAAAAAGGAATGATGACATCAACTGTAAGAATGGACAAGCCACACACCAAAGGGTAGAGATGGCTGATGTAAGCCAACCAGAAAACCACGTGCTAGTTGAAAGGCTACTAAAACAAGGCAACAAGAAGATTTCAACATGCCAAACATGACCCCAAATGTGAAATGTACAAGTACTTCCAAATGTTGAATTTAATAATCTATGTCAACTGCTGGAACAATACTATAGTTGAATGCTACTAAAACCATCTATTGGGGTTTGCATCCTAATAGCCAAGCTCTGGGGTTTGCATCCCAGTCTTCTAGAATCACTCCTTAGAGAAAAATTGCAAATACCAAGAATGAAGATGTAAAAGATGATGAAAGAATGATCCAAATCTCCTTTCATCTCCCTCTCAAAGCCAATCGAAACCTAAAGGGAGAATATGCCTTTCCCTTTATTATAAAATGGCATCTTCTCAATTAAAGGCCTTTATGTATAGGAAAAACACCCCTTTCCTCAAATAACATAACTCAAGGTTCCAAAAGGTCTTTAGATGATAAAAATAAGTTATAATAATTCAAGACCTTTCCAATGAGCTATAACACTTAAGCTTGCCTGACCAGATGGATCCAAAATCCCCATATTACTCCAATTAGCTATATAAATAGCTTTATTTTAATTTATTTAAACACAAACTTAGGCAATATTAAAAATATTTCCTTTTATTCATTTGGAAAGTGAAACCAACCAAATAATCAGTGAACTGGTCCTGTCACCTGTCTGTGACTGATGCCACACAATGTGGGCCAACTAGCAGTCCCATCCCTAAAAACTATGGATGCTACTAGAAACTAGGGAATATACTTTGTCACCCTGAAACTAGAATCGTAAAATGGTCCCGAGGAGCCTCAAATCTGGTCACTGCCACAACCTTCTAAATTTTAGGAAAATCCCTAAAATTAACAAACTGTCCCAACTGGCTCTCAAACTAAATGTAGAACCAACTCTAGTCACTGAGTATCTAGTATGAGTCTCTATCCACCACTTCTAGCCTACAAGACTCCAATAATAGGCCAAATCTCATGACTCTACTAGTCAGACTAGAGAGGGGACATGACACTATCCTTTTTCTTCCTATTTTTTTGCTTTTTGTCCTTCCTCTTCTTCTATCATTGCACTATCCATGTTTCCTTAAAATGGATCACTTTCATCAAGTGTGGTGTCAATAGTCATAGGCACACTAGCAACAAAGAAGTCTGGTTTCTTGTCAACTTTTACTTTGCTTCCTTCCATGGTGTCCTCAAATGACTTAGAGCTTTCTCCTATTCCTATAGGTGTGGGCTTGGTAGCCTTAGGAGGTGAAGCCTTCTCAGGAATGTCGCTCATCAATATTTGATCCAGTGCCTTCTGTGTATCCTCAATGGCCCCATCATATTTTATAGCCATTATCTTCACAAGTCTAGCTTTATTTCTCAATAGGGGTTTGATTTCCTTGATTATCTTCTCTCTTTCCTGTATAGAGACTACAAGAAAAATGTCCTCAATAGCTTTGTTTCTTATTGTTTTATCCTCTAATTGTGCAAGTTATTTCCTGATTTCTAACTTTCCATACAAGTCTTTAGGAATACTTCCCTCTATTTCCAGTAGGTTCTTTTTGTAGATTAATAAATGTTCAATCACTATATCTTCTATTACTGATTTATTATCAAAGTCATACCTCTCATAGTATCTATTCAATATCTTCAAGTTTCCATCTCTTATTATCCTTTTCTACAATATTTTATGTCCAGTTTCCAAAGGTTCTCTGCTTTCTTTTGTTCTACTTTCTCTTCTTTCTTGTCCATTCTATTATCCTCTTTTCTCTTTGTTTCCACTTCAATCTTTTGTTTCTTAGGGTTGTTAGGTTTATTTGATCTGGTAGATCTTCTTGGTGTGTCTGCAGGTGCATCTTCTTGTGCTATCTTCTTAGGAGTGATAGATAGATCAATTATGTCAGAAGTAGTACTTATTATCATTTCTAATTTAGAAGGTGGAGGTGCTTCAATCCTCATGCTTGCCAATTCAGAGGTACCTTCTGTCATCTTAATCCTTACTCCTTTTAGTTCTTCCTTGGTTATGTCGACCTTTGCTTCCATATCATCAACCATCTTCTATATCTTCCTTTTCCTTGTGCCTTTTTCATGTTCTTCTCTGACTTTAGTTGACTTTTCTAGATATGTTTCCCATCTCTCTTCAGATGTCTCAACTTCAGATGCTAAGAAATGTTCTATTTTCATCACAAGAACTTCAGAACTGACCTCATATCCCATAGAGTAACACCATTTCTTCCTGGTTTCTACTACTTCAAAGCATACACAATTAGTTTCAACCATGAAACAAATTGTATCCTTATATTTTTCAACTAATTCCTCAGAAATCATGTATCTTCACTTCATTTGCCTTTGCAAAATCTTGATCATGGAAAATAAATCTCCATCTACCCATGTACTATTCTATCTTCGATAGCTCTCTGATATTTGAATACCAATGGGTATGTTGTCCTTCCATTCTCTAGGGTGCATTCTGAGAAACTTATGCACAATGTGAATATACATATGAATCAAAAGTGAGCTAAATCTGAATGCCTTAGACTTGTCCTTCTTAACAATCTTTACATTTTCCAAGAATTATTGTGCTAGAATCTCCCATAGGTTATATTTAGTGTTTTCTTTTACCATTCTATAAGCCATCATTATTGCTCCTGTTAAAACTAAATTAGGTCTGCTGCTATAGTAAAGTTTGTAATCTAGAATCATTGCAACTAGTCTCACATCCTATTGGAATATGTCATTGATAGTCATAGCTTGCTTATCTCATTTTGAATGAGTTAGGGTTTCAACTTGCTTCTTTATATTCTTTTCGGCCACAGGGATAGCTCTAGTTATATCATGAATCAACTAATGATAGATCTTCACAAGCTACTCTCCTATCCAAATAAATTGATCATGCACTCTACTAAGTATTATCTTGAACCATTATGTTTCACTGAATTCATTCAAGAGGGTTAACTTTATGATGGATTGTTCATTTAGGTGTTTGAACTCATCCTTCATTTTCCCATTAGACTCAATCATTTCATCTATCTCCCTATATATCTCCACATCTCCTATCATTTCATACTTGCAATGAATGTAAGCCCTAATATCCTCTACTTGCAAGATGTCGTATGGTGTTTGAAAAAATGCTCCTTCAAGGCCATCCTCACAATACTTCAAGGGGTATATTTTGAACTTATATCTAGGCCTATCCACAACATCATATATCACAGGTGCATCCATAGCTTCTTGCTAGAGTAAACAGTCTAAATACCTTGAATATGCTAAATCTGGAACTTTTGTTTCAATCGATCACACAATGTAGCTTCTCAGTGATTGATATGCTTCTTAACTCTGCTCTCCTTGGTCATTTCTTATCAATTGGTGAAGAAGTGAGATGCCTTGAGGTATTTTATTCATCGCCAAGTGAGTAAATGCATTTATCATAGTTATCTCAACTTCACACACTATCTAGTTAATCACAAATCTCGCACTCATAGGATATGAATCTTCAAATGTTGTGATCACAGATATAGACTCCATAGTGTCTGTATATACCATATCTAAGCTTGCATGAGCTCAGTCCTCACAATGAGGGATTGGATATAATCTTTTGTCTTCATCCAATACTCCCCCTAAGGCCATGCTTAGCCTTCTAGGTCAATGTAGCAATTTTAACATCATGCGAAGACACAATAGCATATACTATCTCTCCCTAAACCAATGCCTTATTGAAATATTTTACCTTCCATATCTTACCATCATCTTCATCTGCTAGTTTCTTGAAATAATTCTTGAATTCATCCATGTACTCACCAAGACTTTTACCACTTTCACCAATAGTTTTCTTTATAACCATAGGAGGTTGACCTCTTCTTTTGTCCATTCCATTATACCTGCAAAACTTTACTATATATCCTAAGTTGTTGCATTTGTAACATGTAGGTAGTATTCTATCTTGATTAACCTATAGTTTGCAAAACATTGTAGTATGCCCAAGGTTATTTCATTTGTAGCATGTGATCTTGGTTGTTGATTCTTCTCTGATGTAATCTTGTATGTTTCTTGACTAATCAAGTTTCCTACATTCTGCTTTCTTGTATCCATATGCATAACAGTTATAACAATAACCAATAAAGGGTCTGAAAGGGCCTTTACCTCTACAATCTCTTTTCATGTGTCTGACTTTTTTGCATCCAAAGCATCTACCTCTAAAAGGTTTGATCTGATCTTTAGGTTCTTCAAAAGTGGATCTATCTTTAGTATTTTCTTCATGTGATTCTTCACAAGTCTTAGAACATTCTCCTTCATTGTATCCAATTCCAGTCATATCTCCTTTAGGTTTTTGTCTCTCTCTTTTTTCATCAATCTTATCATTGCTTATATGCAATTTCTCAATGTATAACTTGGATTGAGTGAGTTCTCCTTTAATGATCTTATTGTATTTCTCTAATTCCATACATTTTTCCTTGTAGTGATCAAGCTCAATCTACATTTCTCCTACCTACATGTTCGCTCCTTTTAGAGTCTCTTCAACTTTGTATATTGCATCATTTTCATGTTGAATCTTTTTAATCATCAAAAGATTGATTTTTTCTTTTTCTTGACTCAAGCTTCTTTACTTGGTCTGATGTATCATTGTTTGAATCCTCCTTGATCTTTTCTATAAGGTCTTGTCTTTGATTTCTTGAAAGTTCAAGTTGTTCCTTTAGTTTCTTGATAAAACCTTCTGCTCTTCTTCATTTGAATTTTAATTCACCATTCCTAGCCTCTTCTTTGTCCAAGTCATCAAGTTTTTCTTCAAAGTTCTCTTGCAAACTTTATGAATCCATTTTGATCTCCCATAAGCCATTAGAATTTCTCTCCAAGGGCCAATAGCTCTAATACTGATTGTTAGGATTGAGTAATATTGAGAGGGGGTGAATCACTATTACAACACTTCAAATTAAACTTAAACCAATTTCAAATAAACCATATGATTTCTGAAATGAAAAGAACATAAACAAATAACACGTATCTCATAACACCAACATTTGTTTTTGAGAAAACCCTGGCCAAGGGAAAACCCCAGAGGGGATGGTACCCACAACTATGCACTAAAGTATAGTATCCATGTTAGGAGATCTAGCCTTGTTAGGAGCTGAGTATTACATAGTACATTTACTTGTTAGAGGAATATCAACCTTGTTAAAGGTATACAAAACCTTGTTAAAGGTATACTGAGCTTACAACTCTTACAATCAATACTTCGGTTACAAAGTGCTCTCAAGAATGAATAACGCAAGCATCTGCTATGATTTGATAGTTCCAGTTATAGCTCACAATATCCTTTGTTAATCTCTGATCTCACATCTACCATCAACCATTACTGATATCCCAAACTCGCATCCATATATCACATTTTTCACATATTGCTTTCACAAGACATTCTTCATTTATATGTATTCTGTCATTTAATTGACTCTCAAATACAATACAAAACATAATAATTAATAATGAAAATAATAAATACTAAGTCGATGATCTTGTATTACCAAAGTGTCATTAATATACAATCTTTATCTAACTTAGCACATTACCATTCCATCTTACATTCCCTTAATCATTGCGACTATTCAATGCTCTGTTTCATTGTTACTCTGTCTTTGCATATCTTCATATCATTGTAACTTACTAATATTAATACCAAAACACATGAAATCTTAACTGAAGGTCATATACATCCCAAAATTTCTTCCTCTAATATCTCAGGTCATTATCTGTCATATACTATCTTCGTTGTCTAAAATAGTTCTGTAGTACTCTATAAATCCAATTGCATACTTAGTCATTTTCATGATTGCGTCTTCAACATTCATGCTTACTTCATGCGATCACCATAAAATACATGTTGCCATAAATGAAAACCCTCAAGTGATTCATAGTGCTCTTAAAACATCACTTTCCAACAATAAACGGGTTCAATACTAAAGATTGTGAAGACCAATTTGTACCCAATAAATTAATCAAAGGATGATAGATTGCTTGGACAACTACAAAATGAAAATTTGAAACTTATATTCAAATCTAAATATTAAGTTTCCTTAATGTGGAAAACCATGGTTTGATCCTTATTCCTAATGATGTAAAAAAATCAACCTACATATTACGCTTAATAGCCCTATCTTATGTGAACTTGTAATAGCAATAAATAAATAATATCATCGCCATAAGATAGAAACAATGGAGAATAAATAAATAACATAAAATCACCAAATAATAGGAAATTTACGTGGAGAAACCCTTGCGATAAAAAAAACTCCACAAGAAGAGAGGTTAAGCTTATGCATTATCAACAATAAATTATGTGATTACAATTCATGCACTTTCATTCTCCTCTTTTCCTCCAACTTAGAAATGTGTGTGTATTTGTGAAAAAACTCCTTATGCCTCCCACCTAGCCTTGTTCCTACACAATAACTCTACATTCAATTAACCAAGTCATAATTTATACATCCAAAGAGTTGTATTTATAGAACGGCAAGAGCTCCAAAAATACCAATAAAGGTATACACTTAAGGATCTTCATTCCCAATGACCACAACCCTTGGATTTCTTCCATGAAAGCTAAAAGGAAATTGATTTTGACTCCAATAATTTCTCTCTAACTTGGATGCCCAATCTTTCAAGATAAACATTACATTAAATGTAAAAAATGATGGAAGACCAAGAGACACGTGTTCCCTCTTCCAAACCCCCACTTGGAAGAGTCAAAAGGTCACTCATTTTACCACTTCACAAGTCATTAATTATACCATTCTAGGCATCCACATTTCGGGAAAACAATATTTAATAATTATGTTCTCGACCCATCTTTACCATTGCTAGTGAAACCCATCACCACTTATGAATGTATTACAAACTATAGTGAGAAAAAATATTAGAAAACTTGAGAATGGATGTACTATATATGACTTTAAAACCATTTTGGAGTAGGAATAAAATGAATAAAAAAACCAAAATGAATGTTTATGAATATGTGCATAATAATACTAAAACCACCACACAAAAGTAAATAAATTAATACAATAAGTTCCTTGAATATATAAAACAAAGAGGAAGAAGGACGGTAGGAATAGATGATTGACTAATCCTTCAAAATGTGTGACACATATGGAACACTTGAGACAAGTGTGAGGACACGTTTTATGTCCCTATGAGGTGAGAATAGGTTTTCAAACAAACCTTAAGTGAGTTTAAGTGTAGTGTGAATATGTCTACATGGAAAAGGTAAATTAAACAGGTAAACATACTTTCACATCAATATTTTTTAAACTATAATTAAAAAACAGCCTTGTAATATTCTTGAATAGCTATTCATTAACTTCATCAATATTTATAGATCTTTTTGGTATAAGTTTAATGATGCTTACATGTAAAATTTGTATGCTCCTGTCATATTTCATTTTATTTTATTTTAATTTTTTGATATCTGGAGCCACATGAAATTTAAATTTAATATACTTTATCTCATTTTCATTTTTTAATTCAATTTGAGGTAGTGATGAAAGGAAACATTTTAATTAATATTTATTTTGGATCAGTTTGAAATTTTGAGAATTTAACCCCAAAAAATATTAAATATCAATAAAAATATCTCACGGAAGTGTTGAAATTCTCATGGGGGCCATTTTGCATTATGGATTTATTTTAGATGTGAATTTGTGGTGGTTCTGATAGGTCATTTTGAATTTTGAAGAGAATAGACACCTGACAACAAAAAAGGGTGGGAAGTTTTGGGTTTTGAACTTCTTAGACATCCAGGTTGGTGAATTTTCTATATATTCTTTGATGGTATGTGGCAACTGTTCATGAAACTAATGTACGCTCAATGGGTAGATGAGTGAGCTTGAAGCCCTCCCAAATTCTCTCATACTAGTACACGAATATGAGTACGAGGAAAATATCACAAGAATATTTTTTGAGTTAGGGATAATTTTGTTAACACTTTGTAAACCACCTCAAAGAATTGATAAATAAGTGGTTGTGTGATGTGAATATCATCATATGGTAAATTTCTCCTTGCTAGATAATAAAATAAGTGGACGATTGTTTCTTTGGTGGATGTAGCCCATATTGGGTGAACCACATTAAATCTTTGATTTATTGTATTTCTGTATCGTCTTAAAATGGAAGCACTTCCATGATAAGAGCATTTATCCCTCCGAGTAAGTAGTCTGGGGTCATGTTAAGCACCTTGATTGGGTCTTTTCATGTATCTGGATTTCTCCCCCTGTTCTTCTTCTCTCTGCACCTGTTTTCCACTTTATTTCTACATTTTTGAACACTCTGGATTGAGGTCCTAAGGTTTTTGACCTCAAGGTCAAAGATGACCTTGACCCTAACCTAGTTTAGGGATGACCTCGACCCTGACCTAGGGCGGGGTCTACCTCATCCTTGACCCAGATTTCAAATTTTAGATTCCCATGATTTCTGGGTGTCAGGTTTTGAAAATATTTGTTTTCCCGCTTTCAGGTCGGCCATTTTGGGTTTCAGAATGGTAAATCCTTAAATTTCATTTAATATGGGTCCATTTCTAGGGGTTAAGGTGAATTGGGATTTAATTCCCCAATGTCAGCCTTCTCTTGAGGATTGTGCCCTAGATCACTATAAAAGGAAGCCTTTCTCTCTCATTTTCTCCATCAATTATTCATGAGCATCCATAATCTCTCAAGCATTTTCATGATCAAGCTCTCAAGTGCAAGTAAGAAAGAAGGAGAAGGAAATAAAGCAAGCATTCATTCATCTTCAAGCCTAAGCATTCAAGCATCCATCAAGGAGATCCATTGTTAGCCATTGAAGGATTCAATCTCTTTGGAGCCCCCTTGAAGATTTCTCCATCCATATTCATCCAAGCCTCCTCATATGCAAAGATCCATTCAATATTGGTGTTGAAGATCAAATTCCATTTATTTGAGAAATTCCTACATTCATTCTGCATCCATTAGAGCATCCCTACTTGTGGATTTGAGGATTCAAATCCTTTACAAGGACTTACACATAAGCAAGGTGAATTGTTTCATTTAATTTGTTTATGCACATTACAATTTCAATTCAATTCCAAGGTTAATTCATAAATTGGGGTTTGACCAAGGCAAACCCCCCATCCAAACAACAAAAACCCTCTTTTTCTTGTAGGTACAGGTGCAGAACTGTGGATTTGAGCTTAGATTTGGATACCCTTTTCGGTAAACTTCTGAGATCTGCAAACAAAGTCAAGTATGACCTTCAAAATCTTAAAGTATTCATTGACCTTTTATTGGGGTCAAAGACTGCATGCTGTCAGAAAGATAAAAGTTTTCTGGGTTTTCTTCATCTCAACATTTCCAGTCTGAAATAGGTTACAAAATTGCCCGAAACTGCACATAGACATCAGAAATCAATATTTTCTAGATCTGCCCTATTTTGAGGTTAGTATTTTCCTTTCAATTATTTTAGATTTCAAGTATATATTATCCATATGGAAATATAAGGTTTTCTCCTTTATTCATATTCTCCATAGATTGATCCACTTGTGCATTAACCTTTTGGTTGATCAATTTGGATCTCTCCTTTGGGAATTTGGATTTAGAATTAGATCTCATATTTCCCCCATACATTTTAGGGTGAACACTATTTCATCCTATTCATTTTGGTGAACCCGACTAGCTTACTCTCTTTCTTTTTGGTGTTAGATTTCCCTTTATCTTATTGTGTGTGTTCACCTTCACTATTCATTTTGGTGAACCCGACATACTTACTCTCCTGTCTTTTGTGGAATTAGATGCCTTATTGTATTTTGTGGTGTTAGATTTCCTTTTATCTTGTTGGTATTAGATTTCTCTTTGATGTTAAATCTTGCAAGCTAATTAGATTTCAAAAATACAAAAATATTCATGTTGTATGTGTTCTTAGTTTAGTTCATTTGCATTGCATTGGTTTATGAGCTTTACTACTACTAGTCCTACTTATAACATTCCAGTTAGAAGAAGTCGTAGACTCATGGGTGTCATTGATCCTGAATCTTCCTCTCCTTTCCTTAGGATCCCAGATGATAATTTGATTCTTCATGATTCTAATCCTATTATGGAGCAAAACTCTTCTCACTCATCTCATGATGATGATGCTTTAAGAGTTCCTCCTAAACAAGTCCAAAAACTTTCAATTGGACTTGATAAAATGGGTAATTGGCTTATTCAAGAGAACCATAATCAAGATTCTATTCAAGCTATAGAGGCTCTTAAGAAGGTTCTTCATGACAGTGATCAAGGTGTTAACCTCTTGTGTGGTATTACTCACCTCGTGCATTCAAATGTTAAACCTCTAGCTCAAGAAGCTCAAGATTTAGGGTTGATTCCTCCTATCAATAGTACAAAAATCTCTTCTAATCCTTTACCTAGTATTCCTACCTATACTCCTTCTTTGGTGACTATGACGGTTCCCTCTGTTCCTATGAGTGTTCCTCCTATGTCCCTTCCTACATCACAACCTTCATATCATAATGTCCTTTTACTTATTCCAATCCGCTTCCACTTTTAGTTCCTAGTGTTCCTCTAGTTGTGTCTTCTATTCCTACAACTTCTTACACTGTACCTAGTGTTTCTAACATTGCTATTCCTCCTATTTCATCTAATGATTCAACAATCATTAGTTTGGCTCAAACTGTGTTGTCCTTACAACAACAAATTGCTTCCCTAACTCAAACAAGTTTAGTGTTCCTACATGTGACATGGGAATTCCTTTGTCCTGAGACATTATTTGTACTCCTATTCCTCAGCAAGTTGATATGCCTCATCTTGAGAATTACAACAGAAAAGGAGATCTTGTTCATCATCTTAAAACTTTTCAAATCCTTTGTAGTGATTATGCTAATGACCATAGGATTTTAGCCAAATTGTTTGCTAGAACCTTCCATGACAAGGCCTTACAATGGTATTGTTCCTTGCCTTCTTATTCTATTGATTCCTTTCCACAACTTGCTAATGCCTTTATTCAATAATTTCAAAACAATATTGGCCCGCAAGTGTCTTTGACTGATTTGATGCATTGTAAACAAAGTGCTAAAGAAAAATTAACTGAATTTATTGGTAGATTTAAGCATTTGTATGGTCAAATTTCCTATCTTGTTCCTGATATTGATATTTAGTGTATGTTTATTTTAAATTTGCAAAAGGATATTAGAGATAAGATTTCGCTTACTGAATTTACCTCTTTTCAATAGCTTTGTGCAGCACTTCATCATTATCAATTACAAGTGAGTCAATTTGAGAGCAACACTCCAATGGATCTTGTTCTAGTTTATAAGACTGATGTTGCTCCTAATCCAAACAAATTTCAAAAATTCAACAACTATGTCAAGATAAAAAAACAAGCGAATGCAGTTGCTATTACATCTCACAATGCCACTTCTGCATCCACTATTTTTCAATTAAATCATACGTTTAATCCTCTTTCTAAACTTTACATTCTATTATGAATAGGTTGTTAACTGCTAATATGATTACTTTACCTCCTATTCGACCTCTTTTACCTGCTACAATTACATCTAAATCTTTTGATCCTAAGGCTTTTTGTAAATATCATCGTTAGAATGGTCATGATACTGAGAAGTGTTATTCTTTAAAACATAAGGTTCAAGACTTAATTGATTCTAATGCCTTATCTGTTGATAATCTTGATGGTAGTGGGAACAAATCAGTCTCTCCTCCTAATCAAAACCTTCAAATCTATACAAATCCTTTACCTATGCATGATACTAATACCATTGCTCAGCCATCTTCTATGGAAATTGTGTATGATTCAAAGATGGATGATCTCAATCATGTTGCTAATCAAGTGGAGCATGTTGGTCAATCTGTATCTCCACCTCAACCTCAATCTCAACCTTAGATTCAACCTCAAGTTCAATCTCAATCTCAACCAAAACCTAAGCCTAAATTGAAAACTCAACCTAAACCTCAACAACAACCTAAGAATAAAAGACCTCGGGAATATTTGATTACCTTTGATGACTTTGAGACTATTAAAGCTCATGATGGTCCCCTTTATATATATGCTAGGATTTCTCAGAAACCTACTCATGGTTGTCTTGTTGATCCTACATCCTTAGTCAATGTTATTACCGAAGAAAATATTTTTATGAAAAGTTTAAAAAGTGATTATTATGATACATCGGATGTGTGGATTCAGACTTGTAATGGTTTTATTTATCCATCATTTGGTTCTATTACCTTACCGGTTGAACTTTGTGGAAAAATTGTGAACACTACCTTTTTTGTTGTTCCTACTTCTGATCAATTTCAAGTTAAGATAGGTTTGCCTTGGTTGAATGCCATGCATGCAATTGCTTCACCTATCCATAAGTGTCTTAAATTTTTTCATGATGAAGAAGTGAAGATGATTAATCATAGTTTATATCAACCTTCTAGGCCTAGAGATTGTGCTGCTCTTGATTTCTTTTGGCCTTCATTACCTAATTCATGTCCTTCTCAACCTGATAATCTTTTTTGTTCATATCAAGATTATAAAAATCATAAGATTCTTGAATTAAGTGTACCTCCTATGGATCTTAATCATGGTCTTTTGCCTACACCTTCCATACCTCCTTTAACTATGGCTTCTAGTTCTCTTAATCAAGTTCCTCCTATTGCTGATAATCTTATTGATCTTCCTAAAGAACCTGTGAAGGATCCTATGATTGTTCCTCCTAGTTCTCAACCTATTTCAAGTAAAGAAAAGTGTAATCAATCTGCTAATGAACATCATAAGAAGCGTCGTGCTCATGCTAAAGCTCATAATTCTATTCTTCAAAGATCTCTACCTTCTTCGGATAAGACTATGCATGATGTTGTTACTAATAATGATGTTAAGATGCATGATTATGATAATTCTATTCGTATCTTAGATCCTATTTTGATTAATTTGGATGAAGAAGATACTCTTGATGATATTGATGATGTTAATGATGAATATGAGACTATTGACATTGACATTGATTTACCTAATATGCTTTCATCACAATTAACTCTTACACCTAGTGTTGAACATTGTGATTCTCAAGAGGATCCTTGTTTGGAACTGGCTATCATTCCTACTGTGTTGGATATAGTCCCTCTTGTGAGTTACCCACCTTCCCTAAATAATATAAAATGAGATGGGGAGAGTAGGTGGCATGCTTGATCGGCTTATCCTTTATGGTAGCTTTGTTGTGTGTTTGCCTATTGTACTGTGCTTCTCTCATGATGTTTTTGCTAAATGTTGTTAGATTCTTTTATATGACCCTTGTTACTTAGTTGGTGTAAGGTGATAATGGAATTGAACCTATTGTACAATTCCTCTATATGTATCTCTATTCTTCTATGCGTTGTTTCATGTTATGTTGTAACTATGCTATTGTTCGTGTATGTTTCCTTGTCTAATTTGCTTGGATTTGAGATGTAATAGCACTGATTCTTTTTGGTCTCCATGTCATGGTCCGAAAATATTGTTCTTCGTTTATCTTATGTGATCTTTCCTCGTTTGTGATTGTAGTTCTACTTTATTTATGGAATGATGTCAATTCATTTGCAATAATATCATATATATTATCTTATGATCATACTAACCCTGCAGTAGGTAGATCCCTTATGTGTTCTTTGTATGTTTCTGTGATATTTCCCTTGATTTGTCTTCATCTGGGGGCATCTTGACGTGGAAATGCAATCAATGGAGTTGTTTATGTTTTTGTTAAAGCCATTGCACCTATTAAAGTGTTAGCAATGGCTTTAATGTGGGGGCATACACTTTGCTCACCTGTTGCACACATGCACTTTTTGATACACATATATTATTTTTCAAGATAATTTTTTCTCCCTTTTTGGATTAGTAACCAATCCTTAAAGCATGGATTTATATTTTAGGATCTCTTGATCCCTCTAGTTTCAAATATATATATTTTTTATCCCTTAAGGTCGGAGGTGTCCTTAAGACTAGATCTCTTTTGTTTTTGGTTTTATTCTTATGGAATAGAATATTCCTAAGGGTGAATCCTTGATGGGTTGACTAGTGAGTAGCCACAATCACTAGGCGGTTTAATTCCATCTTTCCAGGACATAAGTTCTCATTGGGTGAGATAATCACACCCTCTTTCTCTCTCTCTAGAGATGTTTCTCTTATTGTGATCTTGGAGTCAACAAAGACTTGATTCCCTGGGGGCTTGAGGTTTCTCTTTGTCCCTTTGATTACAATAAGATTATCTTTCATTTTTTATCTCCTTTACCAAGAGTTTGCATTGAGTCCATACTCTTGCTAAAGTGGGGGCTTAATGTATCATCTTAAAATGGAAGAAATTCCATGATAAGAGCATTTAGCCCTCTGAGTAAGTGGTCTGGGGTCATGTTAATCACCTTGATTGGGTCTTTTCATGTATCTGGATTTCTACCCCCGTTCTGCTTCTCTTTGCACTTGTTTTCCACTTTATTTCTGCATTTTTGAACACTCTGGATTTAGGTCTTGACGTTTTTAACCTCAAGGTCAAAGATGACCTTGACCCTAACCTAGGGCGGGGTCTACCTCATCCTTGACCTAGATTTCAAATTTTAGATTCCCATGATCTTCGGGTGTCAGGTTTCAGAAATATTTGTTTTCTCGCTTCCAGGTCGGCCATTTCAGGTTTCAAAATGGTAAATCCTTAAATTTCATTTAATATGGGTCCATTTCTAGGGGTTAAGGTTAATTGGGATTTAATTCCCCAATGTCGGAATTCTCTAGAGGATTGTGCCCTAGATCACTATAAAAGGAAGCCTTTATCTCTCATTTTCTCCATCAATTATTCATGAGCATCCACAATCTCTCAAGAAATTTAATCATCAAGATCTCAAGTGCAAGTAAGCAAGAAGGAGAAGGAAAGCAAGCAAGCATTCATTCATCTTCAAGCCTAAGAATTCAAGCATCCATCAAGGAGATCCATTGTTAGCCATTGAAGGATTCAATCTCTTTGGAGCCCCTTGAAGATTTCTCCATCCATATTCATCCAAGCCTCCTCATATGAAAATATCCAATCAAGATTGGTGTTGAAGATCAAATTCCATTGATTTGACACATTCCTGCATTCATTCTACATCCATTGGAGCATCCCTACTTGTGGATTTGAGGATTCAAATCCTCTACAAGGACTTCACCATAAGCAAGGTGAATTGTTTCATTTACTTTGTTTATGCACATTACAATTTCAATTCAATTCCAAGGTTAATTCATAAATTGGGGTTTGACCAAGGCAAACCCCCCATCCAAACAACAAAAACCCTCTTTTTCTTGTAGGTACAGGTGTAGAACTACGGATTTGAGCTTAGATTTGGATACCCTTTTTGGTGAACTTCCAAGATCTGCGAACAAAGTCAAGGACAACCTTCAAAATCTTAAAGTAGTCTTTGACCTTTTATCAAGATCAAAGACTACCTGTTGTTAGAAAGATAAATTTTTTTTGGGTTTTCTTCGTCTCGGCTTTCCAGTTTGAAATAAGTTGCAGAATGGCCCGAAACTACATACAGACATCAGAAATCAACATTTTCCAGATCTGCCCTATTTTGAGGTTAGTATTTGCCTTTCAATTATTTCAGATTTCAAGTATATATTATCCATAGGGAAATATAAGGTTTTCTCCTTTATTCATATTCTCCATAGATTGATCCACTTGTGCATTAACATTTTGGTTGATCAATTTGGATCTCTCCTTTGGAAATTTGGATTTAGAATTAGATCTCATATTTCCCCCATACATTTTAGGGTGAACACTATTTCAGCCTATTCAATTTCTATATTCTTTTATTTTTATATTTTCTTAATAATGTTTATTGCGCATTTTTGTTGAAACCCTAACAAATGGTATCATAAAAGTGTATATTTTAGTAATTTAATAGGAAATTTTAGATTCAAGTAGGAGAAATGGCAGAGGAAGGCATGCTTAAGGTTGAGAAATTTAATGACCAAAATGTTAGTTATGTAAGATGCAAATCAAAGATTATTTATATCAGAAGGATCTTTTCTTACAATTGGGTAGAAAATCAAAGAAACCAACTGCTACATCAAATGCACAATGAGAATTTTTTGATAGGAAGGCACTAGGAGAAATCTGACTATGCTTGACATCATTGATATCTTTCAATATAGCTAAATAAACAACAATGGAGGGTGATGAAGGCATTAGATAGACTGTATGAGAAAACCTCGACCTCAAATAAGGTATTTCTTATGAAACATTTATTTAATATGAAGATGCTAGAAGGTGGGTTTGTTAGTGATCATTTGAATGAGTTTAACAAGGTTACTAGTTAGTTAAGTTCAATAAAAGTAAATTTTTATGATGAGGTTAGGGATCTCTTGTTTTTATGCTCATTGTCTAAAAGCTGGAATGGGTTGGTCATGGATGTAAGTAACTTTGTCTCTGGTTCAAACACTTTAAAGTTTGATGATGTTGTTGCTATTATCCATAGTGAGGAAATGTGACATCAGGTAATTCTTTAACTGTTGAGAATAGGGGAGGATAGAGGGAAAGAGGAAAGAGCCCAGGTAATTATGGGCAATCTAGGGAGGCCAAATCTGAATCTAGGGTGAATGTGGAATGTTGGAATTATGGAAAGAAAGGGCATCTAAATAGAGGACCTTCTATTTCTTTGGATGGTAGTATTCCTGGGGAGCCATGGACATGTAAAAAGGTAAAATACTCATTTTTAAAAACTTTTAGTTGTGAAGCATTTTTCCATATTATCATTGAGAATAGAAAAAATCTTGAGATAAAATCCAAGATGTATACTTTTATTGGATATGGGGTTAATGATTTTGGTTATTGTTTATGAGATTTGAGAATCAAAATCATTAGGAGTAGAGACATCATATTCAGTGAAAATGTCATGTACTATGATTAGATACATGGAAATAAACAAGAAAAAGAACATATCGAGCACACAATACTTGATGAAACACATAAAACACACCGTAAATGCAACTACCAACAATACCAAAAAATATTAAACAATAAAAATCACAACAGGTTCCTCAAATTTGAATAAGAAGATCTTCTAGGATAAGTAGACCTCCTGAGCACTATTCCATTCCATTATATTATATATTATTGACTGATTTTGGTGAACCAAAAAATTATGCAGAATAAATGTGGCTTGAAACTAGAAAATAAAATTTGGGAGTTAGTTGAATTGTCTGAAGATAAAAGAGCATTGCCTATAAAATGGATTTATAGGTTAAAGGAAGAACATAGAGGCAAGAAAATATATAAGGCTAGACTTGTGGTAAAAGGTTTTGCATAGAAAAAATGTATTGATTTAGATAAAATAAATATTCTCCCTTGTTGTTATGATGACTTCAATTAGAACTATTTTAATCTTGTGGTTACAAAAGATTTGCATATGGAACAATTAGATGTCAAGATAACTTTTCTTCATGTAGATTTGGCAGAAGAGATTTATATGTAGAAACCACAAGGATATGAGGTGAAATATAAGGAGTACTTTGTGTGTAGGTTGAAGAATAGTTTGTATGGGCTTAAACAAGCACCCCGTCAATGGTATTTTAAGTTTGATAGTTATATGGCTAAAAAAGGTCATAACAGATGTCATTCTGATCATTGTAAGGGAAAAGTCTAGACTATTTCCTTTGGTCAAACTTGAACTACGGAATAGGTGTTCCGTGTTCCTACAAAAATCCATTATTGTTGTGTCAAATATGCATCATATAAATGACCTTAAACATAAATTAGCACAATAATTTTCTATGAAGGATTTGGGTGCAACAAAATAAATCCTTGGTATGAGGATAACTAGAGACAAGAAAAATCACACATTAACATTGTCTCAAAGTGATTGCATATAGAAGGTGTTGAAAATATTTTAGATTCGAGATTCAAAACCAATTAGTACACCTTTACCTAGTCATTTTAAATTGTCCACATAGATGAGCCCCAAGACATAGGAGAAGATGGTGTATATTTTCATACTCTTTAGTAGTTAGTAGCTTGATGTATGCCATGGTGTGTACAAGCCAAATATTGCACATGCCATGGGAGTTGTGAGAAGGTATATGTACAATCCTTGAAAAGAGCATTGGAATGTAGTAAAGTGGATTCTCGAGTATTTGAGAGGGTAAAATGACCCAGTCCTTATATTTTGGAGGCTCTCAATCAATTTTACAATGATATGTGGATTCAGATTTAGCAAAAGATATTGAAAGTAGGAGGAGCACTACAAGGTATGTTTTTACTATAGGTGGCACAACAATCAGTTAGATTTCCAAGTTTCAAAAGGTTATCACACTTTCAACAACACAAGCATAATATGTTGCTACTACAAAGGCTAGTAAGGAGATGATTTGGTTACAAATATTTATGTAGGAATTGGGCAAGACACAAGAGCATAACAATTTGTACAATGATAGTGATGCAGGAGCATCCTGGGTGTAAGAGCAATCTTGCATCACCCAAAAATATTTCTATTTTTGTATTCAATAAGGGCTATCTTGTGCAGAGTTGCTATTTATGGAAACTTGCTATTTTTAGTAAGTTGGTCTTACGATATCGGAATGTCTAATTTTACATATGGAGGTTCATCTCAGTCATATCAGCCTGCCAGCAAAGTTTCATGGCTAGATCAGGTGTAGTTTTGAAGATATTGAAGATTTTCGGTATTGGCAGCAGGGTACAGAAACTTCAAACTCAGTTTTGAAGGCTTTAGAGGCCCCGGATGAGGTTGAAAATTTGGATGATGTTGCTTACGCCTGCAGAGCACTTCGTGGCATTTCTAGAATGGGGTTATAATAGCCAATCGGGTCAACGGGCGATGACTTATGGTCTTCGGAAGTTGGGTCACCTGAAATGGCGAAAAATAATTTTTCTTCAAAATTTCTGTTTGGGTTTCAAAACTCATTTTGAGCCTACTTTGATGTAATAAATTGTAAAATAAAATAATTCTAAGTTTGGTCGGCCCTAAGGGCTAAATTTCTAGAACCTTCTCGGGCGGTGGAAATTGCCTATATAAGAAGGCCCGTAGTGTTGTCTAGGGCAGTTCTGGGTAGTAGATCTGGGTATTGATTCGAGGATTTTTCGTACAGAATATTGTAAGGGAATGCCCATGTGGCTTTGCATATTGTAATTCTGAAAGTTTGTAATTCCACATTTGTGGAGATAATAAGAAGCCAATTTTCTGTTCTTGCATGTTATTGTTGTTGTTTCTCTATTTCTGTTATGTGTTTGTGGTACTAAGGGGAGCACCCTTCATCAGATAGTCAGAGTGGAATTTATCTTGAAAATAACTCATCTCTAAGACCAAACACATACAGCTTCGGTGCCATTTTATACGCTTAGTTTTACAAGATGGATAGTTGATGCTAGAGAAGAGACATAATAAAAATAATCTTATATAAATGTTGACCAAGGTAGTAATTCAAGATAAACTAACTTCCTGCTTAGTTTCCATTGGTCTTCAAGCTTGATTATAGTGGAATGAGAAAAAATCCAGTATAGGGGCATTAATCCAGGTGGAGCTATAGGGGCAATGGTGTTGCTATAGGATCTATCTCCAAGTGGGAGATTGTTTGGTGTGGAGCCTGATCAATCTCCAAATGGGATATTATTGGTATGTGGTGACTAATAATGCATGTATTGTACACTTGTTGGGTGGATGAGTGGGCTCAAAAAGCCCTCATAATGGGGGGATGAAAGCTACACCAAATTTTTCTCGTACAAGTATGAGAATATGAGTACAAGAATATGAGTACGATAAAAATATTATGAGAATATTCTTTTATGGTTAGGGTTAATTTGGTTAACCAATTTTGTAAACTACCTCAAAAGGCTTGATAAATAAGTGGTTGTGTGATGTGAATATCATTAGATTATAATTTTCTCTTTGTTGGATAATTAAATATGTGGACCAACTATTTCTCTAGTGGATGTAGCCCATTGGATAAACTACGTTAAGTCTCTAAATATTCTTTTAAGGATAGGGTTAATTTTGTTAACCACCCCAAAAGGCTTGATAAATAAGTGGTTGTGTGATGTGAATATCATCATATTATAATTTTATCTTTGCCGGATATTAAAATAAGTGGACAACTGTGTATCTGGTAGATGTAGCCCATATTGGGTGAACCACATTAAGTCTCCATGTTTTTGTATTTTTTCCTTCTCTTATTTTTGCATTATCTTAATATTGTTTATTGATCATATCTGTTGAAAACCTAACATTCTTTGTTGGTGACTTTTGTTGGATCATTTTACCAATGTATTTTCTCAAAATTCCATTGTATGAACTTCTATTATGCAATATTCTTTTGTGTAAAAAAAAACATACAAAAATACTACTTGTGGATACAAACCCATGTGTTGTGAAGGCCAAATGATGGAACATCTTTGATTCTATCTAAATAATTATTACTTAGGGAGTGCATTGAAGATTCATCAAATTGATTAGTTCAAACAATTTTGTATAAAGGTGTGACTTGTAGTTTTGGTTTCCAAGCCAGTTGTAAGAGTGTTTGACTTTGTAGGTGAAGTTTGCCTCTAGGATCTAAGATCATTTTTTAAATGATCCATTTTTATTTTATTTGGGTGAAATATAACAATATATTTCACCTATATTTCTCAATTCTTTAGCTAACAATGTGCAACCTTCTTAGCTCTCTACCCCTTGTGCTAAGAATTTTTCTAATAAGATTTCACCACTTTCTCCCCCTTGCGGTGGGGATCCTACTGATATCATCACCTATATAGTTGTTTGACAACATAAGAATTTTTTTCCTTTAGCTTCTCATTCTCCTCCCTACATTGTGGGTGAGTTGTCTACCCACTCTTAAGGTGGGCTACTAGGTTTTCCACTAGTGTTTATTTATGAAATATCCTTGTATTAGCCAACACCTTTACTATTAGTGTATTTGTTTTATCTACATATTGATGCCTATGGGTTGTGGTTGTGTAAGGGAAAACACTCTTTGTTTGTTGTTATTTTATATAAAAAATAATATATTGTTGAGATTAATATGTACAACTCACCCAATTTTGTGTAGAAGTGTGGATCTATTTTCAATTTTTTTTTTACTATTATTGTGGTTGTTTTAGCTTTCAAAAATTATATTATCATGCAATGATAAATACCATAATATTTATAGAAGTTGTTGATTTGTGTGACTTAAATTATCTTTTCAATGCATTGATAGTTTTTCAAAAGTGGTTTGCTAGTGCGATTGTTTGATTTCTTAGCTATTTGTATTCAAGGTTGTGTTAGTTTATTTGGGCCTATTGTAGATTTTAAGACAAATGTAATAAAAACTCACTGGATTAGCATTTTAACAACATGTTATCATAATTTTATTTGCAAGTAATCTAGATGAATACAAGGTAGTATCAGTGTTTCCTAGATAACATCTTTTGATGATATTTGCAAGTTTGGTGCAATCTATTTTACAAATGATTTTAGATCTAGTATTATGTTTAAATATAAAATAATTATTGGAATACTACAATAGTATTAGATCTAATAATTTGTTATCTAATAGGTTCTCTTGATGTTTTATGATCCCAAGTGATGGTCAACTTAGGTACAAGAAAAGATGACTAAATATTTTCATCAAGAATGGATCTTGGGTGATGAAGTAAATGATTTTTAGGAAATAGGGATATCACAATCCAAGATAAAATCACTCATTGATGTGTTTGGACAAATGTTTTAGTGGATGAAAAATAGTGCAAATAAAGGCAATGAAAATAACAATGGACCTAGTGTTTCAGGTGAAGAAAACAATGGGAAAAGGAAGTGACTACATAGAGTTCAAGAAATGGAATTGATAATAGACCTTTCAAGATAAAATTCATACAAATGTTGGACAAGATTCTAGAAGTTAAAAATTTACTCCAAGATGACATATCAAATTCCCATGTTGAGTATAGAGAATTTGGACCTCGAATTCAAGAGATTTTATTGTTAAAAGACTTAATGGAAATAAAGAGAAATAAGGGTAGAGCACATTACAAGAATAAATATTAATCTAATATGAAATATTTTAAACATCCCATGAGAAAACTAGCCCTGAACACTTTTGATGGGATTGATAAGAGAATGACTAGAGCTTGGCTACAAAAGTTAGACACCTATTTATCCCTCAAATCAATGCTAGAAGAGGATGCCATTAAGTTTTCTATACTCTATCTTGAGGGTATTTCTCATGATTGATGGTACCATGGTTTGATTACTGAAAACCATAACCAAAAAAAATCTTATAATGAGTTTTCTAATAGGTTGTTAAGAATATTTGATAAATGTGATCATAAGGATAATTTAGAGAACTAGCTTTCCTTAAACAAAAATGGAATGTGGAAAATATATTTCTAGTTTTGAAAAATTCCAGCCTATTGTAACTAACTTATCATAAATGAGACTCATAATTCTATTAATATAATATTTTCAGACCATCTTAGGGGTTTCGTGAAGGAGACTCATTTTTTTATTCATAAAAGGTTTTTAATAGTGTCTTAAGGATCTTGTGAAGGAATTTAATCCTCATTCTTGTGCAAAGGGAATACCCTCAACCTTATGTACCATAAAAAATATTCCCTCAACATGATACCCTAAACCATATATCCTCAACCCTATACTCCAAATCTTATATCCTACATCCTATTACCTAAACCCAATAAAAGGGAGAGAAAAATAAAATGAGAGAGAGAGAGAGAGGAGGGGGATAGGGAGGGAGGGAGAGGTAGACAAATAATTAATAAGGTACCTAGAGAGGGGAGAGGTAAAGAGGTGAGGGAAATAGAAAATAAAATGAGAGAGACAAGTTCAATAAGAGAGGAAGAGGGGAAATGAGACATGTAGAGATGTGGAGAGGGCGTGAAAGAACTATAGAGGCGGGAGACCTAAAGCCCAAGAAGAGAGAGAGAGAGAGAGAGAGAGAGAGAGAGAGAGAGAGAGAGAGAGAGAGATGATCCAATGCAGACAATTTGGTGCTAGAACTATTTGGCACTCACCATATTTGGTGTGAACATTTTGAAAATACATTTTCAATTTGTTCATTTTCATTTTGGAAATCACCGAATGTTTTTAGTTTACCAAGGCAAAGGCTTGGTCATTCCAAGCTATTTGGTGCTTTCCAAATGCTCATTTAGGGACCAAAAAATAATTTGTCATCTTTTTTGTGTAATATTTTTGCATTTGCACAAATCTACCAATGTATTGCTAAAGTCAATAATGTATAAATCACAATTTTGTTTAGAATTGTGGATCATTTTCCAATGTTATTTTTGTTGTTATTGTGGGTTTTTGGTTTTCATAATAGCCCATTCTCATGTAATGATCATTTTCATATGATTTATAGAATTTTAGGAATTCTCATGGCTTTTCAATGCATTGACAGTGTTTCAAGAGTGGTGCACTAGTGAGATTGTTTCATTTATTAGCTATTTGTATGCATTTGTATCATTTTATTTGGGCATGTTGTAGATGTAAAGATGATTGTAATAATAGACCATTGAATGCCTATTTTTCTAGCTTGTCAATGTATTTTGCTTTGCAAGTAATTGAAATGAATATAGTGCAATTTTAGTGTTTCTTGGATAGCCTCTTTTGATTATTTTTGCAAGCTTGGTAAAATCTATTTTAAAAATAATATCAAATCTTACACTATTTTATAAATTACTCATTGAAATATTAAATATTTTGAGTAGAGTGTTTTGACCTATTAGCATAATAAAAAATGATGGATTTTTTCATATAAATTAAGGTCCATTGTCCCATACACATGGATATGGTTTTTAGTCATGTGCAACTCAAATTAAATCCACAATGACTTCAACCTCTCTTAAAATATTTAAGTGTACTTCTATTTAACAAATTTTAACGATCCCAAGGATCTGGTTGTTAGGTCTTGAATCACTAGATCACTCATAAGTTTGTGTGTACTATCTTACAAAGAGTATATGGTTTAGGTGTCTTAGGAATATGATTAATTTTCAAAATATTTGTAGATATTTAAGAAAGTTGCATCAATATCTTAACATATTCAACATTTCTCATAGGATTTTTCAAATTTGTTAATGCTTTGATCGAACTTTAGAATGATTATAATTGTTTTTTTAAAGGGAAGGAAATAATAGTTAGGAATCTAAATTATTACAAGGATTGCCTAAATACACTTCAAAATCACAAAAGGACACCATAACTAATTTATGATTCATTAGAGTTACTCACAATTACACATAAATGATTTATAGACTCCAAAGGAAAATTTCCAAATTATGAAAGGAATTATAACACAACATACCCAAATAATGACATAATACTATTGTTAGAGTTTTAGGTGACTCTACAACACCCCCAGGATCGAATGCAAGACCAAGATAAATTCCACAAGAGATTGGCAAGACAATTGCATTAAGATGCAAGAATGATATTATTGATCATGGACATGATTAAAATGTACATAATAAGCCTCCTTATATAGGAAAGGAGATAAGAGACAATGATAAGGAGCTGATAAGCTATCACCTATGCTAGGTGTAATCACATGTCCACCAAATGTGGATCATCCTCCAATATGCAATAAAGTATGTGCATTAGATTAGGATGATAATGTGATAAGAGCACGAAAGGTGGATCTCACACACAATGAGGTATGTGATGACAACTATCACACCAAAAGTGGAATTTCTCCTACACCATGTGCTTAATAGATGTGCACACTCCTAGGTGTCTCAATTACTAACTACTATGAAATGCATTATCCTAAGTAAGATTAAGTTAAGTGTAATTAGGAATATTTAATTACACCAACACCCCCCCCCCCTTAAGTGCAACTTAGGGGAATGCACTTAAACTCACAATGCAAGATGGGTCCCGGCTACTAGGCCATGTTAGGTACCCATGTAAAAGATACATGAAATGCATAACTCTCATTAAGTGGAGAAAGAGGGAAAACCTCATGGGAAAAACCCTCCCCAAAAAAGAGAGAAGAAAACAAGATGCATGAATGGATGGAGTGCTCAAGACCCCCCAAGAACTACATACATCATGTATATACAAATAATTATTCCACCATAAGAAGGATAGTTGGAGACATGATATCCCCCCCATAATGAAGAATTTCCTACAAAAATGGTGAGTGCTTGAAGACAAAGTAAATTCCAATGACTACAAACAACATTTCTCCCCTTGGGAAGAAGATATACCAAGTACAAATGTAGGAATGCTTCCCATTGTGGATAGGAACTAGGAAGTGGAATCCAAATGAAGTATGTTGATGATGCCATGAACCAATCCATATCCAAATGAAAGAAGGAAGAAGGTCTCCAAATATGCATCTCTGAAGACTGAATAGGCCTCTGCAATCTCAAAGAATCTATCACTTCATGTGACAAACCAAGTGAAGAAGAAGAATCAAGAATGTCAATCTCCAAAGAAGGTGAAGAAGTGTCCCTAGCTATGATGAAATTGTCATCAAAGAGAAGAGAAACCCCCTCAAGTATGTCTCCCAAATCTAAAATATGAGACTCCATAAATAATGAACCAATATCTGGAAAGTAAGAATCCCAATCAGGAAGACAAATAGATATCTCTTGCAAAGAATCACTAGAATCACCAATAAGAGATGATTGTGTGATCTCAACTAGAGAAGTAGGAGCTGTAGGAGGAGCCACTGGATCATCCTCACTCTCAATTGCTGCAAATTCTTCAATTGCATCTAAAGTATAATCATCATAGGGAATATTATCTGCATCATCAAGAGGAATGAGGCAATCTGAAGCAAGATCATCTGGAAATGGAGGAACATGTGGATCACCAAAAATCTCCCAAATGATTGTCCAAATTATGTGTGGACATTGAACACCTCTAAATCTGGGGTAGATGTCATAGAAGAGACACAAACTAATGCTACTAATAATCAAATTTATAATATGAGCATTTTTTTCTCCCCAAACATATTGCTTCCCCTGTGACTTTGGCTCAGGAATGAGTCCATAAAGATGAGGCAAGAGATTAAGCCATCTACAATGTGTGATGATTCCTTTTGCCCATGATTCATAATTATCCTTAGTCAAAAGTACTACTGCAGGATGTGTTTCATAACCCATGATTACATTAATGATACACTTCTCTCATTACAAATTGAGATCAACAAATTATTACACTCCAAAATCAGGCTATAATAGACTTAGATCATTATGCAAAAGACCAAGCTAAGGCTTATGCATTACAAATGAAAAAACTAAACCAATTTTTGAAAGTACAATTTCTGATCACAATCACTGAAATCTAATTCCAGATCTACAAAATACAAAAAAAAATATGCACTTTCAAAAAAAATTGCACCTAAAAAGGAGTTCATATGAGCTCAAATGAGGCCTTGGAAGTTGCAAAAATTGAGATTTGTGATTTTCAGAAAAATTCAGGAACATAGATCAGAAACCATCTGAACCATTGTGTAGATCATGAAATTCTACCCCAAAACAAAAAAAATTGCTCGAAAAAAGGAGTCCAGATGACTGAGATATCGCTGTTTGAAAATCACCTCTGATACCATGTTAGAGTTTTAGGTGACTCTACAACACCCCCAGGATCGAATGCAAGACCAAGATAACTTCCACAAGAGATTGGCAAGACAATTGCATTAAGATGCAAGAATGATATTATTGATCATGGACATGATTAAAATGTACATAATAAGCCTCCTTATATAGGAAAGGAGATAAGAGACAATGATAAGGAGCTGATAAGCTATCACCTATGTTAGGTGTAATCACATGTCCACCAAATGTGGATCATCCTCCAATATGCAATAAAGTATGTGCATTGGATTAGGATGATAATGTGATAAGAGCATGAAAGGTGGATCTCACACACAACGAGGTATGTGATGACAACTATCACACCAAAAGTGGAATTTCTCCTACACCATGTGCTTAATATATGTGCACACTCCTAGGTGTCTCAATCACTAACTACTATGCAATGCATTATCCTAAGTAAGATTAAGTTAAGTGTAATTAGGAATATTTAATTACACCAACAACTATAATATTTGATCATATTAAAAATGGAGATTTATAATTCATTTGAAACTTACAAAATACATGACTAGATTGTAATCACAATTATAATTTTGCAGGTATACATGAATACAAGTCTTGATCTAATTTGAATGGAAACCGTGAAGGAAGAAAACTAATACGATTCTTGATGAATTGCCCCACAATTGTAAAAACAAAAAATGATCCTAAAAATAGAAGAACAATGACCCAATTGACCAATTTTTCCATTGGAGTTAAATCACCTCACATGTGTCTTTAAGAATGTTTGATCACTTTGAAATATCTAAAGTCATATGTTTTGAGTCTTAAATCTTTGAAGGGGTTAAAATATATTAATTATTGTTGTGAAGGGTTATTTTATGAGTTTTAAGCTTTCAAAAATTATCTTAGACTTTCCAAAAGCCATGTAGATGATGGAGGGAAAGTGCCATGAATGTCCACCATATATTGTGACAACAAAGTTAGATTAATGGAGGCTCCAAAGACAATCTTTATGATTTATACATGGATTCTAAGGTCGAATTCATTGAACATACTACATTCATGAAGTTTTAAACCTCTTTTCAAATGGTTATTCTTGGGATGTGGTTTCAATGGATTTTGTGGGAGATTTATGCAATTATTTCTCAATTTCATAAATGCATGTATGAAAAATATATTGGGAAGGTTTTCTACATCTACATATCAAATTATTTTCTATAGGTATATGTCAAGGTTTGGTAGGGTGAAAGCTAGGGTTCTATCCTTGCCACATCCTCTCTTTGGATGAGAATAAAAGCCACATGAAATTCATTGCAAAGGAGGTCTCTTTGACTTATGGAGGGGTTTCACATTTTAAATTTTGAATTGGATTTGTGCCTATGTACCAACAAGAAATTGTTGTGGCATTTTTGTAGAGAATTTTTTAGTCACTTGCAGTTGTATATTTTTGGAATCTATAATAGTTATATTCTTTTGGAAATTGTGGTTTTACTTTTCCCTTTTGAAGCTCATGATGGTTTAGTTAAGTTATTTGATTGTATAGGGGTCATACATATGATCTTTAGTAAGAAGATGTTCAATGATTTAATATATAGCTTTGGATCACTTGTATAGTTTTGGTGGTGATGTGATATTATGTTACAAAGGACTCTAGATCTTTTCTTTATGTAGTCTTGGCATGCCACATGTACTCTTAGGAGAAGATCTATCCATTGGAGATAAATGATCCTTTATGAATATGAAAATCACAACGTCGTGGAGTTCTTGATTTTTCAGTTGAAACTATGGTAGTGATTTAAGCTAATCATTTGGTTTGTGTACAATGATCATTGTGTGTTAGGATCTTCTAAGATTTTAGTGTTGTATTTGGAGGTTAGCAAGCATGAGAGAGTTTGATAGGCGACCATAGACATTGGATAAACTTGGGTGACATTGGAGATATCTTGTTTATAGAGATCACATGTTAGAATAGTGATATTTTGATAAGGTTTTAGCAAAAAGATTAAGGATCCTTCACCTAGAGTTAGATGTGAGTTCAATAAGGACTCAATGAGGAGATTGTTAATAGATAGAGTCTATATGTTTCAATTTGTCTTAGGAGAAGTAGTCTCTTGCCTACTAGAGATTCAATTGATTATCTAATAGGCATCCCCACCCAATACATTTTTTAAAAAGTGTCTGGTAAAATTTTTAACATGATTGGTGACACTAGCATGACATGCCTTGTGGCTCCATGTGAAACACTTTTGACCTAGAGATATGAACTAGTAAGGCTACAAATGGGGGACCTTGTCGTCTTATTACAAAGCTGAGGCCCAAACCTGTGAGCACATTGGATCAATGAAGGGACAAGCCCGCACTTGCAATGGCCCAAAAAGAGTTTGAACCTGGGTGGGGACAACACCAACACTTAACCAACACACTAAGTGTTAAGCCCTAATCCACACCCAATATTTAGATGTGTTATATATTTTTTGTTTTATTTTATCATGGAATGGTCCTTGAACTTTACATCTCAATTTTAGAAGAGTTGTTTGTGAAATACATAGCATGCCACATACTTCCTTTGACTTCAAACATACATAAGTTGTTCAAAAGGGCATTTTGAGGAGTGCAAGAGATGGTTTTGGATAAATTCCCTAGTGATGGGGGAACTTATTCATTTGATCTTCTTTCATTTGAAAAGCTTACATCCTTATTTTTTTTGTTGATCTATAGACAATATTTTGACATTCGAGTTGAAAGGCGATGATTTTTTGTTTTGGATTTTATAATTGTGATCTTACTTGTCATACATTTAGAAATTAGTAGGAAATATGGCTTTCAATCTATCTATGGTCTTATGTTTCTTCACAAAGGTTCATGTTCATATGTCATTATAGTTAGGGTTTGACTAGATCTAGTGTGATTACTATATTTTTGGTCATTTACTATCGCTATACATTACTATTCTTTGGTAGTAGTATTTAATCTCTTTAATCAATATCATTTGTGATGTAGATAACTTGGAAGATCTAAAGTAGATTAGAGGTGAGAGAGTGAGTATAAAACTATTTGAGGAAGTATGCTCCATATTACACAGATAGTTGTAGTTTGTAAAATATTTTATGTTCTCTAATATTTTTTTTTGAGAGTTTGAGTTGCTTTGGTTAGCACCAAATAGAATTGTACAATGGGAAATGGCAACAAAAATATAATAGGTAATGTGGTAAATAAATTTAGTTCCCCATTTCATTGATTACATATTAGGAAGGAAGAATTCCCCCAATAGGCTCAAGAGGTGACTCAAGCACTAATTGAGAACAAGATATGTCCTTCACTACGTAATGTAATGAATGAAATAAGAATGATTAGTTGATGTAATCGATCTATTAGAAAAGTCACTAAAAAGTGGTTGAAAACAAATTGTAATAAACATATAATGAGTTGAAACTGATGGAAATAAAAATCATAAGACAAAACAGGTCCATGTGACAAAAATTTGAGTTGAAAGTGGTCAGGACACGTTGAGTTAGGCGATGTGTACTTAGGACAAGTCGAGATTGGTGACGTGTCCCCAATATTTTTTGTTGAAACTTACACAGAACTTGTAATTTTACCTGCTCTACCCATATCTAATCTATTGACTTTGTATCATGTTCCCACACACAAAAAAATTGGTAAAAATGTTGTGGAAAGGGGCGTGCCTTGGTCAAACCCCTATTTAGGAATCAACCTTGAAAGAAATAAATTGCATAAATAAATGTATGTAAAAAGGTAAATTATTGTTTTACCTTGCGTAAACCTTCATGAATGGATGTAGATCACTTAAATCCATGAAGATGCTTGAATATGCTTATAATCCAAAGAGTTGACCTTGGAATGAAATGTAGAATCAAGGATGCCTTCACAAATGCATAGATCTATGATTGCCACTCTTAGATCTTGAATGTAGATATGCTTGATAATCACTTGTAAAGAGGAGAGATAAGATGGATGAATGAATTGATCTTCTTGCTTGATTTGAGAATTCCTCCACTTGGCCATCATGGGAGAGAAACTTGCATCAAATGGAGAAGATTGCCTTGGATTTGAATGACCTTGAAGAATTGGATACTTGAAGATCTTGATCTTGGATGCTTGCCTTCAAATCTTGGATTTAATTGATCTTGCTTGCTTGAAATCTTGATAGCTTGGTTGCCAAAAATGCTTTCATATAGTTGTTGGATATAAAATGAGGAGTGATAAGTGGTTCTTATACTAACTCCATTATTTCAAGATTCAAATTTAATCTAGATTGACTACAAATGAAAATATCGAAATAGGACCCCAACATTTGGCTTTGGGGAAAGTTTGGGCCCCAAAACCCAAGGACAAGTCGCCATTGGTGATGTGTCCCAAGTAGAATTGGCTCAAATTTTAGGGAGAGCTCAGGGAGATAGAATAGGAGTAGGAGAAGAAAAGACAACTTGCTAGGATCAAGCATAACGAGCATTTACACCTCGAAAGCACCAAAATGGAGCCTAATAGGTCCTAAAGCATCCAATTATAGGTGCTAATTAACTTTTGAGGACCATACGAGAACATTACCCATGTAGTGGGAGTTTTATGAGGTAAATGTGTCTTTGATGGATAGTTTTCATTAGACTATGATATTGAGATTCTTCGTGTTCTTTGCATATTAGTGTGTTTATTACCATGGGAGACAAAAATCTTAAGCAAGGCAATGGATTAAACACTGTTGAAAGCCATAGTATGGGTTGGATGTGTCACGAATAGGTTGTCTATTAATGGTTGGGGTTAGTTGTAAATAAGCAACTAACTATGGTCATTGATTTGGCTTGTCTAGAGCATGTGACACATTCATAATCTTGTTTTGGAGGAGATAGACCTTCAAGCCATGTCTTGGTAATGAGTTAAAGCTAGACACATTGGTGTCTACGACATTTATTGCCATTTTGGCTTGGAGTTCTTATCTTTTATGCATGGGCATGATGGATGATGATACATTTGTTGCCAAGATGGTGAGACTTTGGAAGATGTTGTAGATGCTTATTTGAAACTTGTGATTACAATGGGGTTTAGTGTGAATAGCATGATGGTGACCTTGGTGGTTAAGCAATTGTTGGAGTTTCCCTTTTTGCTTTTGCTTATTGTTTGAAAAGTAGGCAAATTTTAGGAAAGGGTGTTTCAACCTTACATTTCTAATGTTCAATTTTAATACTCTTGGATGTATTTTCTATTTCATCTAGTATGTTTCTTGTCTTCTTATGGGAGAGTTAGGCTCTTAAATGAAGGTGACATAGATTTCATTTTTAATGGATTTTGTCCTCACACAAGTGGGTAGGCACCCTACATTCAGGTAGCATTATTTGGCCATGTGTCAACATCTTATGGTCTATGTAAGATCATCATGACAATAATTATATACTATTTAAAATTTCATATTTTAATTTTAATTTAAATAAAAAATCTTTGCATGTTCTATAAATATTTTAATATAGTATATAAAACATTGATTATAAATCTAAAATACATACACATCACATTTAATTTAAATCTAAATAAAAATAGATTACCATCATTATAAAAAATATAAACATATTAAAAAAGTTCTTACTTCACTAATAAATATTAAAAAATCTATTCATCTTATTTAATATTTATTATCAAATAATAAAATTAGTGAATATATTTAATAATATTCTTATAAAACTAATATTATAACTTCAATTTTAATTATAAAAATTACATATTATGTAGAACATTAATAACAATTATACAAGCATTTTCAATCATATTTGATTTTAAACTCAAGGCCAATATTAAAAATAAAAGTCAACTGTAAATATTATTTGAAAACTCCTCTCAAGATGTTATGAGCCCATTGCTACATGTGACCTATATGTGCCCTTTGGTCCTTATTGGTGAACATCCCACTCGGTTTTGTGCTTCCTACTTTTCTTGTTGCTCATGTTCAACTCTCACCTTTGGTGGAGAATCCTCCTCTTCCACCTTTTTCTATGGGGTTCCCCCTTCTAATGGTGTTTTTGACAATAGTATTACTTGGACTGATGTTATTTATAGGATGAAAGACCTTTCTTGTTGCTCTTCCCAAACTCCTTAGTTGTTAGCAAAAGTCTTAACCACTGTTGATGTGGATTGTTTGTAGTCTCTTTATGGCTTAGGTGGTGTTGTAAGTGGTCTGTCAATGGCTTGTGTAATGTTGTAAGTAACTTGTTTTTTAGTTCTTTAATGTTTGTACTCTGAATTTCTTCTTGATTGAATAAATTTTAACCCCTCATTTATTTCAAAAAAATATAATTAAAATTATATTAAAAAAATTCATACTTTACCAATAAATCTTAAAAGTCAATTCATTTTATTTAATATTAAAGAAAATATTTAATAATATTCAAAATTTTAATATTATAATTTTTTTTCCCATATTATCTATGATCCTCCGTAAAATTGGTAGTCCACACCCATATATTAATAAAATTGAATTATATCATTTTACATGCATGCAGGGGACAATCATGTTTAATTTTAAATTATCAAAAAATAAATAAATTAAAAGTCAACAATATAACTGTGAAGAAAGTAAGCCTACTACAACCTTGAAAAGTGAACATCTTATCTAAAATTCCTACAGGTATTTTAATATAATGATGTCACCTACGTAGGAAATATCCATATCCTTTTAATAATATATGGCAGATAAGTGTGATGTCATTAATATCAGTTGAATTGTTTACAAGTCAATGCAAATACAGTGAAGAGGGGTATGTATTAAGAATGCCCAAGTGGTGAAGAATGTTGTCATCAAACATCACTTTGAATGTTACACAAATTATTGAAGATATGGATATAATTAATAGGTTATGAATGTTACATAATTTTATTTTATTTTTATCGATAAGGGGCCAAGGCCAAGATATATATTAAAATATTAAAATATACAAGTGTTAAAAGTATTAAAGCTCTCCTAGAGAGCACCAGGAAGCTTAAAAGCTTGAGAAGCCATACAACAAAGAACCAGCAGAGCTATTCTAGAACCAGAAGAGTCTATGTTTTGAGTTTAGTAGTAGCATCCCATCCATTAGTAGAGAGGAGTAACGGTGAGGTGAGGAGTGCCGCCATCTATTGAGCTAGCTGATAAGATAAGATATAAATAACACTATCACTTCATCCTTGCCGAACACTGCAACTTGTCACTAAGACATCAATACTGGTAACAAAGACTCCACAGTATGCAGCTAACAAATGGGTTGTAGTACTTGATTGAGTCGGGAGGAGGAGTTTTGAAAATCTCATATCCGTTGAGACTAAGATTTCAAAAAATATTTTTTAAATGAGTCCCCTTGGATGCCATGTTAGCCAGCTTGTCTGCCAGTGTATTTCCTTCTCGAAAAATGTGGTTTAAAGTTATTGATTCAAATTTGCGGATTGACTGAAGGATGACGTCCAATAGAGCTTGAAGGCGCCAATTTTGAGTTATTTTTGATCTAGCAGAATTGATCATTAGCATTGAGTCCCCTTCAATTTCCAATTTCCTCACTCTTATTTCATGTGCTAAAGCAAGACCATGAAGAAGGGCCTTAAATTCAGCCATATTGTTAGTGTCTTGCTCCAATGGTTTTGCTAGCTTAGCAATTACCTTGCCCTCTGAGGAATGAATTATGCAGCCTGCCCCCGAAGGACCTAGATTGCCTTTTGAAGCACCATCAAAATTTAATTTGAACCAGCCTAGAGCAGTGGCCCGCCACATGCATGATGCTCTCAAAGCTTGATTAATTTTGCATCCTTTGCCTAAGGAGAGGGGGGTCTTGAGACCGAACCAAGACTTAAACATTTGGTCATCCCAACTTGTGTAGAATTTGTGTTGAGCTGAATGGGTTTGAAGGCGAGAGTTCATCACTTCTACTATTCCAGCTTCAATCTTGTTGAAGATAGATGCTAATTCCATGGAATTGTTTTCAAATAATCTTCTGTTCCTCTCCTTCCATAATTCTCATAATAAGATTGATGGGGATAGAATCCAAAGGTTGCTGCATAAACTATTGACATAAAGTTTAGGCCATGATAATAACATTTGTAGCAACTCCTTTGGCATAGCTGACAGCTAGCCTAATTTAGAACATAACCAACTCCAACATTCTGATGCAAAGGAACAGGTTAATAACAAATGGTTCACATCCTCTTCATTACATTTGCACAAGGGACATCTGGAGGGACCATGGTATCCCATTTTAAAAAATTTATCTGCTGTCAAAATTCTGCCCTGAGAAGCAGCCCAAGTGAAGAGGCTTGCTTTCAGAAGACAAGCACTGTGCCAGCATAACTGCAAGGGAATTTCTTATTTCTTAGATTTGGAGCCTTCTGATATGATATTGTATCCGTCCTTGGCATTATAGGTCCCTGACTTAGCACCATTCCAGATGATATCATCGAAGCCTTGTTTGATAAAAAAAGTTTAATCCTTAATCACCTTTTGTAGTTTTGTCAATTCTGTCAAATCTAGATTTAGAGTTGAAAAATCCTTCCATTTCCATGAACCATCCACTAGAAATGAAGGAGAGGGAATAATATAGTCTCTAAGATATGGTCCCCAGGCTGCAAGACAAGTCTGACTTATCTCATTTTGGCCTATCAAAGAATTAATACTGGGAAGCCCCCCCAGGAATCCTCCCAAAATCTAGCTGCATTGCCTTCTTTAATGTTCCAAGTGATGTTGTTATCAATCACATGCCTAGATTTCATTATGAAGTTCCAGATCCTAGAGCCTCTTGGAAGAGCTTGCAGGCGGAACATTTCTATTTCTGAATGATTCCCTAGATATTTGCCTTCTAGGATTCTGACCCACTTTAAATTTTGGTTTTTCATAATCTTCCAATAGAGCTTTGCCCCAAGGGCTTGATTTTGCCAAAGTTGGTTCTTTATGCCTGTTCCTCCAAGTGTTTGTGATTTGCAAATCTTGTCCCAAGAGATAAGTGCAAATTTCTTAATGGTGTCGGTCCCATGCCAAAAAAATTTCCTTAGTCTCTTAACCATGTCCATGTATCCAGTCGAAGACAGAGAAAGACAAGACATTAAATAAATGGGAATTGCTGACAATGTTGCTTTGATCATTACTAATCTTCTAGCCCAGGAGAGCCATTTGGATTTCCAAGACTCCATTTTTCTATCAAGTCTTTCATTGACAGATTTCCATAATTGTGAGGATCTCAAGGATTTGTCTATGGGGATGCCCAAGTAAGAGCAGGGAAGAGATCTTGGTTTGAAATCCAAAACTTTTGCACTCTGCTGCTGGAGTTTCTTCTTTGTGTGAAAAAAGAATATGACTGATTTTTCTTTGTTTGCTCTTTGACCCGAAGCATTGGCATACTTTTCTAATAATAGATTAATTTGTTTTGCCTCTTGAATGCATCCCTTTCCCAGTAGGAGAGTGTCATCTGCAAACTGCTGATGAGTTACTGTTGAGACAAAGGAAGTGATTTGAATGCCCTTAAGAAAGTCATGTTCTTGTAATTTGATCAAACCCCTTCCTAGAGCTTCTACCATTATGATGAATAGGAAGGGAGACAGGGGATCTCCTTGTCTGATGCCATTGGAACTTTCAAAAAACCCCTGAGGGGAACCATTCACTAAAACAGAGAATTTAGGAGTGGATATACAATAAAAAATCAAATTGATCCAAGCCTTAGCAAAGCCAAATCTTTCCATACATTTGGATAGGAATCTCCAATCTACTTTGTCATAGGCTTTTTTGATATCTAATTTAATTAACATGCTAGGCTGTTTGTTATGCTGAATGGAATGAATTGCTTCTTGAGCTATAATGACCCCATCAAAAATGGATCTACCTGGGACAAAGCCAGTCTGCTCTTCCCCAATGATTTTAGGAAGGATGGACTTCATTCTATTTGCTAAGGCTTTAGAAAGGATCTTATATATTGTATTACATAAAGCAATAGGTCTAAATTCATCCATGCAAGAAGCCTTTTCTTTCTTAGGAATTAAAGCAATGAAAGTGTTATTAATCTCTGTTAGAAATCTACCTGATCTTCTAGCCGCCTCTAGAGCTTCTGTAAGGTCTTTGCCTATGATGTCCCAGCAATGAAGGAAGAAACTCGGTGGAAAGCCATTCGGGCCTAGTGCTTTATCCGGGGCCATCTGTTCTATGGTGTTGTGGATTTTATCTTCTGAAAATGCAACTAAAAGCCTTTGATTGTCTGCTTCAAATATCAGCAAAGGGATATTGTCCAATAGATCCCGTTGGCATTTGAGCTGGGAGCTGTTTGAATAGTTCAATAATTTTGAGTAAAAATTGACAATTTCCTTTTGAATTTCCTGATGCTCTTCTAAGATGGAACCAGAAGAATCTTTGATTTCCATGATCTTGTTCACATTTCTGCGGTTTTTAGTGTTGGCATGGAAGAATTTTGTGTTCTTGTCGCCTTCTGCCAGCTAGCATTCTCTTGATTTTTGACGCCAAAAAATTTCCTCTTTTGAGAGAATGTCTTCCAATTCTCCGAGCAATATTTTCTCTTCTTCAAACCTGTCCTTGTCCATCCCATGCTGCATTATGTATTGATTCAAGCTTGCTAGTTTTAACTCAATATCTTCTTTTGATTTGAATATATTCTTGAAGTGAATTCTATTCCAAATTAAGAGATTTTGCTTAATGTACTTCAATCTAGCCACAAAATAGAATAGCTTGGAACCCACCACTTTGAAATCCCGCCACCAATCCTCAATTAGAGTAGAAAATTTTTCCTGTTTAAGCCACATATTTTCAAATTTAAAGGGACATCCATGGGGTTTGTTGCTCTCCAGAATATTCAAAAGTATTGGAAAGTGATCCGAACCAGATGTGGGAGAGATTGTAGCTTTAAGGTCAAAGGGAAAAGATGTAATGTCCCCTTTGAAGAAGAATCTGTCCAATTTCTCTGAGAAGCTGCAAATGCCTAGCCTTCTGTTAGACCAAGTATACATGCCATTCTCCAATTCGATTTCCATCAGGTTTTCTCTGTGTTGCCATTCTGTGAAATTTGTTTGGGATTGTGATACTCTTTGTGAACCTCCCAGCTTATCTGACGGATGAGAGATAGCATTGAAGTCCCCCCCCATTATACAATGATCTACCTGCCAGTTTATGAGCCAATTAGAGATTTCCTCCCAAACTTCCAACTTCTTCTTATGAGAGGTGGGGCCATATACATTCATTATGTGGATATTGAGATTTGAATGGGAGCTTGCAATGTTCCCACAAATCCAGTTCAAACTGCAATCCAGGGGGATGAAGGAATGAAGTCTTGTATTCCATAAGATTGCTAAGCCTCCAGAGGACCCAATTGAATCCACACCATAGGATTGCCAGTCTCCTAGAGATCTTGTGAAAGTTTCTAGGAGTTCCTTAGTCAGCTTCAATTCTTGAATTAGTACAACCTCTACTTTAGTAGCAACTATGCAACGTTTGACCAAACGCTGCTTGTTAGGGGCATTGAGGCCCCTAACATTCCATGAGATTATTCTCATTGGAACTTGGGAAGGATCTTCCCCTTCCCTGCATTTAAATATGATGTGATTTTGGTCTGGTCAAGTTCTTCCCCCACTTCTTGCCTGAGAATAATAGTAGATTTCCTACCTCTGCCTTTTTTCTTTATCACTCCACAGTCAAGAATGGTAGCCTTGGAAGATTTGAGAAGGCCTAAATTATTGTTGGTATCTGAGTCAAAGGCTGATATGGGGATATCCATTGTTGATACTACTGGAGAGTTAATCCCGTCCTCAGGGGAAACAAAATCAATCATACTCTCCTCTTCATCCGTGAAGTCCTCCTTTAGAAGTCTTTCCACAAAGGCTGAATTATTATTGGACACTGATCTTTCAGGAACAGGGGACCCCAACATGTCATACACTGCCTGAAGTCTTGGGGAGAACTCATCCTCCAATTGGGAATTTTGATTGCCCGTTGATGAGACTACTACCTGTACAGAAGGTTGGAGCTTATGTTTTAGAGGTTTTAGCGATATGATACCACCTTTAATTTTGTTTCTCCTTGAAGGTTTTCCCATTTCAGAAGTCATAGAAGGGGTAAGTGTTTTTTGCTCTTTAACTCTGAGTCTCAAGGACTTCCTGCAACCTGACGAGGAGTTGAGCCGAAGATTCTCCTGAACGTCTCTAGCTTGAAGGCTTGAAGGAGAAGAAGTTGAGTTGGGGGCCTCCTTTGGATTGATTGAGGCCATTAAGTCACAAAGTCTCACTTTGAGAATGTCATCCTCTTCAAATGGACCTGCAGCTTGTTGAGAAAGATTATCTTCTAAGATTGATCCTTGACCGATGGGCAAGATATTAGCCTCTTCCATCATAACTTGGTCTGCAATTTTCTCTATCAATTCCAATTGTACTTCCATGAACCATTTCTCAAACATCTGTTCCACAAATCTGTAATTAAATCTGGGAATAGATACATCCATATTTTTATACATTAGGGGAGTGGGCATCTTTATGAGCCATTTGTGGCCGAAGCTCTTGGTGGGCCCTGGGAATATTCTGAGATCTGAAGTCGAAACCCTGGCATTCCTCTCTGACGCAGAACAAGTGGATGTAGAGAAGTTGGGAGGTAACAAAAGAAGGTTAGAATGGCGTTGCAAGTTCCCATTCAGAATCCATCCCAAAAGATGTACAAAGAGGTGCATGCTTTCTAGAAAACCTCCCTTAAAGTGACTATCTTTGGGGGTTGGTTTTAAGATCTGCTGCTCTCCATTTGGAGCTGAAAAAGGTACTTGGGTTTCCTCAGTAGACAGTCAGGCCTTTTCCCCTGATATTTGGCCCACTACATGAGGATCTTGGAGTGAGGGTGGTACCTCCTCAACATCATAGGCAATGAGTTGTGACCATGTTCCAAACTTAGATATTATTTTGATGGAGTTGGGGAGCTCTCTTTCCAAATTCATCAACAAGCATATAAATGTAGTGGCCGAGGGTCTATCTATATGGTGCTTAAGATAGATTCCAAGCTTGCTTCCTAATATATGGATAATACTTGCCTCCTTGTATTCTGAGGGGAGGTTGTGAAGGGAAATCCACATAGGAATAAACTTGATCACATTCTTTTTACTGTCGAAGTTTGGAGTCCATTGTTGCATGTGAATCCCAACATTTTTATAAAACCAGGCTTTAGATTTATAGATTTTGTCTCTGCTAGGTTTGTCTGAGAAGGTTACCATGAAATAGCCTAATGCATTGTCCAATGAGTCTATTTGGGTAATATTAGACCAGTTTTCATGAGCCCAAGATGCAAATTTTGAAAATGCTAAATTAATATTCCGGATCTTACATATTATTGTATGTTGTAGAAGGAATGAATTCCTGTGAATAAGCATATGATTCGGAAAAACAATGGAGGGTACCTGATCTCGCCTGGACAATACCTTTCCTAGTTGCACATTAGGTGGAGCTAGCGATTTCTCAACTCCCTGCTGCCCTAATAACTCTAAGGGGACCTCGACTGTGAAAAATTCTTGCATTTGCTTTTGATCCTTTACTCTTTTCCATTTTTTTACTGGAACCTTGTTGTAGCCTCGACCCCTCCCCTAGCTCGTTCCTAACATTTCAATCCTTTTCCTGTGTATGGCCCAATGCACTCCGAACCAAGCCTTTTTCAGTAGTGGTGGATTAAATGGCATTCCACTGGCTGTGGTTGGAAAAATTGGGATGAGATTTGGATTAAGTTCTCCCCTCCTACCTCTATTATCTTCAGCATCTGGATTTTTAAATCCTAAAAATGGCCGTTGGTTTTTGCCATTGGCTCCCACCCCATTTGAAAAGGGTTGTTTTCTGAAAGAAGGGAGTTGTCGAGATCTACTATCTAAAAAAAGGTTATCCCTCCGGAGGTGTTTTGAATACCTGTTTCGAGCAGAGAAATCCTTCATGCCATGCTCGATAGACTGTCTATCTCCCCTGTATCCTGAGTACGATAATGACATGTGCCTGGCCCAGAGTCTCTTTGCTGTCATCTGGCACTTCTATTCTAAGTGTCAGCATAGATTGGTTGTCTGAAGAATCTATGTTGGGATCCTGCAAAGAATGGTTGCTGTCTCCATGAGACTGGTTGCAGACATCGCTCCCACCCCATTTGAAGAGGGTTCCAACTAGACTCACACAGATCTTTGCTGACTTTGCTATTTTGGGGTCTATTCTCACACAGATCTAACTTGCTGCACACCCAATGCTCACAACAAAAAACCCCCCATGGAAACCTCAAGTCTTCCAATGTCTTGCTAGATCAGGACTTAAACCTTGCACTCTCTGACTATGGCCTTGCACCTCTCCTTAGACCACAGCTTGCATCCCTCAGGCTCATGGCATTCATACTCTTGTTATTCTACCTCTGCTTCAGCTGGTCGCATGATCGCATAGCGCTAGAAGGTTCCATGCGAACATGTGACTGGTTCCATCTTCGACTCAGAATCAAACTATCTTGTTACATAAATTATTGAAGGATATGGAGATAATTAATAGGTTTTGAATAAATTTGAACTGAACAGACAGAGTAATTTTATATGAATGTATACAAAATTAATATTGACCATCTAACCAAATAATAATTAATATTGAGGAAGTTTTTCTCAATGCAGTTATATTTAGACAGAAAACATCATACCTATTCCCTGTTAGATTTATGATATAGTGATTTGCTGCTAGAGAAATGGATGCCAGGCTCATGAAAGCGGTTCAATATAGTAAATATGGAGGAGGAACTGAAGCTCTTAAGGTTAAATTATTTATAAACTTGGTTTTTATTGTATATATCATAATTCATAATCTTTGAATATATTTCTTATAGTGAAATATTGGTAACGTGTTTTACTTCATCTTACATCAGACAGTCATATCTAAGGTTAGATCCACAACAGTCAGTCAGATCTATAAACACAATACTTTTGTGCTTGATTTTGTTTAAAAATAATTATGAAGTTCAATTATGTATTTGTCATACGATGCATCATCAAACTGTGTTTTTACCCCTCTAAATCTAATATATTGGTTATATTGATTATTCAAATACTACAGGGGTATATGCATCGACTTATATTGTACTTACTCTCATTGGAATGAGCGCCATTTTCATATTTTGATTATAACTCTGATTTTAGCTGGGGGATGACAGCTATGCTAGATTTCACGTACCTTCAGCTTGTTACCTTCGCAGTTTGTAAGGTCTGAGTCCATGACATGCAAAATTACTCTGTAAAAATATGTGGTAGTGTGGCTATATATATATAAAATGGTGTTCAATTTTTTAAATATTTTTTTTCTAATTTTGCAAGATTTGTTTTTTGCACTTGATTTCAGCTTTCATATATCATTTTGTAGCTTGAAGTATTTATGTTATGATAAGTAGGAGATATTTTCTACAAGTTAAATTGTGATATTGCTATCAGAATTCAGCTGTGTAGTTTTTTGAACCAAACTCATTGATCCATGTTTCATGAGTAGTGGTTCACAAGAACCCATCTCTCATGAGAATGAATAGAACACTTAGCACTCATTGCATCTAGGTGATGCTCACAGAGGTGAAGCACCGGAACTTCCAGAGAGGTCACCCATCCCAGTACTTGCGCATGATATGATAGCTGACAAATTACAAGTACTTATTTTTCATTTTAAATTTCATTTGAAATAATTTTGTCTTGTTTAATTTTTCTTGCAAATATGCAAAAGTTACAAGAACTTGTTTTTCGTTTTGAATTCCATTTGAAATAAATGAATTTTATTTTTCCTTGTTAAATATCCAAAGATTTTCCTTTTTTTTATTTCCTTCAGTACACTATATTTTCCATTGCCTAACTCAATTGATAGTAACCCCCCAGATCCTATTGCTTGAAATTGCTCTCGATAAATATAGATAGACAAAAGAGTCTTAAAAGAACTCATCAGATAAGCTATCCATAAGTTTAACTGGGGCCTTTAGTCGATTTGAACTGTAGGCTTCTTCAGTCTGACATGATTTCCAGCAGCCGCATATCACAACTGTATGGCTCCATATTTCAAGATGTGTTCAGAAATTTCGTATAGGTAGGGGTCAGACAGGAAACTCAAGAAACTTAAAAACATACATTTCATTCAAAAGATCTGAAATCCGTTCAAGTTTATTAGAACAAGTTTCTCTTTACTTTTAGATCAAATCAATCTCCTACTTCACTTCAGCATCATACTAAGGTTTTGATTAATTTTATTCTTCACTCACGAATTCTTTTATCTGCTTTTGTTGTTTACAATCTTAAAAACTATCTAAACATCTACTTATAAAAATAAAATAAAATACTTCAAACAATATCCTAATTTTATAAAGACTGTTACTCTTATTTTAAGTATTTCTTTTGGCAGCTTTTTTTTTCTTTGCGTTCTGTTGTTCAAATTGGTATTCTGCTATGGATGTTTAGACTGTCCCTTTTTTATATTAGATTTT
Source organism: Chamaecyparis obtusa (assembly GCA_027943335.1). NCBI lineage: Eukaryota > Viridiplantae > Streptophyta > Pinopsida > Cupressales > Cupressaceae > Chamaecyparis > Chamaecyparis obtusa. Next base: position 3,046,500 of record BSBK01006771.1, on the reverse strand, counting down.
TTTACATTCCCCACTTTGATGCCAAATACTAGTATCTGCAATCTTGTTTTTTATTTTAAATGTGTTAGCTTCCCTAGTCCTTTAGTCATGATGTTTGCCCACTATTCTTTTTCCTACAAAACTAAATTCCATTTTTTTTTTCCTTGTACTAATTTTCTTAACCAGTGGTGCTTCAGTTCTATGCGTTTTGTTTTCCAAAAAAAATATTGGAGCCTTAATTGTATTGCTTCACCTTTGTCACAAAATATCAATATAGGATTTCTTTGTTTTCTGCCTAGATCTTCAAAAACTCTTCTTAATTACTATCTGTACATGTTGTTAATGCAAAATACTCCATTTTTATATTAGATAATGCAATTATATTTCACTTCTTTGAACTCTATGTAATCAATCTACTTCTTAAGGTAAAACAATGTTCTATATTTGTGTTTTTTCTATTATTTGATGATCCTATTCAATCCAAGTTTGAATAACTAAATTATTTTAATCTTCAACTAAATAATATGGATTCTATGATTCTTTGTTCTTTCACATATCTTAGTATTCTTTTTGCTGTTCAAAATGTTTTTTTATACTCCAAACATAATATTTAGTCTTATAATTGTCAAATACATTAAACTTCCAACAATTATTTTGTATTTCCTTTGATCTACTTTTAATGACCATCTTCTTTCATTAATATTTCTACATGTAAATAAATTTTTTTAAAATCTAGTATATTAAACTTTTTCAATATATCTGGGGAAAATATTGCATGAGTCTTAAATCAGTTTTTTCAAACTTTTCCATCATAGCATCTTTGAGTTCTTATTTCATTCTATTTGAGCTTCCTCTATAGATTAAATCATTAACATATAGACATACATATTTATTGTTTCATTGCCTTCCTTCTTGAAATACAATGTAGGATCATTCTTGTTTCTTGCATGTCCATTTTGTATAAATCAGATATCAATTATTGAATACAACACTCTTGGTGCTTGTTTCAAGCCATAGAGCACATTCTTCAACCTGTGAATATAACTTTATTTGTCTTCTGCTCCAAATCCTCGTGATTATCTACATATACTTGTTAATAAGTGTATTCTTTCAAAAGTAGACTCTTGACATCTAATTGGAGTACTTTCCATCCTTTACATGCTACTAATGATAATATAAGTCTTTTAGTGCCACACTTTATGAAAGGTACATAGGCCTCTACATTCTATATTGTAGCTTTGAGCACATTCTTTTCCAATCAATCTAGCTTTTATTTTTTGAGTGGTACCATTATTCTTGTATTGTGTCTTCTAAATCCATTTATTTCCTATTGAGTTTTTGTCTTTTGGTAGCTTCACAATTTCTCAAGTTTTGTTTCCTTCAATAATATTAGCATTTTTCCATTGCTTTAATTTCATTCTTATTTTTCAAGTTCCACTTCTTCAAATTTATTAGGTTTCATCTTATTACTTGAATAAAATGCATAATGAACCAATTCATCGTCTTTATTGCTTTCTCTAACTTGTTAATTTTCATTTGAAATTCTTATCTAATATAATTATTTGGAGGCCTTTGAATTACCATCGTACTTTGTGCTAAGAATGCATAAACTTGAAGTTTGTGCCTTTTCTTATCGATCTTAAACTATTCTGTGTCTTTCTAGTTTTTTCCTTTCTCCAAATGATCTATAAATAGACTCCAACATATATAACATCCCTTGCAATGATGCTCTTCCTAGTTTGAGGGGAATAAAACTTGTAGGCTTTTCCTTTTGCACTATAGCTTCTAAATATGCATGCTTCACTTTTAACATCCAATTTCTTTCTATACTCATGATTTATGTGAACATAAGCCACCAAATAATCTTTAGGTGTGATAATGTAGGCTTCTTACTATAAAAAGATTTGTGTAGTATCCTATTTCTTACCACAACAGTTGGGCTTCTATTCATGATGTGAGTTCAACAACGTTAACTGCTTCTACTCAAAACATTATGCTTATATCCCTTTCTTCTAATATGCTTCTTGCTACTTCTATTATTGTTTTGTGTTTTTCTTTTTCTTTTTCAATTGGTTGTGGCGTTTAAGGTGTTGTTAAGTATCACTTCCTCTATTCTCAAACACTTTGTGTCTTCCACGTTTTTTTCTAGCATAACTTTAATATTTTGAATGCATCAGAATCGTCATTCTTATTCTTAAAAAATTAAATATATATGCTTAGAAAAGTTATCAATAAATGTAATCTTATAATAGTTCATAACCTTGGACATAAGACCACACACATTTGACTGAGTACATTCCAATTGTTGATTTGCTCTCCATGCACTTCCAAGAAATTTGTCCCTATAATGCTTTCTAAGAGTACAATCTTTGCACATTTTGTTTCTTTTGTTTGAGCCTTTGGAAATCCATGTACATATTTCTTTGATACAACATATCCAATCAAAAAAATTTAAGGTGTTGATACCTTAGTGCCATAACCAACATACATTCTTAGTAGTTACATTACATAACAAAAAAAAATAGATTCATTTGCACTTTGACTTTCAATGAGAACATTTGGTTCTTTGTCATCTCTACAATAGCAATTATCTTTTTTCCTTGTTTCTTAAAAAGAGTACAAACTTTATCATCAAATACCTATTTAAGTTCTTTTCAACCAATTGAACATCATTCACCAAATTATGCTTTAATTGTGGCGAGTGGTATACGTCAGCAATTTTTGCTCTTTCTTATGTAGAGTCTATCCAAATTTCTTTTTACACAAACTTCAAGTACTCTACTATCATGAAACCTTCACTTATAAAATTCTCATCGATCTTTAAAAAGGTTTCTCTACAATTTGTCATATGATTAGATTCTTAAAACAATATGGATATAAAAGCTCTATCCCATCATTTGTTTTTTCAACTTCATTACGCGAAAGAAAATATTATGGTGGATCTTCATCTTTATCTTTCTTAACACATCCATTTTCATTATCTGTACATATTCTTATGCATAGTTCCCATTTCCTCCATTTGAATTCTTGCAAATACTACAAAACCTAGCCCAGTTTCAATTCAACCCCCACAAATGGCTACAACTTGGTTTGTCACTGCCAATGTGCTCCAGATTGCCAGTCAGTTATTAGTTCCATGTCCACTCCCATCTTTACTTTGTCTAAGACCGTTGCACAGTCTCTTGTTTCTTTAGGGTTAAGCTTTCAATCCATAACTGTGTCTGTTCCAGTTCCATCGTCCACCAAAATAATTGCACGAACACCAGCTCCTTCAGCATCTACGCAGTTAAAGTTTCCATCCTCTGCCCTAGGAAACCAAATGCTCCCAAGCATTCTGCCCTTACCACCTACTACCCTAAGCTTACCCAAAAATCAGCTGCCACCTCCCAAAAGAATACTTCAATTGTCCCAATACCCTTCGGACTTCCAACTGAACCAGATCTTTTGCAATAGTCACACTGCGCTGCAGCCTTCCTACAATAAATCTGCCTAACCACTTTAGAAATGATGGCTTATACTTCTCTTCCTTTGAAGTTAGAACCAAACCCTTGCTATGATCTCTCCGTATTGCTTTGAAGAAAACTATACATGTTCTTTAATTATTGTTGATCTTCAAATTAAATCAAATCAATCTCCTACTCCACTTCAACATCAATATTGAACTTAATAAAAAACTTAAAATTTCTTCTTCTACTCTCTTGTGGATGCTTTGCTTTTGATCATTTGGTTGATATCTTAACAATGATGGAAGCATCTAGTTATAACTATCAAAGGATATACTATAAACATAGCCTTGCTCTCAAAAAACAAATAACAGTCCTATTTTTATCTTCGTAATTTTATATATAACTGCTGCTCCTATTTTTAACCGTTGCCCCTGTTTTTAACTGTTTCTTTTGGTGTCTTGCTCTTTGTATTCATATTTTGATTGATATCCTGTTGTGCATTCAGTTGCAATTGTTTAGGGTAGGGCTTTTGACATCAGATTTTCCAACAAGGTGACCAACTTGCCTAATAAATATTCTCTTATTACTTATGTGCATGTATCATACATTGAAAACAGATCAAAGGGCTAAATTGAGATTAAGGGCATGCAATTTATCTTTCCTTCCGAATAGATTGATGCTCTTTAGTTTAGATTGCGGTGAGGTTGCGAGAGTGGAAGATTGATCATGAAAAGGGGAGGAATGCCTAACAACTTTCTGTCCTCTTTTGGCAATTATTATTCTTCTGCTACCCTTTTAAATGAAAAAACATACCCAGACACTTTTCCCAGCACAAGCCATAAAACAACCAAAGACGGAAAATATATTTGCAAAAAGAGCTTATTACACTCTTTATTCCAATGGTACCTTTTTGGGTTGCTTCATCTACCACTGTCACTGTTTGTTCGTGTGAGCTGGTTCTCAGTTTTTGATGGTGATGATCACAACTAATTTTAATGTCTTTTAGATTAAAGGGCCCTGAAGTACCTATTGAACTGCATCAGTCAGTCATACAATTTGACGTTCTTTTGAAACTAAGGCTACGGAACAAAATTTACGCTCTCTCACCATTTTTAATGAATTTTTTTAAGATGTTTCAAAGCTTCAACCATGTAATCTATGGCAGTCTGTTCTATTTTTTGTGGTTGCAAATATTTGATCCTTTTTTCCCACCTGTTAAAAATGACTTATTCTGAAATTACTTTGTAAAGCATGCACATAAATTTCATTCTGATGCATTATAATTTAGCTTGTGTATTTATTCAAAGATGTATGAGACAATGTTTCTGCCTAATGCAGCTTGTGCATATTCCAATCCCTACTCCAAAGAAAGGTGAACTGTTAGTGAAGTTGGAGGCAGCTAGTTTGAATCCATTTGATTGCAAATGCCAACAAGGCAAATTTCGTCCCTTCTATCCTAGTGGATTACCTTGTATTCCAGGTAAGGGAGTAGATCTTTGTATTTCAAAGCAATTATCTTGCATAAAGTTTCACAGAGATCAACAATATTTGCATGATGTATGTTTGATCAACAATATTTGCATATATGATGTATGTTTGATCTATCTGTCTTAATGATTCAAACATTGCTTCTATGGATTATAACATAACTAGATAATGCATGATGTAAGTTGCAACAGAATATCAATGAGAGAATCTATTGATTCAAGAGAGATTACAGGAGCTTTTCATCAAATGATCAAGAATCAAACTAATGGATGATGAATTAATTGCAGCCACTTCAATGTATAGAGGTCTTAGATACCTCTAATTTAATCATGCAAATCTTGCATTATTAGTTTTAAAACAAAAAAACTAATATTTAAACTAAAAAATCTTAACCATAAAATAATACAAATAAGAGGAATTAATAAATATTCCAAAAAAAAAACCATTAAGTCTGCTGGAACTGAAAATCAGAACGATTTTTAGATCCTGAAACTGGATTGAACCAGGATCTGTGTAACAAAAAGAAGCACCAATTAAACACAAATGAAATTGGTCCTACTTTAAGCCTTTTAGACAACTGAGTACGTGTAACAATAACCAGGATCTGTGTAACAAAAAGAAGCACCAATTGAACACAAATGAAATTGGTCCTACTTTAAGCCTTTTAGACTGAGTACGTGTAACAATAACCAAGATCTGTGTAACAAAAAGAAGCATCAATTGAACACAAATGAAATTGGTCCTACTTTAAGCCTTTTAGCCTTTTAGACAACTGAGTACGTGTAACAATACTACCAAAGAGGAAAAAACCTAGTGAGTACCTGTCAATACGAAGAACAGCTCTGAATGGTGTTATTATCTTTTGTGCTCTAAGAGTAGAGACAAAGCAACTGCTTGGAAAGGCATGGGGTGCAAAGCAGCAAGTTCCTTTCATATGTGACAACCATCCATGAGATCTATACTTGTGGGTCCAAAAGTGATCAAGGTTGAATTAAGGCTTTGCTAATGTAATGATTACAAGCTTCCAGTATGTGTCTCCTAATGTCTTTGGGACCATAAAATAATAATTGTATAAGAAACAACGCCAAAATGTTGTACATGGATTCCAAAAGTAAGTTCCAACCATACTAGATAGACTCTTCCAATCTCCCCAGGAACTCTTAAATTCCATTACGATTCACACAAAATGAGTCTGTTTGGCTTGATTCGCTGGACTCTTTCGAATTTCTTAGGAGAGATAGGTCTGTCTGAAATAGGACTTCCACGTTTATCACATTACTATGGTATGGCGAGAGATCAACCAAACAAGTGAAAAAAATTGAGACAGCTAGATGGATTAGCTGGACAATATAAATCCAGAGGGATTGGTATAAAGGTATTTGAGGAGTAACTTGGAAACATCTGACTGCGGAAAAAGAAAAACTTATGCCCTATCTTGACCTTCTTTAAGGTAGATCAAACTTAGTGTAAAGCTCATAAAATGGGACTACTACAATTAAGAAGACTAGCGATTGATATAATCCCAATGTCATTCACTTGGTTATCTATTCGTTTGATTTGACCGTATAATTATGTTTATCCGGTCCAACTCAAAGATTTCATATTTTCATCGAATAATGCTTTTTAGGCCTTCAAACAACTTTCAGTATTTCAGTATTTCTAAGTATATTATGCACATAATTGGTTGAGAGTTCTCGACATTTCAACAATATTGATAAATTGGAGTTTAGCAATTTTGGGAATAAAATAAGATCTGTAAATGAAGAGTAATTACAAAGGAACTGAAGTGTATGTAATTATGCTCGGGATCACTCTGCACTGGCATATAACTTAGCTTACCTTTTCTTGTAGCGTGATTTTAAAAATAAAAAGAAATCTGGATTTTGCATGATGTAGGTCATGTCTGTATACATTTGAGCAAGCCCAGCTCTAGTTTATTAAACTTATTCAGACATCAAAATATTCTTTAAAAGAGTGTAGCGAAAACATCAAAGTCATTTCTGAGTTGATAATTTAGTTTTCCTAGTAAGTTTAGTAATATAAAATGGTAAATGTTTTCATGATGTAAATTTGTAATCTTCGATCGTGAAGCAGTCTAGCCTGTGTCTTGCTATGAATCCGTGACAGCACTGCTATCTAGTTTGATATACAGTTTATCATGACTCCATGAGGGTTCCTTGGTTCACATAGTTAATTGTATTGGCAAATATTGTTATCAGAATTTTACTGTGTAGCTTTTTAGTCAAGTTTATTGATTCATATTTTATGAATAGTGATTCACAAGATCTTATCTTTTGTCATTCTCATAGAGGTGAAGTATTGGGCCTTCCCTGATGGTCATCCATTTAGGTACTACTCCAGCTTAAATGTGCTTAACTATGGAGTTTCCTCCAAGGTTAAATCCACTTAGCTTGCTACCCTATTTGCAAAACCTTTAGCATGTGTTGTGTCTTATGAACCATTCATTATAGAATTCCTTTTGCTCATCAATTGATAGGTACTGAGTTTTTTTCTACAGTGAGTCAAATTGTAATATTGCTACCAGAATTTTGCTATCAGAATCCAACTATGTAGTTTTTGAGCCAAACTCATTGACCCATATTCTTGTAGCTAAATATTTTTCTATAGCAACTGAATGTTCCTTTTTCAATAAAATATTTTTATATCGCAACTGAATTATCTTTCTTGTCTGATCACCCAATTTGGTCATTTGTAACCGCTAACATAATTTCTTTGTTTGTTAATTCGTATTTTTCCATTTCAATCTCGAATTTCATGCTTAGTGATTAACTTAATTGTCGTATTTGGAATTAAAAAAATGACAATGATTTTTGGCATATGACAACTAAAATGATTGTCTTTTCTTTTTCATTACAGCGACAGACATTGCTGGTGAGATTGTTGAAATTGGACCCGATGTGAAGGACTTTAAAGCAGGTGATAAAATAGTCAGCTTTCTCAGAATGAAAGCAAGTACCACTTAACTATTACATTGCATCAGCGAAATCTCAATATTGTTGCAAATATGATGTTTTAATATTCTTTTTTCCTCCTTTATTGCCACTGATTGCATTTTGCGACTCGTCAACAATCCATGGAACAGAGTTGGAAATGTGTTAAAAAGTTTTAAAATGTTTACAGCCCTAAAAACCCAGCATTAAGTTTACTCCAACTTGACCCAGTTCGGAATTTAGCCTATGTAATTTTAAATTTATTTCAATATTATGTTGGATTTCATCCCTGCTTATTAAGCTAAGGTATCTTTATGAATAGAATGAATGTAAGAGTCAGAACTTACAATAAATATGTGAGCTAGGATGAAATTGTTTTAGATTTCTTATTGACCTAGAACTATTCAGCTTGATATTGTGTCATCATCTGCTTGCCAAGTTTCTGTTTCAGCTTTGTAGTCTGATTCGTGTGAAAGACTAAGAAACTGCACTTATATGGTTATGTACGTTTCAATCAGTCTTTTCTTTTGTTTCATGAGATGCATCATATAACTTAGGATATGCAATCTATAGAATACTTTCACTCCTGTTTCTACCTGTTTTTGCCTCCTAAAATACATAGTGTTTTGGCTCTTCAAGCATTTCCTAAACTCCTTTGCCTCTTTATAGTTGAAATGCTAAATAAAATATCATGTTAAAATGGAATTGCTAGAAAGATAACTCAGAGTGATTGAGATTACATGGCAGAATGGAGGGGGCCTTGCAGAATATGCTCTGGTTCTTGCAAAGATGACCGTAAAGAGGCCCAGAGAAGTCTCTGCTGAAGACGGTGCGAGCTTGCCTATGACTGCACTCACTGCACTGCAGTCGATTCGTGATTCTGCAGGCATTAAGCTTGATGGCAGTGGTAAAGAAATTAATGTACTTGTCACCGCTGCTTCTGGAGGGGTTGGGCATTATGCTGTTCAGGTATAAAAGTCCTGGACCATGTTTCAAACTTGATAGTCATTTGCGATATGAATGTTTCCTTTATGACTATTTCAAAAGACTCCAGTTCATCTACGGTCAGGGAAAATTTTCCCCCAAAAGTATGTCTACTGGAAATTAAGATTGACCTCAATTTCATTTTCTTAAAGTTCTATGAAAAATCACCCAGCTTCTTGTTAAATTGTTTAACAGATTGCAAAGATTGGAGGAGCACATGTTACTGCCACTTGTGGTGCCCGAAATATGAACTTGATTAAGGAGTTGGGAGCTGATGAAGTATTGAATTATAAAACTGTAGAAGATGAGGCCTTGAAGAGTCCTTCAGGGAGCAAATATGATGTTGTGATTCATTGTGCTACCAATATACCATGGTCAACATTTAAACCTAATCTAAGCTCCTCTACTAAGGTGATCGATCTAACCCCTAATCTAACATCATTATCTATAAGTTCCATGCATAAAGTGACTCTAGCCAAGCAGCAACTTGTACCATTATTTATTTGAAGCATCCAAGAGGACCTTTCTCTACTGGTTGATTTAGCCAAGGAGGGAAAATTAGGAACTCACATCGACTCAAAGCATCCTCTGGAAATGGTTGAGGAGGCATGGACAAAGATGTCTAAAGGGCATGCCACAGGAAAAATTGTGGTCACATTCTGCAACTAAGATTTAGATATGGCAGAATCAGTGTGTGATTCAATAGTAAATCACTGGTTTGATTGTGACAAAGCAATGGCAGATTCTGTCCTCTACAATTTTGTAACATACAAATGTACTTCTTGTTTCATCTAGACAAGTGAATGGTGGCTAGTCTCTGTGATACCTACTACAGACAATGTTTTATGTAAGTGAAACATCCATGTAATGTGTTCAGTTTGATAGTGTTTTTGCGTATGCTTGTTGGCGGTCTACAGTCTGCTATTCTGTAAATTCAGTATTATAATGCAACTACAGTCTGCTACTCTGTAAATCCTGTATTATAATGTAACTTATGATAGTTATTTCTTTGTCCTAGAGTTCAGCATTTTGTACGTCCAGCCATATAAATAAACTTTTTCCTTATATTAGTTTTTCTTTGGAAACTTTCGAAGAAACAGAGGATAATGATTTTTAATTTTAATAACATCATCTATCCAATTAGAACAAGTAACTCTACAAAATATATTACTACGTTCACCTTAATAGAATGATGCAATGATGTGGATTTTAGTTATACAAATGAGAATTTGTTGTTATAGTACTTTCAATTTACCTAAACTTTGTTTAATATATGGGTAAATCATGATATGTTCACCTTAATAAAATGATGCAATGACATGTAGATTTCAATTATAAAAAAGAGAATTTCTTCTTATAGTAGTTTTACTTTAACTAGACTTTGTTTAATATATGGGTAGGGACGAATACACTCTTGAATGATTTATGTCAAGTTTGATTATATATATGAATCAATAAAAAAATTTAGTGTGTATTAGTCTATTGACAATCAATAACTGCAAAGAGAATAGACCGATACTAAATCCCTAGTGATGCTCATATGATTTACTATATATCACAACTTCTAAAACTTGAAACATAAGTATTATATTTTCAATCAAGAGGTTTCTTGACATAGAGATGAATTTAATTAAATTATCATCTAAGTTCATGTGGGAAAAGAGTGTGAACTTAATCATTTGTTGAAGCCAAGCAAGTTGATCAAACTTATTTTACATGAAATTAGCTGATTAAATATATGTGCATGTAGAAAAAAGAAAATATTAACTATTTTATAAAAATACATTAGAATTATTGACTATATTAGCATCCAACTACTAGCTTATCTTAAAAAGAAACATTGACATGTACTAGAAGGCGAAAACTTTTAAATGAAAACATATGATATGGCACAAACATAACATTTCATATAGCTATAATATTTTATTTTATTAAGCTATTAAAACTTTCTTTTCACTCTTTGCCAGCTTAAGTTTTATAGTTCATCATTGTTATCACAGCTAAAACATTGAAAAGTAGAAATTAGCAAACTATAAAAAGATGAGAAATTTATATGCAGTATCAAACATAATTTATTTCATATTTATAGATAAGTTTGAAAATATGCTTCAGAATTATAAATCCAAAATCAAAATTAACCTTTTCAATAACATGTATAGTAGCTCATAAAAGATTAAGCAGAGGTATGCTTTTAAAAACTACCGACAATATTGACTTGGGCCTTGAACATGTAAACGAATAAACTTTCCAATGAACAAAACTATAAGAATACAAGAAAGAAGAATAATGCAAGATACTTGCTCAAATATGAAAATTATGACGACCTAACCAATAATAAGCACAGATTTAGTCAAAGTGAACCTTACATCCTATAACATAGTACCATAATATTATTTGCATCATCAAAACTTTTTGTAATCCTTCTAACTAATGTGCTACAAACATTGTGAATTTTGGTATACATTATGCAATGTATTTATACACATCAAAGAGGCAAAGGTATTAGAGGTAGCGATACACTTGACAATTAAAACTAATTACAATTCCATTTCTGGATTTGATTGTGTTTGTTTTTAGCATCAAACCAGATCAAATATTCACTGCAAAATAATCTACATAGATACTAGTCAGTGGTTTTCATTATAGTTGCCAATTTTCAAATAGGCATTGAAGTTAATTGATTTGTAATTAATTTCATTTTCCATCCAACTATTATGAAACACATCAAATCAATTCTTGACATACATGAAGAGGCAAATGATACCTATTTCTAAAGAGCCTTCAAAATATGATAAAATAACATAATATTACAAAGTTTGGAAACCATGACTTTGAACTAAAGCAAGCTGAAAATTAAAGCAAGAGCTAAAATATAATGATTACAAATATTAGAAGGATGAACCTATTTACATATATGGAATACACAATTATCATTGCAAAAATTTCCTTTGCCACTATAGTGAGAAATTTGCAATTACACTCGTATTGTTAAACATGTTTCCTAGAACAACTATTAGAATCCTCAAAAACCTTGAAGCAGGTGGTGACTGTGACATTGAAACCAAATTAATCTCCAAGATTATTGGAAGAGATGTGAACCATTTCGACCATTTCAAACATGGACAATGTCTTGTAGACATTAATAGTAATGCTAAATAAAAATAAAAATCTAAAAAGAAAATTAGGTGTAAAAGATTTGTTATACATTCTAGAAAAGCCTTTAGCTAAAGTTTATGTACCAAATGGTGCAAAGAATTAGCTTGAAGAAGAAGTGAAAAAGGACACAATAATGTTGTGGATAATTGAACTGAAAACAAAATAGTGTAGAAGACCAAACGAGTATATAACTTTCTTTATGTTTTTTGGAGAATAATTTAGATAAGAACCTCATCTAGGAGTCGAAACTAATTAACAATAATAGAAATAAAAACAATAAAAAGTAGTTGGTTGTGCATAAAATAAATAAACAAGAATAATATATATATAGTAGTGAAGGCATAGATAATTTCATTATATTTTTAAAATACAAAATAATGGTGACATTGGACTACTTAACTTGCTCCATATCTTGGTGCAAAAATTGACTCAAGGATGATAGTTCAAGACAATGGTTTTGAGATGTTGGAGGGAGATGGTGTGTGTGTGTGTATTATAGTGTGTGTACACACACACACACACACACACACACACACACACACACACACACACACACACACACACTATAATACACACACACACCAATTTCTATAAGTTAAATTAATATTATAACATTAGTATATCATGACAACAATATAGCAGCAATAAATATATCATGACAATAATATAACAGTAATAAATATAGCATGGCAACAGTATAACATAAGTATAGAAACCTAAGGAAAAAGAAACTTTCATTAGTCTCCAAATGGATTGTTCTAAAGTTTTTCAAAAGATTTGGTTGGAGAGTGATTCCTTTAATATAGTTAATTGTTTCAAAGGAATCAAAAACCTAATTGAATAATTAATGGTCTTATTCTTGATTGCCTAGATATGATAAAGTCCTTTAAAGAATGTACAATCTCTCATGTTTATAGGGATGGAGACTAAGTTTCCAACCTTTTTGTAAACCTTGGGACCCGTCAAAATAATATTTTTTGGTAGGGAACCAATTACCAACTCCCCATGGATGTTAAAAATCTCATTTTTATTAATTTTTGTAAGTGTTGAAGTAGTAGTTGTTTACTGCATAATGATAACTCATTACCTTCAGTTTTTTTGGGAATGGAAGATTGAATTGTGCATACATCATCATGAGATGTAAGAGAAGGATTTCCACTTTGGATTATATTTGCAAGATTTACCTTCCCATTTTAATTGCGGGTATGTGCAAGATCATGGTATGCCAAACTAGGCCCTTAAGTGGCAATGAAAATTTAGAAAATCAAGTTTAGGCAAGTTTACATACAAATTTGAACAAGTTATAAATATTATATAAAAAATATGTAAGAATAGAATCTGTAGAAAATTGAATTTAGTTTCTAAGATACTAGCCCTTTTTTGAAAAAAAAAATTCTATATGTTGAAAATTTCAAATTTCAATGTAGTAGTACAAAAATTTCAGGAAAAAAATAAGAAGTAGGTGTATGTCTGACCACTTTAAACACAATCAAATGATAAGTTTTTTTACAAGATTCTAGATATAAGTAGTAGACTCATGTTTGGATGTGACATATATTTTTTTGTAATTTTTTTCAAAGTAAATAATTAATTATGATTTTTCTTCTACAACTTTTCTAGGATACAAAAACTCTCGTGTCTGACCATGTTAACTTAGTCTAAACTTTATCAAATTGAATTTTTATTTTTATTTTTATTGTAGTAGGAAAATCATAGAATTTGACACATGTTTTGGATTTCAAAAATGTTATACAGTTTGAAAGTTATAGCTATTTTTCAATAAGTCTATCAATTAGGACTAGAAAGATAAAAAGTAAGTATATGTTTGACCACATTTAACAAAATCAAATGATAATATTTTTTTATAAGATTCTAGATAAAAGTAGTAGACTCATGTCTGGATGTGATGTATATTTTTTTTTTTTTTTTTCTAAATAAATAATTAATTATGATTTTTCTGCTACAAATCTTCCTGAATATAAAAACTCTTGTGTCTAACCACCTTAACTTAGTCTAAATCTCATCAAATTGAAAGAACTATTTATTATTATTGTATTAGGTGAAGCATAGAATGTGATGTATATTCCAGATTTCAAAAATGTTATATTGTTTGAAAGTTATAGTTGTTTTCAAAGAGTCTATCAATCAGGACTTCTTTTTCACATCGCCACTTTTTGGCATACCATGATCTTACACATACCCTTGCAGGTCTTTTCATTGTTGGCTCCATATCTTTTTTAGGTAATTGTTTTATCTACCCATCCCCTATTTTTCACTATCAAGAATGGGTTATTTTTACTTTTGCAATTGTGCAATGGATGGGGACATGAATAGGGAAGAGCCTAGCTCTTATGAGAGGTGTAAAAATGACCCCATAGTGTGGGGAAAGCTTTTAGCTAGATGAATTACCTCTTATTTAGACAAGTTTCATAAATGTGATCCTCTTGTCATGAAAGATTTTTTGGATTGATGGAAAGAGGGCATTTTGAGTGCCTACAAAATTGAAATTTCAATCATTGAGTACTTAATCTATGAGGTTATGGGCGTGCTTATAGAGGGGAACAAATCCTATAGATACTGAAAGGCCTAAGATAAAACTATTACCCTTTTCCTCAAGGATAATGAATGGGAGAACGTTAAGCACACAAAAGAAGGGGGTTACGACCATGACACCATAAAACCTCTCTAGGAAGAAGTGGTCGAGGTGATCATGAGGTACATTCACTAACTCATTTGGGTGCATTTTCTGATGAACATTTTTGACGAACTATGGGATTTCTTTTGATTTGTGGAAATTTTGTTTTCATTTTTTTAAATCTTGCCTGCGTTAGCCAAAATTCTGACAACAAACATGCTCATCAGAATTCCAATGAACATGGGAAAGATTTAAAAATATATATATAAAATAATATGCGGGTGGAACATTCAAAAGGTGCAAAAGTTTTTCTTGTCAATGCATAAGCCAAAGCCAATCAACAAGATGGAGGAGTTTGAGGTAAGGTTTGATCATTAATTTTCTTGAGCATGCAAAAATATATGTTCTTGTCTATAGAGTTCTTTAAAAGCATTGACTTGACATCTCAGCTTCTTTATGGAATGTGTTCTCCGTCGTAATGAAAAATGTTTCTATATTTTCAACCATCTATGAGATGAGGGTATCATCACTGCTAATGGGATGAATTTAAATTGTAACCTACAAAAATGTTTCATTTTGAATTGATATCATTTATGGATGTTGATTCTTTTACTGTCAAAACTCGGAGAATTCTTAATTTGGCCCACTAGGGCATTCGTTTTCTTGCAAAATTTTGAATTTCTACAAACCTTTTATTGTCAGAAAAAATGAAAGAAGACAACACTGTTGAATATATTTTTTTTGATGTGAATGAAAACATTAGAAAAATAGTATCCAAAGATTTATTATGAAAAAATAATTTAACTATAGTAGAATTAAGCATTTTGCAAGCAAGAGGTTTGATGAGGCCATTTTATGGCCTATTATGTTCCATGCTTTCTTAGTTTGTTAGTCCAAAAGCTAGGTTGTCATTATATTTTGACTGAACTCTTTTAAGATAATGTTTTGTATAAATGCATTATAAAGACCTAGTTTGAGTTTGACCAGTCGTGTTTTGATATGTTTTGATGATAAGAACAAGGACCACTTAACTAATATTGCCTATGGATTAACTAATCACTTTTTATATTATTCATACTCTTATGAATGATTGAAATGTGAATATGTTTCTATAGCCAAGAAAATCCTTTTCTACAAGAATGAATTAGTATATAGATGTTTTATTTAAAGTAGGGTGACGAGATAATCATATGTTATAAATTTGGCATGATCTACTAACCGTTGTTTGCAGGACTACATCATTCAGGTATTGAAGAAGTTAGAAACTCATAAAGGAGTCTGGACCAGCTCAACAACCGCTAGAAGGAGTGATTTTTTGACTTCCATAAATACATTAAACTATCATTAAAAAATTCAAGCACGGACCACTACATTCAGGAGGAAATCCAGTGAAGAAGAACCTATATTTCTGCTAGATCATTTAATAAGTGAAGACTTGTTTTGTCAGTTGAGGAATTGTCTCAAACATGTTTATAAAGAGATAAAACTGTTGTAATCCATACAGTTGAGATGGCCGATATTTTAGGAGTTAGTTAAGGAAGTCCTTTGATATAAATAAATTGCCTGTAGACTTCTCAAGAGAGTTAGATTAGCAATCAAACATAAGTCTTTACTGTAGTTTTTTGGACAATTCTAGTTAATACAATTTCTATTCAGTATGTACTTGGTTTTTCAGTTATGAATAAAATAGAGATGTCTTTGTTCTGATAAGCATATTGAATTGTTCTAATTCACTCATCCAAGGGGGCCCACTTGGTGAGTGAACATTACTATTTCCTTGTATTTCTTTAGTCATTATTTGGTGTAGGAGCACTAAGGCCATGAAGGTACACCAGGATCACCTATGGATCCTAGGGAGATGGGGACATGATCATAAAGGGTCATTTGGCATTTTAATGGACCATGGATGGTCATTTAAATATTTTTTAATTATGTTTGTAATGTTGATGATCATTTGGTAATATGATCATGAACAAGAGCTATGCAAGCCATTGATTGGCATAGAGATTGGTGAGTAACCTTGGGGTAACTTGGTTGATCCAAGCATAAATGAAGTGGTTAAAGACCTTAAATTTCATTCATGAATGTAATGTGGCAAGAAATCCATTAAAATGATGTAAATGCACTAAATGTGCTAAAATGGTGTAATATTGCCTTATTGGCAAAATTGGCCTAATGAGGGCTAGTAGTGAGTTTGGGGGTTAGTGTAGGTCTTGACATTAGGAATGAATCGTAAATGACCTTTTGATGATGGTTTTAATAAAAAAAATACAAAATGGTCTAGTTGGGGTCGAGTTGACAAAGGTAGTTGTCAAACTTGACAACTTTACAAATTGTAATTATGTAAAACAGTCAATTTGTGACTGTTGTTAGACAGTTGGGGAGTAGTTATTGTCGGTTTTGGAGTATAGGGGGTCTTTTTGAAGGATATCCATGTGAGTGGATGATGTATGTAGTTTGGGTGTGAGAAGAACCAAGGTAAATGGTTCCAAATCAATAAACAAAAATATTCTTGCAAACCTGTGGTTCACTGGCCCGTGGATATAGTCATCAATCCAAGGCATTTGGATGTTTGTAGAAATGTTTCTTTGATTGGAAAATGATGTAGATTGATTTTCCTTTGTGTAATATATAAAAATGAATAATGTGGAATATATAATATGAAGATGATAAAATATGGTTGGGATATAGTGTGTGGGAAAAGTAGGATCTTCTTCTTAACCTCAAGTTCTCAAAGGAATGATCCAAATTGATCAACCAAAAGAAAATGGTTAATGTACAAATGAATCAATCGATAAAGAATATGAAGAAAGGAGAGAAACCTATATTCCATTATGGGAAGGAAATACATAAATCTTAATTGAATGGGAGATAAGTACTAACCTCAAAATATGACAAATCTGGAAAGTACTATTTTCTAGTGTCTGTATTCAATTTTGGGAAATTTTGCAACTAAATTTGGCCCAAAAATATAGAAACAGAGAAAACTCATAAACCTTCTGTCTTTCTAAGAAAGGTCAACCTTGACCCAAAATTGGGGTAAGATCTTACCCCGGGGCACAATCTTACCCCAAAAAGTTAACCTTGACCTGCATTGCTCCGATGGAAATTCTGTCTGTGGATCTCGGAAGTTCGCCGAAAAGGGTATTCAAATTTGAACTACAATTTGATGTCCCAGACCTGTACCTACAAGAAAAATGGTGTTTTTGTTTGGATGAGGGGTTTGCCTTGGTCAAACCCCGGTTTGGAATCAACCTTGAAATGTAATTGAAATTGCAGAAAATAAATAAAGTAAATGGAACTATGCAGCTTGCTTATGTTAAAATCCTTGTGGAGGATTCAAATCTTTGAATCCACAAGTATGGATGCTCCAAATGAATGTAGAATTGTATGTGGGATGTCTCAAATCAATTGCACTAGATCGCCAACACCAATCTTGAATGGATCTTAGAATAGGAAGAAGCTTGAATGGAAATGGATGGAGAAATCTTCAACAAGAGGGCTCCAAAGAGATTGAATACTTCAATGGCTATCAATGGATCTCCTTGATGAATTGGATCTTGAATGCTTGAATGCTTGAGGATGAATCAATACTTGAATTCTTTCCTTCTCCTTCTTGCTTGATTTCTTGATTGCACTTGAGAGATATGATCACAAAATATGCTTGATTGTGGATGTGAAAGATGATAACAAAAGATGGATAGCTTACTTGAGATCCAGATGGATTGAAATGAGAGAGGAAGACTTCCTTTTATACTAGTATAGGGCACAAACTTCTAGAGAGGCCGACATAGGAGAATTAAATTCTCATTTAAACCTTTACCCCTAGAAATGGACCTAGATTAAATATAATTTAAGATTTTACCGTTCCGAAATCCGAAACAGCCGACCTGAAAGCGGGAAAATAAACTTTCTGAAGCCCGACATCCCAAACCTCCAAAATTTGAAATTTGGACCCAAGGTCAGGGTCGAGGTCGACATTGACCTAGGTCAAGGTCGAGGTCGACCTTGACCCAGAAGGTCAACCTTGACCCTGAGGTCAAGAATCTTAGTTTCTTAGGACCATGTGCCAAAAATAGGCTGGAAATAGGTGGAAAGAGAAGCAGAATAGGGGGAAAAATCCATATCCCAGTCAAAGACACATTCAAGACGTTTGACATGACCCCAGACCACTTACTCGGAGGGATAAACCAATCCTAAATGGAAGTGCTTCCATTTTCCAATGATACACTTTGTTTTGTTAACAATTTCATGCCATTGTTACATCATTTCATGTGCATTTGAAGGCCAAGAAACTAGTTTTATATTGACCGTTCCTAGGAAGATTGGTTGCAATCATAAATTATGTCTTGAAGTCTCCTTGATGGATTGAATCTCCCACCCATGTGGCTTATGTGATTTCTGGGAGGAGTCATAAAATGTATCATATCCTTATATAATATTCTTTGGATGTAGGGATTTGTAGTGCTTGAGGAGAGACCACAGTATGGTGGTGAATTATTGATTGAAGGGTTCCTTGTTTTGCACCAGTCATTAATGTGAGTGAATACCTTTAATGATGGATATTTTTTATGATGTATCTAGTGTTTTAAGGTCCATAGGTATATGTTAGATCCTTTGGGAGAATTTGGAGATATTTGGAAGAGCCATTTCTAGAAAGCCCTAGCCTAATGACCCTAGGAGTGAGGGTTTGGTGCCTAGATGAATAGGTAAGAGGTGAGGCCCTAAAAATTAATAATATATTGTTTCTAAACCTGATTAAATATTTTTTCTTAGTAGGGAGTCAAGGGAGTGAGTGCTCTTATGATTTGCTTTGTAAATGGGGGCTTATTAGGCCTATTTAGTTGCTACTAGTGTATTGGATCTAGGTGTTGGTCCAAAGGAACCTACCCTGGGGTTTAGGTATTTTTTGTATAACCGAAAATGGTATCTGAAACAATCAAGGGTTTCCCTAGTTGTTTGGGAAGTTTGTGAGTAAAGGGCAGATTAGTGGCTTGACAAGGCTACAAGGAAAGAGGGCTCTTGGAGTGAGTTACATTATGGATCTCTTGATGAGACTTGGAAGGATGGTGGAACATGGTACATAGACAATTTTATGATGTTCTAGGGAGTTAGAACAAGTGTGGAAGGCTTTCTTGGAGATTTGGCAAGTTGGAGGTTCTAGGTGCATGGGAATGGCCTAGACAATGAATCCTTGCTTGGGATTTGATATGAGAAGTTGCATCTCACATATTGATGGTTGATTAATCCTTATAATAAGGGTATGGTCTTAGGAATGATATCACACCCCTCTGCATTAGGTGGTATTAGAGCCTAGGAGCATCCTAGGTGAATTGGTAGAGAAGCTTTTCATGATTTTGAAGATTGAAAGTTCTTTGTTGACGCCTTGGAGTGTCTAATTCCTCCTTGAGTGTTCCAAAGTGGTGTCTTTAAATTAGAATAATCCTAGATTGGTGAAGATGTACCTGACAAAGAAAGAGAAGGAGATGTACAATGCTCTTAAAGAGTATTTGGCTGAGGAGAAGAGAAGAGATGAAAAGAGAAGAAAGAAGAGAGAAGAGGAAGAAAGGTCCATCATCCTCTTTTTCCTATCTTTGGTCTTGACTATCATATTCATTCCATCCATCCATATGCCCCTTCCACATTCCTTAGTCATTAGCCATCCACTACCCATTATCCTATCTATTTCAATCCACTTTATCCATATTTGATCTTGACATTCTTATCTATATCCTCCATCTCACAATCCTTGTCATATTCACTTCCTCCATCCATAATCTTATATTGCTCCATCCTCTTTTCCCATGTCCTTGATCTTGATTATCCCATAAATTTCCTCCATTTGGTATTATCCTGTTTCATCCATATCCTCAATATCATTTTCCCCTATCCTATTCATATCCCTCGTCCTATCCATCCACCTTCCACTTTCATACATTTTCCCTTGATAAAACTAGAGGCACTAAAATATCCATTCATTCTTTGGATGATACACAAGCCTCCATTTCCTCTATTCATATCCTTTACACACTATCCACCATCTTTCCATTTCATACCCCCTTATACACCATCTTTCCATCCATTTTCCTACCTTTAGGGTGGGGCATTTAACTCCCTTGCAACATGGTTCTTGGAGCATCATCCACTTATTTCCCATCCTTTGATCCCTCATATCCTATCAACATTCATACATCCATTCCATCCCTCTATCTTCCATTCATATAATACCTACATACCCCTTATCTTTACCATGCCTTGGTTCTCCCTTTTCATTGCTCCCAATATTTTCTATCCAATATCCATCTTTAAATTCAACCCCATTCCATGCTTACATCCAATCCTTTCATATCAAAATCATTTATCTTTTAATCCACTTCTTTTATCCCCCTTTTGAATCCATCCTTAAATTCAATCTCATTCAATCTTCACATCTAAGCCCTTCATATCAAATCCATTTATCTTCTAATCCACTTCATTTATCCCCCTTCTATCTACCATATTTCACTGAACAATCTCATTCAATCCTCACATCTAATCCTTTCATATCAAATACATTTATCTTCTAATCCACTTCATCTATCCCCCTTCTATCTATTATCCATATTTCACTTCAATCTCATTCAATCCTCACATCCAATCCCTTCATATCAAATTCATTTATCTTTTAATCCACTCCATGTATTCCCCTTCTATTCCTTATCCTTATTTCAATTCAATCTCATCCAATCCATTTGTCCTTTCCTAAATCCTATCAAGTCTATTTCCTCCTTCATCCATCATCTTATCATATCCCTTCCAAACTATCTTATTCATCATCTAGTCACATGATATTTCATTCCTTTACCTTATTCTCCTCTCATCTTATCCAAATAATTTATCTTATAGTCCAATATTATCCAAATCATCTTGTCCTCCAATCTCATTCTATCCAATCTATTTATCTTCCAATCCAATCAATTCGCCCCTTCAATCCTTTTTAATTCATATTATACATCCAATCCTTTCACATCAAATCTATTTACCTTCTTATCCAATCAATTTCCCTTCTTTCTATCTTATTCAATCCAATCCATTTCTACTCCTCTCATCTTATCTAAATCACTTATCTTCCAATCTCATTCCACTTCCATCTCCTCATCCAAATTTAAAATACTAAAAAATTAAAAATCCAAATGATCCAAAAATCCCAATCAGTCTAATCAAGTGAAATCAATGCTAATCCAATCTTGTAATCTCGCACACTAATCTTCAGTCAAGTCATCATCTTGATCCAAATCAACTGATAGTCTATTGATCTACTTTTAATCCAATCATCATCATGGGATGTATCCTTGTCAATCCTTGGGATGTGCATTGTTCTTATTGTTAATTTTGTCATCCTTAATCAATCAATCATAATCAATTAATCCATCAATGGGTTTTCAACTTGACTAGGGGCAAAAATATTGGTTTTCTTTTAGTTTGTTGTTGCATGCTTTCTTTTTTCCTGTATGTGTTAGCATTTTTTTCATTTATCAAGGTCTTTGCATCCTATTATCACAAGGCCTCATGGTTTTCCATATCATGGTGTCATAAGGCATATGGTTGTCTTTGACCTTTTTTATCACGTACTTGACACATTGTCATCTTGGTTCCTCATACCTTGTTGCATAGTGTTAAGTACAAAATCACAGTAGGGTGTGCTCTTCGATATTAACACAATATAATTCCCAAAATCCTTCACCATTGTAGTTAGTTTCATCTTTTAGTTTCATTTTGCATTGTGAGGCTCTTATTTATTCACTATTTTCCCATCCCAATTGGAGCATCATGTCCCTGATTTACCAAGGGTCTATGCCAAACCCCCTTTACGCACCTTTCCTACTAATTTTTCTACTCATTCACCTTTTTTTTGATAAAATTACCTAAAATTAATTTTTGCACAATTTTCTCGACGGGGCACAATCTCTCATCGTCGTCACTTCGACATGACTCTAAGGTACATGTTTCTCTCTAGGGCATCTTGCTTTTTTTTTTTTTTGACGCAATGTCATTTCAACACCGTATCAAAGAGGGACGAAATGTAGACACCTAAAACTATCCCTTAACATTAATTAAATCTTATTTAATTAGTATATGTTTAATAACATTGTAATTAATTACACTATTAGTTATTTATGTTATGTTCTTCTATTTATTTAATTAAATAAATCTATC
Source organism: Chamaecyparis obtusa (assembly GCA_027943335.1). NCBI lineage: Eukaryota > Viridiplantae > Streptophyta > Pinopsida > Cupressales > Cupressaceae > Chamaecyparis > Chamaecyparis obtusa. Next base: position 3,023,665 of record BSBK01006771.1, on the reverse strand, counting down.
TCCTAAGTATTTAAATTTAATTTAAATACACATTCCTATGTATTAAATTTAATTTAATACATTTTTCCTCCATAATTCCTCTTTAAATAAATTCTATTTATTTAACCCCTCACATGATTTATTTTTCTAAACCATGATTAATTTAAAATTTATTTAATTTTATCCTAATCTAGACCTAGATCCTACCCTACACCCATCACTTCCTAGCTAATAGACCTATCCACTAATTAATTGAGATTAATTAACCTAATTTTTTCATTCTTACAACCATTAGTCCTAATTATTTGCTCACACATATGTAACAAAATTTTAAAAAATTCACATTTTCCAGAAATTCTAAATTTGTGTAAACAAGGTTTCTTACAACCTTGATGACACTCTTACATCTTTCTAAAAATGTTCTATTGGTCAAGATCTCTTACAAAGTCTATGAGAGATGTTACATGTGTACTTGAAGTACACATGCACCCATCACATCCCAAATTGCTCACACATGTATGAGAAACCTTGGACTTTGCATGACTTATGTGTCTCCTTTGTGGCACCTATGTGGGTGCCGCATAGATGCCACCTCACCAATTCCCTCCAAAAAAGTATAAACCAAGAGCAATTTCATCTCATATCTGCATTAGTATTATCATGCTAGTTTGAAATCTTAGTTTGTAGTGTTTTCATTATAGTGAGTTCATACTAACCTTTGGTAGTTGTTTGCATTCAATATAGATTTTATATCTTGGTAATTGCATTGATGCTTCCTTGTTAGTTTGCATTCAATGTTAGTTTAGATCTTGCATTTATCATATACCTACTTGCATCATTTGCATTGAATCTTTGGGGTAGTTGCACAATAACTACTCCTAGAAGCATTTAATGTCTTTCATCTAGTTTATATTTTTATCATTTAATCATTTAGAATCAATACATTGTGTTAAGTAGAGAACACATCCAAAATAACCTAAAAAAATAAAAATAAACAAACTTGGGTGCACTTGTTTAGCTCATAAAATATTGTGGAATGAACTTTAGTGTAGGATGCAAGTTAATATGTTAATGGGATTTGAACGTTGATTTATCCATTTATTTTCATATTGAGCTTGTTCCACATAAGTTAGTTTTTCCTACAACACATTTCCAATAAAAAAATCTGCAACTAAGGCCCGAATGCGCTCCAGCGCAAGTAAAAGTAGTCAACGGAAAATCCAAGAAATAAAAATACGTGATCCCATTGTATTTGTGATCCAGCGCAAAATGAGCATTGTGAAGGAATTTTAAAAATGAGAATAATCGGCGACTACCTCCAATATGCGTTTGAGCTCAATTTTCAAACGGTGAAGGAAAGTTTGTAAAGAAAAGAAAATCCACAGTGACAAGCTAAAATGCGGGTGTTACGAGTGACAAGTTGGGAGATCATGTTGCATGTGTGAAATTGTTTTTTTCTATTTGAAAAAAAATAGAGAGATATTGAAATTTGGGAAAATGTTCTAAATACTTCGTGAGTGTAGATGATGCTTGGGATAATTGTCAACAAAGATGTGATCGAAGCAACAGAAAACATTAGAATTATATAGGTTCAAAGATGGATTAAGTTAAAATGGTGCAAATTTCATCGGACGTGAAGGATTGGGAATAAATCAACTTTGAGGAATATATTGAAATTAATTAAATATTGAATGTTAAATTTAATATTTAATTAATAAATCTTTTTGAAGTTGAGAAAAGCATGAGTGGAAATAGATCAACTTTGGGAATTGAATCAAAATTGATTAAATATTGAATCTTGTATTGGTAAACATTGGAAAATTGATGAAAGATGAAGACTTGGAAATAAAAGTGATATTTTTTGAATTAAAATCTAAAAATAAAATAAATATTAATCTTTATTAATATTTAATTAATTAATTTTCTTAAAAATTCTAAAAAGTGAAAAAAGCAAAATTGATTAAAAAAAAAAGGGAAATGGTACGCTGGAGGATAAATTGTTCCAATCTATTCGAGAATGCATCTATAGAAGGAACTTAATGATGAAAGATTTTGGAATTCAAGAAGAAGTGTGAAGTTTTTGAAGGAAAAGCGAACTTGAAGCATGAGAGGAGAAAGGCACAAAAAATTTGAAGAGAGAGAATCTTAGAGAGAAGAGGAAGTTTTTAGATTCCAAGAGCTTTGATTCTAACCCAAGTCGAGAATAAGATGTAGAAATACCTTCTATTTCAATTCCTTGCACTATTCTTATGTCTATTATTTTATATTACAAGTGGGGAAATTTCAGTTCAAGATGTTGGAGAAGGACATTCAAATGAGTGTTCTAGTTCCAACATTGAAGGTGTCCAAGTGCCAAGTAATCCAGTTCAAGGCATTCGTAGATCGAAGATCAAATTTTGAGTATAAAGCAAGAAGGAAGAGTACTGCACCTTAAAGTTCTTTTGGAAAATCCAAAGATCTCAATCAAAATAAAGCAAGTAGGATCTGGTATTCCATGTTGCAGTGTTGAATATGTCCAAGTTTTAAGTGATTGAGTTCAAAGAATTCAAGGTTCGAGACTTTAAGAGATCAAAGTTAAAATCCAAAAATCCAAGAACATGGCCAAGAGAGTTTGATGCAAGGAAATTCCAAAATGATAAAATCATTGACAAGAAGATGAAACCTCAAGCAAGTACATGGAAGGGGGAAAATAATTAAAGGGAGATATTTTTAGAAGAAGTAATCAACATTTGAACTAGGTTACAAAATGATGCAATCAGAAATGTTTCCCAACATCCAACATGCTGACATGGCATCCAATTATCTTGACCGGCCAGTCAAAGATCTCCAAGTCAAAATGCTCTATATTGAAGGAAAAGAATAAATGATAGGCTATTCTGGGAAAAGAAGCATTTAATGCATCATAGGCATGCATAGTGGGTATTCATTTTGTAACGCCCCGCCAGGGAACCCAAGAGATTAACACTAAAAGTTATGCTAAGTTATGCAACCAAATTTTTTTTTTGTTTACTAATGTTAACAAGCACATTAAATAAAGCATCACATTGCTCTACATACATCAGTTTGAATAAACACATCATTCCTTTTTCATTCTCAAGGGTCCCTGACGTATTATTACGTCGTCTGACTAACACTATGCTAATAAGATCAAATGCTAAAGAACTTTTAAGTACATAATAAAATTAAATACATCTCTTGAACCAATATAACATTACATCACATGATCACCTACATCCACTACACATATCGTAGGGTATGCGGTGATATTTAATACAATTACAAATATCAAAATACATCATGGATCCACATAGGGATCATTACTAATTAAATAAAATCTCCTACAAGTACAAGATAATAACATCTGACATCTGATACATGAATCTGCAACAATGGTGGTAATCCGGTCCAAGTAACAATCAGGTGATGGAGGTTATCCGCAACAGTCTCAATGGAGAAGAAACACTACCTCCCGACCATGTGGAACCTAGAGGTCCACCCCACCGTGCTAGGGAGATAACACTAGGCCCACACACATACTAAGGACCAATCCCAATCACCACCTAGAAAGATAACTCTAGATCAAGAGGGTATACAGGTTATCAGAGGCACTGACCTATGTAGGATATCTAAGGTGTGAGTAGGAAGGTGTCATCACGCAGATCCACCCTTGAGTTTAGTCCTGAAGGTTCCTCACTGAACCGACGGCACTCAAGTGATCATATGTGGCATCGATATCTCTCATGAAGACAAGTATATCGATAATCCACCCTTGAGTTTAGTCCTGAAGGTTCCTCACTGAACCGACGGCACTCAAGGTATGGGTGAAGTATCACAAATTATCTTTTTAATGTTTTCCTAACTAGATCAATTTTTATAATGTTATCACTAGAATTAAGAAACTTGTCAATGGATGATCTGTCAGCCACTTGTGGGCCTCGACGATCCATTGCAAGCCACCCCCTACATCACATCTAGATAACCTACCCTAGTTTCACAACAATACCCATCCTGGTTTGTGGCCACTTATAACATATTAAGTTCCAATAACCAAATAAAATCATATTCCCATTTCAAAACATAAATCCACTTGGCCACTAATTCAAATTTTAATCCACCAGGAGGAGAATAATAACAGGGATCGGTTTGACCTCCCCATCAAGGTCTCACATTGACCCTAATCCAAAACAAGCAAAAGAAGATAGAATCCACATTGCACCATAAAAACAATCAACAAATAGTAGGATAATTTATATCAACCACATTCTCGACCTCTGGATTTTTCCCCCTATTAGGACTTCTAATCCCGAATGCAAATCAACTACATCAACATAATATTTTACATGCACATATGATATACGCAGTAAGAGAACATTGTAAACAAGAAATTGACATTTCGTAAGGAAATCAAATTCACAAGAATCATTTTAACAAGTAATTATTTGCTCACACTAGTTAATCACACTAATCAGAATATCCACGTCTACAATAAAATGACCATGTTGTTAACTCTAATATTGCCTACTATAGCTTGATAAATGAGAACGTTTCTTAACTAATGGAAAGATTACTAATCTCGGATACGCACTCCTAAAATACAATTAAAGGATAAAACAAGAAGTTTACTAGTAATAATGCTATAACACCTATTGTTAACATTCCATTGCCAAGGCTAAATTTAAATACCAAAACCCATAATGAATTCACTAGTAGGATTAAAATAATGGTTAATAAAATCATTCACACAATAGAGTTAATATTCCAAATTCAAATTTAAGTAATATCTCCATTTTATATTGCTCAACTTTTAACTTAAAAACATGCTTAGTGTTTAATAAATCACATCCTATTAATTCCTAATCAAATTTATAATTAACCACCCCTAACACCTAGCACCTAGGACCTACCTTCCACATCGTCATGCAAATCCATATTAATAAAAGGAAACATAAAACATTTTAAAATTTCCCCAAAAGGGCTACGAAAATCAAGGAGTGGAAGTGACTTGGGGTGGGTCCCACCAAATCCCAAGCACTCCACACATGAACTAAGCCCAATACATGGCGTCCAAAGTCAGTCCATGGCTTGGAAAAAGCAACTTTAATTAATTCCAAGAAGTGACACATGACCATCACCTAGGAAAGTGCACATGTAGGTGAAGGCAAGTTGCTTGAACAAGGAAGAAAATTAAACAATGAAAAGCTTGATGTTAGGAACTCACGCCACCTACTAGCCATTAAGGTCTGCTCCCAAGTACTTGTCCATGACATGGAGTAAAGGACAAGACAAGAGGTGGTGAAAAGAAAGCTTTGGGAAAATGGGTACCAAGTTTAATGCATTTTTAAAAAAAAACTTTTCCAAGCCCATACTAAGCCCTACGAAACATCCAAATTGCAGGTGATGACATAACTCAAACAAATAAAAGAAATCATTCTTACTTTTTATGCTATTAATATTGTGCAAGGAGTGGTGCAAGCTCCAAGGTGGAGAAGTGATGGATTGTGTAAAGTAGTGTTGACTAGGTAATATTTATTTTTGTTTATAGTCCAAGGTGGCAGGAAATATAATTAAATAATGACTGTGTAAGAAATTGTATGGGACTTCTTTTCCCATACAATTTCCAGAGAGCTGAAAGCTCATATTTCTTTGTAATTGAACTCTCCTTTGAAAGTTAATTTTGTTTTATTTCCTCCACTACTATGAGTATTCATTCATCAAATTTCATTTGTTTTCTTAAAATATTATGAAGTCTATGGACATTAAGTTAATGGTATATCAACAAGGTTTAGATATGGTTTGATTTCAAAACAATAGAGATATCAACATAACCAATTTGTTCATTCAATGAATAATATGACAACATTGGATCAAAATATCACTAAGTCCCATTGAGTTATGGAGTAACAAGTTCTTTTCCATTCCAAATTTGGATTCACTAGTGGTTGAGTTTGAGAGGGTTTGTAGGTTTGTGATGATAAAATTCCACATTGCAAACTAAATTCTCACTGATCTATTGCTTCACTCTTCATTTTGAGGAGATAAATCTTTTCTTTCATTTGTTGGAAAACTGAAAACTAAATTGGATCATGATAAGAGAATTCAAAACCTACCTGGTTCACAAACAGGTTGATGAAGCCAGCCTCTCAACTGCTGTCCAAATCTGCTCCCACAAGCTCAATCCCTTCTCTTCTTGCTCTCTTCTCCTTCTCCAAGCCTTCTCTTCTTTCTCTATTTTCTTCTCTAAACTTTCATATCCAAAATTGATGATAAGATCTCTCCCCATTCCTCCAAATTTTGCATATGCAATAGAATAATAATCACCCCTTTCTCTCTCACTTCCTTCCCATACCTATTAATTGCACTTCCTCCTACTCCTAAAGTGACATGGAAATTCATTTTATTACCTTTCTATTTTTATTTTTTTTATCATTTAAATTAGAATATGTCACTCTCAAAGTTTTTAAATTATACAATAAATGGTATCTATATACAAATAAATGATATATATATCTAATTATATTTTATCATACTAATAGCAATACACTTACTAATACGTATCATAACATAGTAAATATTGCTAACAGAAAACAGACATAAATCACAGAAACCTGATACAACACAAGCAAGGAATAATCCTAGGATCAATATCATGCTCAACAGGGAAAGTGTATCGAATTCGTTCGGCCAGAACAGATTCGAATCGGGTAAGTCAAGTGAGATTCCGTCCATTCCTATAGGACGATTAGGTTGGGCTAGGGAATTGGCCTAGGTGCTAACTCCCCTTCTTCGCCATTGAGACATAATGAGGGCACGCTCATCCTGTCAAACCAGGGAAGTCGATGCCCGGTACCTACAACCTGCATAAAAACCACTGCATGTACATGTGCATATATAAATATAATAACAGACAGTGGTAGGGATGGCTGGGATGTGTGGACCCGACTCAATGGGGTAACTACGCCTCCTCCTCTACCATACATGCATGTCAACAGAAAAGAAAACATATATGATAACAAACACGATACCATACACATGCGGGTATGGGGTAAGTACCAAATATAATCATCATCTAAATTACATCAATTAATTCATGCATTTGAAACATCATATAAAATCCATCATTACTAAATTTAACCATCACATAATGTTTTGTTCCAGTTCAAACATGACAATTAACATCCAAAATATAATTGTTTAATCACACACCACAATATAAATATAACATATGATATATGTCTGATCTAATCAATTAAGATAAAACAGTATCAAACTAAACATAGTCTCAACAGTAATAAGATGCGAGGGGCATTACACATTTCACCCCACTCTCTTCCTGAACTCACATGTGTAGTGGGCATTTATTGCCCCACAAAGATGATGGTCTTCTCTTTATTGGTCCATGTAATTATGTGCATTAATGTAAATTCCTTTTCTCTTGTCCTAACCCTAATTAGGGCCGAGGTGGCAAAATCTAGGCCATTGGTTATTATTTTGATCTGGGCCACTTGTTGTATTCAAGGACCTATATAAAGGCTTCACTTCTCATTTGTAAGAGAGCGAATTTTGAGATTGTTGCTAAGGGCTATTGAGACAATAAAATTTTCATTGAAGTTTGGTGATTATTTGATGTGTCTTGAATCTTTCTTGGTTTCATAATTCCCTCATTTAGATTAGATTGTTAGATAAAGTGTTTTGATATAAATGGAGTATTTGATGGTGTTTTGATGAATTGTTTAGTTTATACTTTTGACGGTTTACTAATTGTAAGTCATTGTGCAAAGTTAGCTTGAACCCATTTATGTGCGTGCTTAACTTCTATTATTTAGTGTGCATTGTTCGTTCTGATGGTGCCCGTGGTGATATGAAAATCATTTTCATAACCCCTTGAAGATTGCACCAGTTCTTGCGTAGTTGTAGTTTAACTTGGCGAAGAAGAGCTTGGTTATTTAGGAATTTGTCCATCGGAGAAGAATTCATCGTTGCCATTACCCTTATGAGTAGACTAGAATCTCTAAACCCTTTCCCTTTTGCTTTCCACATATCTTGTGAAAATCCAAAAAAAAATACTTCATTACAAAATCTTTCGATAGCTCTCACATCCAACACGATCTAAAATCAATTTCAATTTTGCAAATGTAAGACCCCTCGTGATTAACAACAAATCACATCAACCATTGAGCTTATCCACGGTCAAGACTTGACATGAAAGGAACCTTGGAGTCTGTTGTGTGATCTTCTGTAATCTTAGCACGCAGAAGACTTTGATCAAGAGAGGATAAGATACTTTGGTATTTTGTTCTACTATTTGATGAGTCATAAAACGTGCATCAACACTACATTTCTTTGACAGAGTGATTGCAAGGAGATGATTGTCTTTCGAGGAGGGAGGGAAAATATCACCAATTATGGGATGCAAAACATGATCATGGGTTTTTGAGCTATCTAAGCTCCTAAATTTTAAGTATTGGCTAAGTCGAGGCTGATATTAAGCCTAGGAAAGTGGAGTCTTGCACTAGGTCCCTCATTTGGTTCATCTCTAGACATCTAGTTAGGTTGGTTAGGACTTATGTTGGTTAGGAACTCTTGTCATGGACCTTAGCCACTATCTTACCAAGTTTCGTAATAAGATTCAAAGTATTAATCTCTTTGCATTATTATTTTAATAATTATTTATATTCTCATCTTTTATATAAATTTACGAGTATAGTATACATAATATGTATATATACATGCATATATACTAAGTAAGAATATTACTCATATATAATTAAATAATAATCATCTTATGTTTCTATTTATATCTTTATTATTATTATTATTATTATTATTTTGGTAGATTTTAACCCTCGATAAGAGTTTTAAGTGGAATTCTATCCATACCCAAAAACATGCTTTGGATTCGCATCTCATTAGTATTTCGTAAGGATGTCATATGAGTAAAGATATGACTGTGAAGTTTGGTGGCAGATTTAAAAGTTAACGTCACAATTTTTATGGGTGGAATGGCATCAAAACGTAATGGAATGTTTGGTATGAAGTGTGGTCAGGATGAATTTATGAAATAACCGCATGGGAACAGGGATATATATTTTGAACGCAACTTTTATTGGATCCACTTTAGCATTATATGAAACGCGAGCAAATTTTAAGGTTTAGGAGAATAACTTGCATAACCATTTGGGTAGGAAATGAAAGGAAATGGTAATAAATGCAATTTGAAAAGACGATTAAGTGAAATGCACCATAAATTTCATGAAATGAAAAGAAAACGCATAAGAGATGAATTTCGAATAATTGCATGAAATGACTCCATAGCCCGATTATAAACTTTGGGATTTATCCTCAACCTTACGAAAAAAAGACAGATGATTGAATGTTAAGGTACATTCTATATCTGTTTCCATCTGTTCAGAAAGCTTTTGGATAACAAACTTTCCGATATATTGCTAATGGATGTAGAGGTAGGTTTGGAAATCTCACCCACTCTAGAGAATTAGTAAAGGATTTGGAGAGAGGATTGAAACCCATAGGCTAAGATTTCGTACCCAAATAAATTGTCCTATAAAAAGGGGCCTCCCTTCAACACAAGTCCCTATAAGAAACAAATTTGTAGACAACCAAGAACCATCCTTTCCCCACACAAATTATGAAGCCACCATTTTCCAAGGGTATCCAATTTTGTGACAACCACTAGTTTAAGTGAACTTGATTAGAAATTTTGGAATTTGCATATTAAAGCAACTTGTTGAAGTCGTTCCACCCTTTCACTCACCATTCACCTAAAATCAATAGTCAAAACATTAACATTAGTGAACATATAATCAATTGTGACCTCTAAATACTGCTCAAATACAACCATTCTAGATCTGAAGAAACCTTGATTTGCTAGAAGATATGGGTCCCTCAACTTGATAAATCCCCTTGGTATGCCTAAACCAGTTTTGATCTAATGCTTGTCAGGTAATTAGAATACAGAAGCCGATGCAGGGTGTGTGAGTTATCTCGAGTCCATAATACCTCTGCTATCCATGTCGCATGAGTGATCAGCCCTAGATCCACCAACCATTTAGATTTAGTAGTAGGAGATGTAGAATCATATCACTGTATCGTCTTTGGGGCCTACAGAATGTGGTCTGGGATGGTTTGTTGAGGGGTCCAGTACCAAATAGGATACATGGTAGGCCACAAATGTGTGGTTAGATCCATCGTCTGCCTTGGTCAAATATCTGCTTGTTGGTCATTGCTACCAAAATCATGAATGTTTAAAGGAAGAAATGCTTGAGTGGCTAGGGCTTTGTTTGTGAGATTTGGAGATTTTCAAGGGTGAGCCTATTTTTATTTTTCCCTTGGAATAATATAAGGAGTCACTGTTCGAGAAGAAGAGTGTGCGAGTGAGAATAAGATATTCCAAATTTTATCTTAATTTAAGTGATTTTTGAAATAATATCATATTTTTTCTGATCTGCATGGTTTTGGTAGCTTTTTGTCAAATCTTTGTGAATGTTTTACATGGAGATGTTAATAAAGAAAGAGCCATAAAAGTAGACTATTTCAATTCTACCAAAAAAATCAATTTTATTTGTCTTAAAACCTCGATGCATGGTCCCTGTATATTCAACTGGGGACTTATAGCTAGTGAAGTGGGCACAATCACTATTCATGTCTCCGAACAGCTTCTCTCTAGAAATGGCATGGTGAAATCGTCAAATTAGAACTGTGCTCCATGGCAATATGGTTCTAAATAGGCACCTGCGAAAGGGTCGATATTTCTAAAATCTAATGTGTATTTGAATCACAGCTAATCTCTTTATTCCGTGAAGAAGGGTTTTGAAGGCAACACACAGAATTCAAGAAACAGAAGTTCACAATTGAATCCAGATACATTCTCAAAAATGTTTACCCGTGAAAATATCATGTCACATTAGTCTATTAGGTGTAAAATACAAGGCCAAAATTTGTTGGTACTGCCGATTCCTTTCACCTGTAAACCCCGAGTAAGAAAATTGTCCATTCTTTAAATGATACAAATGGTCAGCCTCCATATAAGCAATTTCTTTCAAGCTATTTTGGAACTGAACATCACGCTGAGCAGGGAGAAAAATCGCGCCACACACTAAGTAAACTAAATATCATCATTTCAGGTGTTGTGATTGGGGTTAAAACTCAATGGAAAACTTATTCATATGGCGGTAGAAAATAAGGTACTAGTCCTCCACACCATACAAAAAAAGATTTGAATTGGGTATAAACCCTGCCTGATTTATCTGCACATCAATTGAATCTAGATTACCATGTATCTTCTCATTCTGTGGATGTGCCATGTCTCCCACAACAAATGTGTGTACCTTGTTCTTGATCTCAATCCAGCTGTATCCAGGTTTCTTCTTGATGCCCCTCTCTTGCATCATACTCCTTATTTTGGCAGCATCATCCCATCTGCCCACTGCTGCATAGATATTTGCCAATACCACATAAGTTGATGCATCATGCTCTTTCATCTTAAGAAGGCACTCTGCAGCATGTTTGCCTAAATCCATATTTCCATGCACCCTGCAAGCGCCAAGAAAGTTGCTCCATATTGAAGCATCAGCTTCAACTGGCATTCTATTAATAAAGTCATGTGCCTCCTTAAGGCAACCAGCACGGCCAAGAAGGTCAACAAGGCAGGAATAATGTTCTTTTCTTGGTGTAATTCCATATTCTTTACTCATTATATCAAAATAGTGGAGTCCTTCATCCACTAAACCAGAATGGCTGCAAGCTGAAAGAACACCTACAAAGGTGATTGCATTTGGTTTTAGGTCAGTCTGTAACATTTGCTGAAAAAGTTGAAGTGCTTCCATTCCTCGTCCATGCTGAGCTAATCCTCCAATCATTGAAGTCCATGAAACTACATCTCGTTCGCGCAATTTTCTAAATATCTTGTACGCATTTTCCAAATCCCCACACTTGGAGTACATGTCAACAAGGGCACTTCCTACAACCACATCGCCTTGTCCACGTTGAGAGTATGCTGCAACCACGATAGGTTGCAAGACAGAATTTTGGTTACGTATTTCATCAGTTGCCATGTGTGCATCCGCCATACTCCCACATTTGGTGTACAGGTCAATAAGTGCATTCCCTGCAGTAACATAAGATTCAAAGCCACTTACTATCAAGTGAGTATGGACTTGTTTGCCCTGTTCCAAAGCTGCTAAATTGGCACACGCACTAAGGCAACTGGCGACGGTGAACTGATCCGATTTTATACCTCTCCGTAGCATTTCCCCAAAATATTGAAGGGCGGCTTTATTCCACCCATGCTGAGCACACCCAACAATTATAATAGTCCATGTGATTGTGTCTCGTTCAAAAAGCACGTCAAACACTTTGCATGCATCTGCCATAATCTTGCATTTGGCATACATATCGACAAGAGCACTTCCCACAATGATATCAGCTTCATATCCAGTTTTAATGATGTAATTATGTATCCGCTTCCCCTTTTCTACATCTAGTACACTGCTGCATGCCCTTAAAACACTACCAAAGGTAAAATGGTCTGGCTCTAGGTTTTCCTGTTGCATTTGGTGAAAGAGAAGCAAAGCCTTGTCACCACATCCATTTTGAGCATATCCTGCAACCATAGCATTCCATGAGCCAATATTCGGTTTATCCTTACCAGAGTCAAACTCCATAGCCTCATGGGTATATCTGGTGTCACATAATGCAATTGCCTCCCTCTCACACAGTGGACCTTGGTTTGACATTTTACTGAACAATTTCTGCGCGTCTTCTAAACTCGTACATTTGGCATACATATCAACAAGGGCAGTAACTCCAGTGATGTCCGACTCAAGCCCAGTTACAATAATGTGTCCATGAATCTGCTTTCCATGTTCCAATGCAGCTAGACTTGTACAAGCCCTTAAAACACTGGAAAAGGTAAATTTGTCTGGTTTCATGCCCACCTCTTGCATTTGAACATAGAACTTCAATGCCTCAACTTCGAACCCATTCTGTGCCAAGCCCGCAACCATTGCATTCAAAGAGTATATATCCGGTTCAGGCATCTGAGAAAACAGTTCCTTTGCCTCCCCGACATTTCCCTTCTGGCAATATCCCACTATCATAGAATTCCATGAGACCACATTCCGTTCAGACATTTTGTCAAACACCTGGCGTGCATCCCATATCGAACCACATTTCGCATACATATCAACCAGCGCATTCATAACAACCACATCTAATTCAAATCCAGCCCTAAGAATCAGATCATGGACATGTCTTCCACGCTCCAGAGCCTTTTGACCAAGACTCGCACAAGCCTTAATGATGCTAGAATAAGTATAATGATTTGGTTCTATGCCTTCATGCTGCATTTGATCGAAAAGGTTGAGGGCTTCGTCTGCTTTCCTGCCTTGACTATATGCAGTGATCATTGAGGTCCAGGAGACGATGCTTCGTTGAGGCATTTTGTCAAACACTCTTCGCGCATCCTTCAAATCTCCACATTTTGCATACATATTGAGAACATTATTCCAGAGGAATGTATCAGGTTTGAATCCAATTTTAATGATGTGGGTATGTACATACTTGCCCTGTTTTAAGCCTTTGATCTTTCCACATGCCTGCAACAGAGATGCAAAAACAACCGTATTGAGTTCTGCATATTCCTGCCGCAAACTGGCTGTGGCTTCCTTTAGTTTTCCTTCTCTACATAATGTGATTATATTAACGGCACCGAATCTGCCTTCTTGTTGTGACTTCAATACTTGTGTAGTGTTTATATGAATCCTCCTCCTGTTGAAGATCTTGAACTGCATTTGTATATTTTTGTGCTACACAGTTGAATGATGTTTGGGACATGTTTTTCAGTACACTATATTTGAATGATTTTGAGCCTGATTATTACCAAATTTGTACTGTGGATGTTTCTGAGTACACTGTAATCTGAGCATACAGCAAAGTTGCAGGCTGCAACATTATGATAAATAAATTTTTTCGTTGGATTTTTTTTTGGATTTCCGATTGAATAGCCTTTTGATTTTGCAATTCCAGCAACGCCATTGAAAATTGCATAACACACCCTTTTCGTGCTTACCCTTTGCGTTCTGTGTTTTGGGTTTATTTTCATTCGAGGGAGTTCTTCGGTAATAAAACTTGTATGGGATCTTTTAGATGCTGTAGAGAGTGTAATGAATTATGTTATGTTTAATAAACTGAATAATAATCAAATAATTTCAATTGTCCACAATGTAATTTTATTGAGATTAATATTTTTGGCATATTAATTTAGCAATAGACAATGACAATTATTGTATCTACATTAGTGTTCACGTTATTCAAATTATATATAACATTGTCTATTGTAAACGAGAATCAAAGAAAAAAGATAAATCATTAAATTATAAGATTGCTTCTTACATTTTTCAATTCTAAATATTCATTTACTAAATTAATTTTTAAAAAATCTAATATATGGATATATTATAATGTATATAATAATGGAATTGAAATTTGATTCAATGAACTAAAAGAATTGAATATGTTATTTATTATTATTATTTGTTTTTTAAAAAGTGATTTTTCTTTATTGAATAAACTCGAAATGAAATACATACGAACTAAAGGACCAATACATAATCGACTCAAATATAAAATAAAACTAGCTCAAGCATGACAAGTTTGACAAGTTTGATAAGTTTGACCAACAACAAAGTCTTTAAAGATACAAAGCATGTCTTTATCATGGAGCTGCATACAGTGATATTGTGTTTCTTCTAATTGCTTATAATAATGGGCATCATTCTTCAATTACGAACATAAAGAAACAACCTAGAATAAAACCTCATAATTTCCATTTCTTGATGCAAAACATGATTAGAAAACATAGTTGAACATCTACTTTTCCAAATGTTAAATAAAATAAATTGTCTCATTATATCAGCAAAAACATCATTACACATTTAATGACTCAATAATGCTTTTTCCAACCTAAAGCATGATTAAATATTGTAGGGAACTAAGAGTTTAAGGCCATCCATACTTTTTAGACAAAAAACAACCCCAAAATATATGTTTCAGACTTTCATTATGCTTGCAGAAGGAGCACTTAGGGTGTGGTCCTATGAGGGGGCTTCATGATCTATTTTTATGGGTCAGGAGGTCCCATGAACTCAAAAAACTATTGCTACGGGATCAATTGGAATCTTTTCCTCAAATGTAGTAGCCCCTACTTTTTAGGGTTGCAGATTTGAGCAGGTGGAAAAGGTGGGGGGCTAGAAATTGCCCCACCAACTTAAGCTTTTCTTTCTACCACTTGTCAATCATATAAGATTTTCAATTGTTATCAATAATTTTCTTTACTCTTTTATTTATTGATTCCCATGAATTTGAATATGCTAAATAAAAATAAATCACAAGACCACCAGCTTCCACAAATTGTGGAGCTTAAACTTTTAAGCTTGAACTCTGCTACACAATTCATGGGACCTCCCACTTTAAAATAATCCTAAAAAATCTTAGTAACACCTGTTGAATTTTTTTAGGAAGCCCCCTCCATGGGACCTCACCCTTAGCAGGCACAATCTTCAATTATTTTAGTCTATCACTGCCTAGAAGCTTAAAATGAAGAATTTTCCAAGAAAGATATAGAGCATTAGCTCCAGCTTTTGACTTCCAAATTTGGGCACTTAGGTTCTATATAGGAAACAGGGAGAAGTAAGATGGAAGCTAGTATAACCAAAATCCTACATACGTTGGAATATAAAATCCTCACAAAGGGAATCTAATTAGCACAACCAAAAGGAGGACATGTCCTAATGCAAGATCTATGCTTAATGGGTTTGTATGTTCCTCAATAGAGATTTGATTTGATAAAGTAACTAATAGAAAATATGATCTATGAAAGTAAGTGCAAGAAAAGGAAGAATGAATGTACCTTAAAACAATAAGAGGAGATTTGAACTTTGAATATGAATTTGACTATCGTCAGAATGTCGAAATCAACAGAAACTCCAAATTTGGAAAACTGAGACCTATAACTATCTTCTCTAAACATTTTAGTCAAAAAATGTGTTAGGATTAACAAGACAGAAATAACAGTTACAGACAAATATAACCAATATTAGAAAATAATAAACCACACAGAAGAGAACACAAGAAACAAAGATTTAACGTGGTTCACCCAATCCCTGGGCTATGTCCACCAATAGCGAGTCCAATATTTTATTATCTAGTGATTACAACCTGATTACAATCCGTAATCCCATACAGCTCAATATTGCCACAAGTACTAAAACCATACATCATACTGAAATCCCTAACCCTAAGCCATTTTATACAAGCTTTTTTCGCTTTAGGGTTAGAATTGGTTACAACATGTCGACTGGAAAAATAGCCAAAAATATTAGACGGAAAAGTAGCTGCCGAAAAAAATAGGTGAAAAAATAGAGCCCAAAAAAATTTCCTAGGGGGCTGCCACCCCCGAACCCCTGCTCTTGGGGGCTACCGCCCCCAAACCCCAGCATCACCCTTGGCGCAACCCCCAACCCTGATGAGGGTCCCTAGAAACTTTTCAGTACTTTCCTGATCAATCACCACAACATAACAAAATGTAGGGACAAGTCAACAAGTCCAATTGTTCCTAGTAGTGCCAAAATTGATGAAACTTTCTATGATCTTGTGTCTGCACTTGTACTTCTCATATCTAAGACTGTAACTCCGCAACTCATTCCTACACATAGAAAAAATGGGTAAAAAGGTTGAAGAAAGGAGTTTTCCTTAGTCAAACCCTTGTTTAGGAATCAACCTTGAAATGAAATGAAATAAAGGAAAAGTGTGTTGTCATGTAGAAGAGGCTAGATCTAGACAATGAAGTATATCATACCATGTAGATGCAATTACCTCTTTAAATGTGATCAAGTATGTTGATGCAAAAGCTTTGACTAAACACGAAAAACCCAAAAGGAAATCATGTAAGACAAAACCTTATGTAGTAGATGTTGAAATTCACCACAATGTTTGATTGGGGAAGAGAGAGAAGAATGAAGCTTGATGGATGAATGAAGATATCCCTCCTTGATAGAAAACTCCTTTGCTTGGCCTCCAATGGGGGAAAGAAGCTAGATCTATGGAGGAGAACACCTTGATTGCATGAGAAGAATGAAGACTTGGATGCTCAATGGCTTCCTTGCACTTGAATGCTTGATTCCTTGAATGTTTGGATGCTTGAATTCTTGTTTGTATATGATGGATAATAATGGATGATCAAATGAGGGGAGAGGATATCCTTTTATACTCATTTCAAGGCTCAAATTAAATCTAGGTTGACCACAAATTTAAACCTTGGAGGGAAACCCTGACATCGAGCCCTGTGCCATATTTGGGCTCAAAATCCTAGGGACAAGTCAAGAATTGACTTGTACCCCAGGGAACAAATTGAGATCTTGACTTGTACCCTAGGGACAAGTCAATAATTTGACTTGTCCTAGGTAGAACTAACTCAAAATCCTGGGAGATGTTGAAAAAGGTGAGGAGTGGGGGAAGAAAATGCAGGTTGCTACGAGGTCAAGATGGATCTTGAAATTTGAAAATAAATGGATGGGTCCTAGGTGAGGAATTGAATTATGGGATTGGATGGAAAGTGGGAAATCATTCCTAGAAGAGACAACCAACCTCAAGTAAAAGAAAGACTAAATTTTCAAAAGAAGTTAAAGATATATTTTTTTTATGGAAAATAATAGAACTAATATTTGTCTAACTAGATCTAGTCTTTAAAAAAGTTGCATTTTAAAGGAGTACAAATTTCCATAAGGATTTCAATGGGCACTAATCTTTTAACAAAGTTCACAAACCCATTATAATTATTATTTAAACAAAGGGTTTCTTTTATATGTTCCCAATAATCCCAATCAAGATATTAGAAGTCCCAAATATCTCCAAATTGTTGCAAAACTTTTTTGAGAAGATAATGAGCATGTTTAAGAAAGGTGACAACTAGTGGTTGTCCATGGTACTATACCAACCTATTCCACCAGATGGAAGAAGTCCAAAAACTGAACCCATCATGCAAAGAGTCTTTTTTTCCAATTCAAAAATCTACAACCTTGTTGCCATGCTTTCCAAATAGATTACAGAGGAAATGAAGCTTTAATACAAAAAGAAGAGCAAAGGAATTTTGTTTGGAACCATGCCGCACCTTGCCACTTATTATTCATAGTCGCACTACTAATATACTGTTAGATCAGAATGTTCCAATGTTGATCTTTTTATATCACTCTCATGATCCATTTAGTTGCTAAACAAATCTTCTAAGTTTTTGGATCTAATAAACCTAAACCACTTATATCTTTGAGATGGATACAATGCAACCAAGAGGTTATTTTGAAACCTCTTCCCCTTCCCAATTAGTCCACAAGAATTAAAGAACAATTTTGTTTAGATCCTCAAAACCTTTATTTTTAGGCATCTAATACGATGGTTAGTAAACATGAGAAGACAAAAAAATCTTGTTAAGCACCTGTATTTTTTACGGAAATGAAATAAATTTGTTCCCATGATTAAATAATTTAATTTTTTAGCTTGGATAAGAACCAAATCCATATATCAAATAAACGCATTCCCATTCCAAAATGAATGTTAGTTTGAATAGGCACTGAGAGGGGGTGTGAATCAGTGCAACAATAAATTTGATAACTGAACTTACAAACTTGCAAAGCAACCAACATGCAAAACTAAAAACAACGTAGAACACTATCACATCCAACATGTAGTACCCCACCCATAGTTCACTTTTAGGATTCTTTATGTTTCAGTGTTTGACCGAATTATTTTAGGTCACTTTTGATGTGATCGATTATTATGTTAACTAGCACTTGTACCTAAAGGTACAATGGTTAAGCCGATAGGAAAATATAATATAGAAAAGGTTGAAGTTGTAGAATGTTGGATTATTATTTTTTTGTCATAATTATAAACATAGTCAAATATTGAATATGAATTTTTTAACCTCTAATATGGATAAGGAGATCATTGAAATGTTTTTTTAATTAATAAAGTGGGAGTAGAACTTTTTAATTTAATTTGTGTTAGGTGGTATTGGTGGCCTAGAAATGATGAAAAGTTGACGCTGGACAGTATGTAAGAATGACAAATGTGAAAGTATCTGAATTGTCATGCATTGCAAGAGCCTTGGATTAGAATGGTGTAGCAAATGGAAAGGCAATAGCACAAAGTAAGAGATCAATTGAAATTTAGTGGCATTAAGTTATGAGTTAAATATTTGTGCAGAATTGGTAGAAATAAGTACCCTTTGTTCATGCTTGGAAAATTGTAGAAACTTATAAGTTGTAGTCAAAATATGTAGATATTCTTTGAGTGACATGTATGTGAGTTTCTGTTGGTGTCGAAATGCTTAAATGGTTCCTGTTGCATCTGTTTCTTTGCTATGGCGTATTGTGACCAATATAGGGTCTGCAAACAATCAAAAGGAAACATGCAAGTGTGAGTTTTCTTATGTGGTTAATCATGCAAAATCAAATAAATTATGTGATATCTTTCATATGTAGATTTTTTTGCCATGTCATATGGCTTTTTGTAATGAGTTAGTGAATACCTTGTAGAACAGATGAAATCAAATAGTATCAACCATTGTAGCATCTTGTAGACATTGAATTATTGAATTTGAATCCTATGGACAAGCCATTGGTTTTGATTGTATGTTAGAAATGTAGGAAATCATGGTGTTGCATTTAGACACTTTCAATTTCAAGGGTGGAAACTATTGTTAAGTGTTGCATACCTTGATTGATAAAAGAGCTAGCTGGTGTAATCTTGCTTCTTCTTTTTTCCTTATGAGTGTGTATGGATTCTTTTGCATTTTGGAGTATCTTTCAAATGAGAAATTTGGCTGAATGCGAAGGTCGTTTAATGATTTGACTCTAGAAATTGATGTGAAAGATAGCCCTTGCCTTTCTATTTTGCCAATGTCGATTGTTGCTTTTTGTAGTGTAAGGCCTTGAGATTTGTGAATGGTTAAAGCCCATGACATTGTTAGTGGTATCTGCCTTCGCGTGCCCAGTGAGACAAGAATTATTGGTATTAGTTTAGGATCATTTGTGTTCCATGGTGGCCCATTGTAATTGTCGATCCTTGTTGTAACGTACATTGGAATATCAGGTGGTTTGGTTCCGGTGTTGTAGATAGTATCAATTATTTTTCCAAGTGCTCCATTTACAAGTCCTGCTTCTGTCCATATGTTTGTTGTTAGCATGATGCGTTGGCCTCTGCATAGTAGAATTTCTTTTTCAAGTTGCTCATCAGCAGTTGCATTTTCTGTGTTGCTTCTGGTTGTTGTTGCTACACTTATTGCAATTGGAGAGTTCAATAGTTTCAACATTTTTTTGTTATGCAGTTTGACTCGATCATTTGTGGAAAATAGGTGGATTGATTTTTGAAATTCTTCTTTCTCATTCAATGTAAGTTGTTTGTCTGTTTGTGTATTGAGGAGCTCCCAATCTTCTTGTGTTGGTTCTGCATTTCGTATGTTGTGAAGCAATTGCCGAAATTGTAACTATGTTGTACTTTCACCTTGTTGTCGGAACATTGTCTATAATGTGATTATTGTTTTGAACTGATGCCACAATGATCTTGCGGTAGAATGTGATGCGTAGATTGGCTTGTCCATGACTGGGGGTAGTTGGGCAAGATTACCCACCAGGATTATGGAAAGTCCACCGAAGCATAATTGTTGATTGTGAGGAAATGCTTGTCGTAGTCTACTATCTATTTTCAGTAGTAGCTTTGGCCCAATGAAGCTTAGTTCATCTATAAGAATGTATCTTATCTCCTTCAAATCCTCTTGGAATGTTGTCAATGCTTGGCCTTGTAGTTTTTCCATTTGTTTAATAGGAATTCTAAGCATGGAGTGTATAGTTGATGCTTGTATGTTGAATGCCGCAACACCTGTAGGAGCTAGTGTGAGGAGCTTC
Source organism: Chamaecyparis obtusa (assembly GCA_027943335.1). Lineage (NCBI taxonomy): Eukaryota > Viridiplantae > Streptophyta > Pinopsida > Cupressales > Cupressaceae > Chamaecyparis > Chamaecyparis obtusa. The sequence goes on along the minus strand of BSBK01006771.1, from coordinate 3,002,714 downwards.
TTTTGTTGTTGTTGGCTAGTACCGTTTAGCAGATTTTGTATGCAGGTGATCAAGTATGATTTTCCTGTACTAGCTGTTCCTTGAATTATCATGTAGAGTGGTTTGGAATATACACTTTTGTTGTGGCTTTTAATTAGCGTGAGAGCTGCCTCTTGGTCTGTTGATAATGTATAGCTCGAAATGTTTACATTTGATTGAAAGTTCTCACCTTGTGCACTTTTTTTTTTTGTATTTATGAACTGTGTTGCAATATCATGCAGTTCTTTAGGTACGTTAATTTCATCCCATTTGTTGTTTTTGTCGAAGTCACGTCTGCCAAGCATTTCAAGTTCATCGAATGCAATATTATTTGAAGGTCCCATTTGTGATAACAATTGCCATTCATTCATCTATGTTATTTGTTCCATGTTTGTGTCATTGTTCTCCTCTTCTTCTTCTTCTTCTTCTTCTTCTGAGTTTGCTTCCCTTGGCTTAATGCATTTGACATGCCAAACATCATATCCTATTGTATTCATGATGTTCCAATTTGCAATTATTGAATGTTTGGTGAGTCCAATGTCATTTTCTATATCACGAAAATATTTATATAAGAGGAGCTCTGTCCAACAGAATAATTCAAATTGGTTTGAATTGTCATGTGGAATGTTGTAGAACTTTGGGTAAACATTGACAATAGCTTGAACTTTTCTTTCTTTCCATTTGCAATGTCTACGTTTTGTAGAGTAGGTGTAAGATCTTGCTAATTCAAGAAGCGTTATTGTGTCAAGTTCTGGAGGTCTTTGAATGTATGCCTACAAGTAGGTAGATTGTATTTGGTTTGTGCTTGTTGTGTTTGTTAGTCATTGATACATTTTACGTCCAACATTCAAAGATGTGAAAGGACAATTGCAAACAACAAGAGGCAATTTTTGAAGCATGTGACATGTTTCTTGTGCTCCTATGTCACGCTCAGCTACAATCTCCATCATGAATTTCCTGTATGCTGTTAGAGCTGGGATATCTGATTGTTGTGATGTACATATTCTTTTTAACATATTTTTGTAGGTCTCTGATGTTCATTCTACTTTTGATGCATATTTTACAATGTATTTGAGGACAACTTCTCGTGAGATAATTGGTTGGCAATCTATGTTGGCTCTCCAGATTGACAGCATTTCTTGATTGTGAATGTTGAGCTTGTCATCATTTCTTGCAGGTTCATATTTTTTTTGGCCATTCTCATCACATGAAATAGTGGACCTGTTCTGTTCTTTCCATGGTGCTTTGTATCGACATTGAACTTTTGAACCTTTCTTTCTTAGGCATGTACCTTCTCTAAATTTTGTATGTCGTTGGACCTGATTAATTAATTCCTCATAGTCATGAGTAGGTTCAATAATGGATATTTCATTTGTGTCGAGCAAGCATGGATCATCTAGTGGAGATCGAAATATTGTGTTGTCTCTGCGCGATTCCTCACGAGGGTTCCAAGCAGTAACATATTTGTCAAAAAATATTCTTGCACTTTCAAGTTTTGCAACATTGTTCCAATCTAGTTTATCCATATCAGGTGCATTTTTAATCCAAATAACCCCATGTACATGTCCTGTACCTCTATGTTGCCATTCTGTTCTATACCAATAGTTTTTTGTATGCATGAGTTTTTCAAGGACTTCTTCACGGAAGATTGTAAACCACTGATGCAAGTACAATGCTACGGTATGAGGGTTCTTGATTATGTTCTCCATGCGTTGTCTATTTGATAGCATTCTAGGAGCAGTGCCATTTGAGAACAATTTATGTAAATCTGGCCATTTAGTATTTGTTGCACTCAATGTGAAGAATAGAGTAGGTGATCCTATTTGGTTGATCATGTCTGTCAACTCTGCATGTTTCTTATTCCAATATGGTCTTGTACCTCGCATAGAAGATCCAAAGTGCATGAGTTCCTCTGCAAGTTGGTTGTCTGGCAAATTTGTAAGGTGTGCACGAAGGTTTTCTATAGTGGTTGGTATGTTTTCTTTTGCATTTCTCTTGATGAATATTGCTGCTACTGCTTGGCTGTGATGCCTGGCCATCAGATTGAAGATGAAATATGGAAAGCGAGGATGCCTTCCGAACCTGTTGTCATGGAACCTCATTAAGTGTAGTGCAAACTCATGTATGTGCACTTCTCTTAGTCGGGGCACTAGTAGATTTGAGGTCAAATTTTGACCAAATTTATCGACCAAAGTGGAAATGGTCTTAAAATTTTCTTTTTTTTCCCTTTTATCCCCGTGTTGGTCGAAATTTCGACCAATACGGGGATAAAATGTAAAAAAAAAAAAGAAGATGCATTTCATTTTTACTTTACCCCTTTCTTTTTCAGCGCGGGCGACAGCGGGTGGGAGCAGGCGAGAAGGCGGGGACAACTGTGTATGAATTTTTTGTCTCTAATTCTATTTTTTTTCTAAATTGTTATATGGTTTTACTGTTCCCGCAAAGTGTTAAGAAAGATGCAATAAATCTTCACATCTTTGTGTTGCTCTGGCGACAGTAACCAGTGTGGAACATTATGTTGCTATCGAGTTTCTTTGTAATGAAATTTGTTAGACTGTGACAGAACTTTAATAAGCATTATCGAAGTTTCAATAAAATATGTTAGGGCATAGTTTATTGGTTTTATGAAACTGTGGAATCTGCGTTGAATAAAATTGTGATGTTATCCAGTTTGTATTATAAGAGGTTTTGAACTGTTATAACTGCATAGAATCATTTTAGACTTCACAGCTTGCAAGAATCGGTATATCAGGTTCGATTATATGTTAAATCCTTGACTTGCGGTTCCCCAAATGGTTATCAATACCTTTGGATGGAGAGAAAGCCAAGGATAGATGTAAACAATGAAACATTAAGCACAGAAAATGGGAAGCAATTGGTTGCTTCTAGAACCGATGCCCGAACTAGTGCATAAAAGGTGTAATCAAATCGGTGCCTAATCGGCACACATTATGTGAACAGTTCGCAAATTGTGCCCTAAATAAACAATAAACAAGAAAACAAACGGTGAGTCAATTAGATGAACATATTTTTGGATACCCTAGATAGTAAAAGGGGTGAATACAACCCAGTGGTAAACGGGTGTTTAATACCAGTCGAATTTGATTGCATAGTCTCAAAGGAATGTTAGATATTAACAGTAAAGACAATCTATCGAATCCAGATTGAGGATACTCTGAATTTGTGAAGAATCATCTGCTGTGAAAGAATGTTTAAAGTGGGGAAGTTCGATAGCCAAAAGTCAAGCTAGGCTTACAAAATCTTTTACCGATTGCAACCACTCATCAAACCACTGCTAAAACTTCTAGATGGAACCGAGTTTAAATTGATCAAATAGACTCGAAGATTCCGTATAGAAGTTTGCAGTGATAGTTAGTGGTTAAAGAGGTAAAGTCACAAGCCTTATCAATACCTGTAGAAGAACACATTGTGCCTGCTCTGTTCACATTGCAGAAACAGAGAAAATAAGAAGAATCAAATACAAATCTTCAAGTTAAAGTTGTGATCAGCTGTAACATAGAGAGTTATGTTCAAAAGAGTGAATATACATATATTGTAGACATAGAAGTTATATTTGCCTGTGGTAAGAAACAGAACCGGAAAACATCACAAGCTAAGTTTGGTAGATTGTGTAAAGAAATTACAGTCATCGATTGGCAGTCTGAAATTTATATTTTCTGTTACCAAATTGAGGGATTTGGAATTATCAGTTGAATTTGTGACTGTGCTTGGAGTCATTAATCGTGTGAACCTATAATAGAATGTGGGAATCTATTCAAACTTTAGCTGTCTAAAGCTTGGCATCAAACTGTTATGATTTCAAGAATCGGTTACACATTTGGTGTTATTTTCTTTTATTAGAATCAACAAATTAAAAGTGACACTCACTATAAGGACAGTCACAAATGAGGACATCTCACAGTGATTATCCCTTGTGTAATTGCCACTTGAATGCATTGCTATTGAACCACATTAATGCTTTTTTCCTTCAACAAATGAGGATAGTCACTGTAAAGACAACATGATAATGTACACTCACTGTAAGGATAGTCACAAATGAGGACATCTCACAGTGACTGTCCCTTGTGTAATTGCCACTTGAATGTATTGCTATTTAGCCACATTAATGCTTTTCTTCTTCAACAAATGAGGATAGTCACTCTAAAGACAACATGATAATGTACACTCACTGTAAGTGTACATTATCATGTTGTCATGATAATGTACACTCACTATAAGTGTACATTATCATGTTGTCTTTATAGTGACAGTCCTCATTGAAGTGGCAATTACATAAGGGATAGTCACTGTGAGAACTTCTCATTTTGTGAAATTACACAAGGGACAGTCACTGTGAGATGTCCTCATTTGTGACAAGGACAATCACACATGAGGACATCTCACAGTGATTCTCCCTTGTGTAATTGCCACTTGATCAAATGTATTGCTATTGAGCCACATTAATGCATTTCTTCTTCAACAAATGATGACAGTCACTCTAAAGACAACATGATAATGTACACTCACTATAAGGACAGTCACAAATGAGGACATCTCACAGTGACTATCCCTTGTGTAATTGCCACTTGAATGCATTGCTATTGAACCACATTAATGCTTTTTTCCTTCAACAAATGAGGATAGTCACTGTAAAGACAACATGATAATGTACACTCACTGTAAGGACAGTCACAAATGAGGACATCTCACAGTGACTGTCCCTTGTGTAATTTGCACTTGAATGCATTTCTATTGAACCACATTAATGCTTTTTTCCTTCAACAAATGAGGACAGTCACTGTAAAGACAACATGATAATGTACACTCACTGTAACGACAGTCACAAATGAGGACATCTCACAGTGACTGTCCCTTCTGTAATTGCCACTTGAATGTATTGCTATTCAGCCACATTAATGCTTTTCTTCTTCAACAAATGAGGATAGTCACTCTAAAGACAACATGATAATGTACACTCACTGTAAGTGTACATTATCATGTTGTCTTTACAGTGACTATCCTCATTCAAGTGGCAATTACACAAGGGACAGTCACTGTGAGAACTTCTCATTTTGTGAAATTACACAAGGTCACAAAAATTACAAAACAAAAATAATATTACAGTTCACAAAAATAATTTTGTGAACTTCTAATATTATGACACATGAGGACAGTCACTGTGAAGACAACATGATAATGTAAACTCACTATAAGATCGATGTTGATGCAGAGTGGCAACAAAAGGTGATGGAATTCAATCAAATGCTTGTTTAAACCCACAAACTCCTATTAGGCTTCAAAGCCACTCAAAGACAAAATAGTCACAAAACCTTAGATCTGGATTCCAAACTTTCAAAGATGGTGTTAGATGTGTTAAGAAAGAGGATTCAACAGGTTTCAAGAAGTTTCAACACTTCAAACAATTCTTAGCAAGCAATTTTCTCAAAACTGTCAAATAGGCCTAATTGCCCCTTTTCTAGTCCTCCAGCAGCGTTATAACCCAAATAACCCAAAATTTATCCAAATGAACCTGCAAACAAATTATCATTCTAGATACCCTTTTGGGAGAACTATAACATACTAAAAAACCAGTATCAACTTCTTTGGAAAATGTGCCCCAAAACCTTGACTGTCACTATTTTTCAAGAGGAATTAGTGATGTTTTACAAAGCAAGTGTGCTAAAAACATATCCAAAAGCCACCAAATTCATAGGACATTCCTATTTTTTGTCCAATTAGATGATTCAACAACCCATTTCACTTTATGATTTCATTTGCTACCAAAACCCCAAATTTGCCCTTAAAACCCTCTATAACCTAGGGTATCACCAATCTAACACTTCCACTCACTTCCAGGTCATAAAATTCATGGTTCACCATGAGTTCAACATATTATTGAAGAATATCAAATAATATTTATACCTTGTTAAGCCAGATGTCTGGCTGCTACACATATGGCATGTATTTGGGTACCCAAACTTGTCCAAACAACCATCAACTTTGCATTTCTTTCACATTCTCCTGCAAAACTTCACTTTTCTGGTTTATTCATGGTTAGATAGACTTGTTAGTGCTTCTAGGGTCCATCCTAAGGATCAGATGTATAAAGATAGGATGGTACCCCCCATTTACCATTGAAGAATCAAAGCAAACTTTCAGTTTCAGTGTTACAACAGCAAATAAACTTGCAATAAACACTCAAAATAATATGAAAGTGACTCAATAACCCTTAAATGTATCTTACCAACATAAATGAATGATTATCACATCCAATACACTTAAATCTTGCAAGAAAATCTCAGATTTTCATTAAATTATGCCCTGTCCGTACAAATCATGTACTTTGCCGTACATAACAATGCCTTCTCCCCTTTCATCAGGTTAACACAACTTATATAGGTGTACATACACCTATCTAACTGATCAAGTTGGTTAGAAATGTTTTATTTAACAAACAAATACTAAATCCTAAGTTTCCCTCCAAAATGCCTACATGACCGTTTATATTCAAATTCAAATTTATAAACTATGCATTCTATAACTTTTATGACATTCTAACCTATGTTATTGACTCAAAATGATCTCAAGACCTTATTGAATATGACAAAATATAAAAGCACCCTCTAAGACACCCTTATGGCTCATTAGGCCATTTTACATCAAGTTGCCCATAGGCTTTATCAAGAATTTTATGACTCTTGACTGGCAAAGTACATTGTTCATTACAATATGCCATTATTGGCCTTAAAATATCCCAGTTGACATGTAGGAATGCCTTTGATCTTCTGGTTCTATCTTGTTCCAAGGTGTTCCTAGTTGACTTGATAGGTGCCCCTGCACCAGATGTCCTCATTTGTGACTGTCCTTAAAGTGAGTGTACATTATCATGTTGTCTTTAGAGTGACTGTCCTCATTTGTGACTGTCCTTACAGTGAGTGTACATTATCATGTTGTCTTTAGAGTGACTGTCCTCATTTGTGATTGTCCTTATAGTGAGTGTACATTATCATGTTGTCTTTACAGTGACTGTCCTCATTTGTGACTATCCTTACAGTGAGTGTACATTATCGTGTTGTCTTTAGAGAGACTGTCCTCATTTCACTGGGCATGATGAGAAAGGCAGATATACCTATCAAATAATAGAGGCAAGAATCTTTGATTACAGACATATTTATAAGAACCTTGCTTAGTATTTGTTAGCATATGTGCAATGACTATATTTATGATCTTTGCAGGCATATCAATGTCCTCATTTGAAGAGCTAGCACAAAGTATATGTGTGAAAATTTATTTCTAATTATTAATATATTGATGGAGGTGACTAGAGCTCTATTACAAATGAAAGATAAAATATTAAATTATTTAATTAGTTTCAAGTTGAAAATATTGTAACAATTAATGTATCTATGAATTGATGGAAGGATTCATGTGTTTGCATCCATTTATCCTGCTTAGTCTAGTGGAGTAGTCACTTACTCCCTACTTAGAAATTTCCAAATTGTGGGGTGAGAATGCTAAAGTCCTCATTTTCATTTAAATGAGAAAATAAAAATGGAGATGATGTAGGTTTTTCTTCTCTTTTTTTTTACCTTCTTGGTCTTTGGATTTAAAAAGAAGAGAGGCATGAGGAACCAAAAAATCAGCAAGATACTTATCCAAAAAAGCTAAGAGTAAATTGTCCCATATTTGAAAAAAAATTATAATTTGTATTTGGTTATTATTTGGGATATGTGATGTTTTATAGATTTGAGATTAAAAGATCTTTTTTTTTTTTAACATTTGACAAATAGATTGCATACTCGATATGCTTCAATATTTTGCATCCATCTTTGCATAGGTATACGACAAAGATAAAATCTTTGAAGACATTCATTTTCAATATTTCTAATTATTATGACTATATGTCAACATCCACTAAAATAGGTATGTTTATTTATATCACATTTTTATCGTGCGCACATTTACATGTGTAGTTAGCTTTAAACAACTCCTCCAAAAGTATTTAATATATATCTAGGTTCAAAGTGCTTCTAATTTTTATACTTGAGTTTTTTGTGTGAATTTTTTGTAGTAGATATTTTGTAGTCATTGCAGAAGATGGAAACATACAAGATGTTAGAAGCTTGTTAGTGATTGTTTATTATGTTTCACAGAAGAGAAGATGGGGTTAACAAAGGAAGAATTAAGTAACAAAATGTTGCTTATTGTAGACTTAGTGATATATTGATGATCTATCATGTTGATTTATCTAAATTTGAATATATTTTTTAATTCAATTTAAATACATCTTGGGTTTAAATTGATTCAATGTGCAATATATTTTTAAAAATTTGTTATGTAGGAGCTGCCAAGAATTTATTTACTTGTGAATTAGACCTTCTAAATTATAGTATGAATTTTTTTACTTGTGAATTAGAGTTTACTCAATTATAGAATCATCGTACATAGAAGGGAGATGGTCACTTTATTGCAAGTGGCATCTTGTTTTTTAGAATATTGAACTTAGATGATTATCTTATTTTTCATAAGGGGGGTGATTATCGTTTATTGCATACTATTTCATTCTCTAAAATTGATTATATATAAAAGAGATAAGAATCAACATAGATAAGAAGGAGATGATTATCATTTATTGGTTATTTTTTATTGTGTAGTATGTTATTTTCTAAGAATCAATGTAGATAAGATGGAGATGATTATCTTTTCTTATAGGGTATCTTGTTTTATTTTATTTTGTTTAGACAAAAGTGGAAGAACCACTATATATATTTATATTTATAAAAACTGATTCAAAAAGAGCTCAATCAGGAAAGAACAAGGAAGAAAACTCGACATCGTCACTTTATATACAAAGGTTTAAAAGAAAACCTTAACGCTATTTGATTAGTTTGTTACATTCGGAAGGTCGTGGCCACCTTTGAAGAATGCAAGTGGTCAAAGACCCATACATTTCAAATTTTGAACTGCTAGTGGCTAAATTCAAAAATCAAATAGGATGCATCTCTAAACCAATCCCATAGGATGCATCTCTAAATCAAACTCTTGCAAAATAGCCATCTATTTCTCGTGACGCTCTCCCAAATCTAACTACGTAACCAATCTCTTGACCACTTGGTTAGGCATAATGGCATATATATTGCTTCTCAAGATATATTGTCTAAACTTCTTGAATTATCTAACCAAGCTAAAAGCTTATTTCTCGAGGGCCCAATACCTCACTTCAACATTATTGAAAGGTGAACTCATAAAATTGATGCAGAGGCTTAGGGTGTCCAATCTAACACCTTTTTAAGCTTACAAAAATTAACACAGATCTCCTCTTGCTTCTTCTGTACATGCACCAAATTTTCCACCCAAGTGGAGTGGCGGATAGGAAAAATTATCGTTGCAGCAAGTAACTTTTGAACTTCCTTGAAGATTAAGGGTTCTATCAACAAATTAACAGGTTGCTACTTTTGTATGAATGACTTTATGTTAGGCTTGAGAGTTATGTCATGGGTGATGATGGAAGTATCAAATATCTTCAGATCTTCATATCAAGTTGTGTTAACTTACCGATGACTTGATGCTTGACTCTCAGTAAAATGGTGATATAGGGTCCTTGAGGATAACTAAGAAGTTCAACTCGAGGATAACTAGTTCAACTTGAGGATAACTAGAGTTCAACTCGAGGATAAATAAGAAGTTCTTGACTTTAGGATATCAACCAAACACTCCTTTGCAATAGGTTCACTGCCTTGATTCATTTTAGACAACGCTACTTCCCAGCAGGTCACTCATCCCAATATTATTCTAGTTCAAGTGCTCTTTACTACAAAGGTTCCTCCAATGTTAAGCCCACTTTGCTTGCAACCTGATGCAGAGCTAGTGTGTGGCATCCATATTGATTACCTCAGACAACAAATCCACTCCACTTTGCAATTGCTTCTTTACCTCAATATCCCTCAATGCCTTGACTCCCAAGTGTACCTAGTTTCTCTCAAACACCAAACCTTCACACAAGAATCCAACCTTCATTTTAAATTCACAAAACATCTTTTTATGACCTATCCACCATATTCCCACAACCCATTTGATTTGGATAACCCATCTTCTATCCAACACACACAATCAGTCCTTGAAGCTTGTAGCCCTCACCAGTCATTAAATTGACTTTTCCTCTTACTTTCCCCAAAAAACTAAGTAAACTCAAATATTATCTAAATACCCATTTGGGCTCTTTAAATCCTCTGAAAGATTCAACCTATACTCCTTTGGACCATACCCAAGATCCAATACCCCTAGCCTATCCTCACCAGGCCTAATTCTCCACTTTTACATAGCAACCCATAACTCCACTTGCTCCCAAGACTGAAAAGGCTGAAATAGTCATTCTAGAGGTTGAGAAATGACACATTTCCAACTCACCAAGTCTCCACCCTTCACTTAACTCGTTTGCCACCAAACCCTTGCCTTTAGGGACATACCATGAGGGTTTGATCAAAAGGACCCCTCCCATCAACTCCAGGCCAAACTAACTGTGTAAACACCTCACTATAGACCCCCTTATAGGTAATCCATCACCAAACCTCTTCAATCATGAAGCAACCAACTTTCAACATGACTGGTGTCTGTTCAGGCTTAACCTCCATCAACAAATTATCATCCAACACTGCTCCTTCACCAAGCTTCTCTATTCTCTTGCATTAGATCATTATGATACAAAGAAATACATGGTTGTGGGATCGTGTACGTGTTAGCGGTGGTGCATATGGAGGATTTTGTGATCTAGATTCAAATTCAGGTGTCTTATTATCATTCCTTTTTGTTACTCTATGCTTGAGATTCTTCAGCTTGATATGAGTTTTAAACTCACCTCATACGGCAAAGAAGTATGACAAAAACATACTTCATATTTCTGGTATGGTTTTCAACATTCATTTCAATCTATGTTTTCTTGGAAACAGTCAAATTTTTAATGCTTTTATTTTAATAGAATTATACATTTCTAAATTAGAATTTTTGAAACCAGCACAGCCATTGCTAGAGCCAAGACAAGAGGTACCGCACAAGATCAGATAATCTATCCATTCATGACGTGGAGGCAACTTCGTGGGAGACTATTCCAACTGCACTATCTAGAGCACTTGGACCTCAGTCACAATGCCTCCTTCCCTCCTCTTGCCATCCCATCACACTTTCACAAGCTCAACAATTTAAGGCATTTAAGCTTGTACGACTCTATTTTCGTTGGTCAGATTCCAAGAGAGATTGGTAACATCTCTAGTTTAATTAAACATTTTCCATTCTTCTTAGACTTACAGATTTTCATGATGGTGATCTTGTTTAATTAAACATTTTCCATTCTTCTTAGACTTACAGATTTTCCTTTGTTAATTCATTTCAAGGATGTATTTGTGCAAACATTTATGTTGCAGCTTGCTGTATTGTCTAATCATCAAAATGGATGGGATACCCATATTCATCAAGTAAAGATTTATGGTCCCTATCCGTAAGTATTGTTGTTGCCTTCATATTTTGAAAGACTGTTTTAGTTCATTTTAGTATAAAATGGTGGCACTTTTTCTTTAGTTTCTATATCTTATGCTTAGTGAAAAATAAAACATTTTCATCATTTCTCATCATGTTTCTATTTTGTGCTGAAATAGAAATCCAATTCCCCTCCAGGAGTTCCAGTTTAATTCGCTTGAGTTTACGATGTATTCGAACCTCAGATAACAAGTGGATCTACATGTTCAAAACCTTACCTTTTATTTATTGAGCACAAAGCTTTGTATTTGATAGCCATACATTTTTCAAATATTTGAAAAGATAAAAATAACACTTAATAATTGAACTATGGGTGTATTTTAGTATGTCTCTTTTGTGCCTATGGGGTAGATTAGTACATTGATACCACACTGTGTTTTCCTATACATCTTTGTTTCGGTCTTGTGCTGTTCCATGAGAAATAAGCTTGAATTTCTTATGCTTGAGAAATGGAAATTCATTGTGTTGGCTTTGCATTCCATATTTTGTTGAAGATTTAGGGACTCTAAGTCTATGTGCTACATTATTTTCTTGTCAATTTTTTTGTGTGTTTATATTCTTCAATAAATCCTAATACATTGTATGATGGAAAGATTAACAACATAGGTTTTTGAAGATTACTATTTAATCACGATTGCTTTATCTCTGCTCTTTCTATCTTTATTACTTTAAATTCTAGATCAGATATATATTTCTTAGTCATTTTTGAAATGCTATTGTTTATGGTATTTTTTTTCTTTACGCCAACTATTGGTATTTATCAACTTTATGATTGCAGGTACTTATGGATCTTGTTGTTGACCACTCAGTACAGGTTGATGTGGCAAAAGATTAGAAAAAAATTTGACAAACGCATGCAATATTTCCTTGCTAATGGGGGGTCATGTTCTTATGATGATGAGACCAAAGGCGACATCAAGTGGGTATCACCAATGCATGTAGATTGATCAGTATCTGGTGTACTTTAATCTTGGGTGCATCACATAGTGGATTATTTTTTTGGAGCAGGAGATACCCCGGTGGCACCGCTTGGTACACTAGATACTGATCAATCTGCATGTATTGGTGATAATTCACCACCATTTCTTGGATCTACCCGTGTTACTAGCACGGGTGCGACACAGACGTCATTATTGATTGACAATAATGAATCAATGCCTATAAAATGTTCTCAGATTCCAGGTACTTTAAATAATTATTTTTTATATTGTAATATGCATTTATCTATTCATAACAAGTTTTGGATTGATTATCCCATGACATTTTTTGCAGGAAATGATATGTTTTATAAGAAACTTTATGACCTAACATTGCATATATTCGGGCCCACCATACGTAAAAGGTGGAACATCATAAGTGAACTAAGTTTATCCCACTATTTTTTTTTCATATCATTAATTGGTACAGTATTTTTCCTTTCATTCTGATCTTTTCTTTTAGTGGTTATATCTAACAATTTTGTGTTTTTCCTTAAAAGGTGGAATTTGCAAGAAAAAAGTTTAAAAGATCAGCTCATCAAAGATTTATAATTATGTTCATTGGCTAGTAATTTATTACCTCTAGTTGATTTGAATTATTCCCGTACAGGAAGGAATAGCAGTTGGCAGAACTTTTGCACTGTTCAAGAACTACAATATTGATGGCAATAAAGAGATGATTGCCATTGACACGATGAACATTGAAGGTTCATGCACATCTTGCTACATCACAACTGGTAATCACTCCAGCACTCCTAAATTGCTAAGCTACAAAATATTATTTAATTCTAAGTTTTTATTGAATTCAAAGCATTGTAGCTTGAATCTATTTTTCCAATTCAAGCTGCTTAAGAGAAAGGTGATTTGTCTATGTTTATTTTAAAAGCTTATTTTTCAATAGACATAATGAATGTCCTATGTGTAGGGTCAGCTTCCTGAATTCAGTCATGCAGCTTCCTGAATGTAGTCATGCTTGATTCAATTATTTATAACCCGTCTTTCAAATAACCCATCTTTCGAATAACTCATCTTTTGAATAGTAGTCATTTTTAGATTAAGTTTTGGTAGAATTTCAAAAATGTCATTTTTAGAATATATTATGTTAAGCATAATATTTTAATGAATTGCATGATGGTATTTGATATTGAAGAAGATAGTCCATACGACTACTGTTCTCCCTCCCCTTAACAGTTTATAACTTTATATATTATTTGTTATTTGATGTTTTGAGTAATCCAAGCAATAGCAATGTCATTAGCACCCATTCACCATAACCCTTCTCTTCTGAGCTCTTCTGCTTTGACACATCTCTAATCCACAGTCTTCATTACATGGATTGTTTATTGGGGACCTTAATAAAGTTTACAATGTACGCAGGATAATGAGATGGATAATGGATGAAGAGGAGCATCTTGCCAAGCTGAAGGAAGACACTTTGTAGTATGTTATTATAGATATGGGCCATAAGTTCTGAAAGCTTACATATTTGATGCATCATTTCTTTTTTGTAAAAGGATTTCCCTTCACTTGTAATCGGTTTTCTAGTAACAAAACTATGGAGCAGAATAAAATGGAATAAATGCACCCTAATTTTATCATATACAACCATTCCTGTTTCCTTTATTCTAGGATTTAGATATACAGCTGTATATGGTCAAACTCCAGCAGGTTTGGTTTGTATTGTACTTTGGTGTTGCTTTTCATTCTCTTTTTTCGCTTATGCAGCTGTAACCACTGTTGACACCAGTGGAATCAAAATGCTCAAAGAGCTCAAGAGAATAATTGAACTGAAAGGCCTTCAGGTAACTATTATCATAATTTTGGTTTGAACAAAATATTATTTTGGTTTAAACAATTTATTTTAAGTTTTGATTTGTTTATGTCATTCATCTAAAATCATTTAATAAGTGGGTATTATTGAATTAAGTAATAGCATTCCTAATAAATTTAATAAGTGGGTCTTATTGAATTAAGTAAAAGCATTCCTAATAAATCAACCAAAGAAATGAAAGCTTAGAATGTGTTGTTTAAACATGTTCAGCAGTATGTACTCTGTATAAAACATGTCAACTATATCAACACTTCATAGAATTTTGGTTTAAACAGTAAACTCTAAACTTTGACCTTTTTAAATTGCGTACTGTTTCATTACTGGCCTAGAACCTACATATAAATCAATAAAAATCCAAGTGCTCACCAAGCTTACAAGTTTTAAATAAGTGTGACTATCTTTATGTTATAACAAAATTTAACAAAAATCTATTTTGTATTGTAAACAATGTGAATTATACTAACAAGGAGTATACATGATCTTTAGCTTGCATTGAGCAACCCTGGGTCAGATCTCATGGAGAATCTTCAAAAGGAAAAGTTCACTAAAATTCTATGACCAAATTGGCTATTTCTTACAGTTGGTGAGGGTGTTGCAGTTTGTAGTTCTCTTCTCCAAGCTCATAAGCTCAATAGATAATTGAATGTCAACGGTAATAACCAGGCCGGTCTCTACAATTACAGTTTGCATGGTTAAAGACTAAACCTGAGAGTTACCCTTGTCTATCATTTCATTCTTATAATGAAGAATGTCCTCACTTACCTCGCTATATTTCTCTACTGAATATTACTTATAGTTTACAATACTCAAAGGTTGTAAGAAGCCATGGAGGCTTTGTTTTTAATTTGATGAATCACCTTGCAAGCTACAGTGGTGATTATGAAGATGTTAAATAATATGAATATAATGGAAGGGCTAAAATTTTGTTAAAATCTAATTAGAAACTTTTTTTTTGCCTATGTTCCCATCAAGCTTAAAACGTTATGTGGGAAGACTCGATACACTCTTTAGGAAATTTTACTATGGACCATCCAAACCTAGAAATCTTCTTTAAACAGCCACTTGTAATGTTAAAGAGATGAGAAGAGCTCTGCCTTTGAGGTTCAAATTACTCAAGAGCAAAGAACCCTGTAACAGCTGCTCTCTATCCTCTACTGTAACAATCAAACTGAGGAAATAGAATTCTAACTTCCTTGAAGCAAACCATCTTCCAGGTACTCACCTTCTTGGATGCATTTTTTGAGTAAAGCCTCTCTCACTGTTTTGTCTCCAAACATTTCTCCTATATTCCTTTGAGACTGTAATCTTCCATTTGACTGCAACCTTTTGAAGATCTCAGTCTCAAGGTAATGTATCCTCAATCAATGCTCCTTTTTTGAAGACTGATCCTCTGTCTCTGTCATTGAGACTATTCTTTGTCAAGGACCCATTTAATGCCTATAAACCTAAAACCACTTAGACCTTAACCCTATATGACCATTACATGACATTTTGACTCATTACATGGGATTTTCACTTATTACATTGCTTTTATAGCATTATTCCTTATTACATTACAATGACCTTTAGACTTGATTATGAATTTTGCTTTGAATATTGAGTCTAACATTGCAATTGAACATCTCTGAATGCCATTCCACTCCTAGGCTCAGGTGCCCTGTTGGATGCCCCAGCATCATCAACCAAGTGGTACAAATGATCAAATCCCATAGACGGTCTGTAGCTATGATAGAGTCTGAAAAGGTAGAGAGACCTACACTGGTGACTCAGAAGAAACTTCAGCTTTCAAAAACAAAGCCAATTAGGTTGGCAGACTTGTGGATCGGGCCGGCATTTGGTGGAAGAGGAAGAAAGATGACTAGAACTCTGGAGGCCCACTATAATGGATTTCTGTATTCAACCATGAGAGCAGAAGAGAGAGCTGATATCATGTATCAAAATATTAAACACGCATTCTTCCAGCCAGTAGAGAAGGAGATGATTACTTTGCTTCATTTTCATTTGCATAACCATATTATGGTGGGAACTAAGAAGACTAAGGATGTCCAGTTTTATGTGGAAGTAATGGACGTGGTCCAAACTTTAGGAGGGGCAAGAAGGTCCATCTATGATCCCCATGAAATTGAGGAAGAGCAGCAAGAGAGGCACATGAAAAATAAAATCAATGGAGAGTTTGAAGGGTTTGTTAAACGAGTAACAGAGCTATGGGAGCAGCCTCATCTAAAAGATTTTGAATTGGAGTTTGATATACCATTTAGAGAGCTAGGTTTTCATGGAGTTCCTTTCAAAGCCTCTGCTTTTATTGTTCCTACCGTAAACTATTTGGTAGAGTTGGTGGAATTGCCTTTCTTAGTAATAACCATTAGTGAGATTGAGATAGTTAACCTTGAGAGAGTAGGACTTGGGCAAAAGGCATTTGATATGGCTATTATTTTCAAAGACTTCAAGCGGGCTGTACTCCACATTGATGTTATTCCTCAATCTTCTCTTGATGGCATCAAAGAATGGCTAAACTCAATGGATATAAAGTATTATGAAAGCAGAATGAACTTGAACTGGTGGCCAATTTTGAAGACCATTACAGATGATCCAGATAAATTTATTGAAGATGGTGGCTGGGAATTTCTGAATTGGGAAATCCATCTTCCATTTGGGTGACAGAATCCAATAGATGCTTCAAAATGTTTGAAGTTCTTTCACCAAGCTTTATCAAATGGATCTCTCATGAGAATGAATGGAACAGTTAGCACTCATTGGTTCTAGGTGATTCTTACGGAGGTGAAGCACCGAGACTTCCTGGGAGGTCATCCATCCCTGTACTACTCCAACTCGAGCACACTTAACTACGGAATTTCCTCCCTGGTTAAACCCACTCTGCTTGCATCCTCATTTGCAAAACCTTCACCAAGTGTTGTGCCTTACGAACCAGTTGATGAGCTTAAGGGGCTTTCTAATCGATGGTTCATAAGGCACAACACTTGGTGAAGGTTTTGCAAATGAGAATGCAAGCAGAGTGGGTTTAACCAGGGAGGAAACTCTGTAGTTAAGTGCGCTCGAGTTGGTGTAGTACGGGAATGGGTGACCTCTCGGGAAGTCTCGGTGCTTCACCTCTGTGAGCATCAGCTAGAGCCAATGAGTGCTAACTGTTCCATTCATTCTCATGAGAGATGGGTTCGTGTGAACCACTACTCATGAATCACGGGTCAATGAGTTTGACTCAAAAAACTACACAGTTGAATGTTGATAGCAATATCACAATTTGACTTGCTGTGGAAAATATCTCCTACTTATTAATTGACGAGCTTAAGGGGCTTTCTAATGAATGGTTCATAACACATAACACTTGGTGAAGGTTTTGCAAATGAGGGTGCAAGCAGAGTGGGTTTAACCATGGAGGAAACTCCGTAGTTAAGCGTGCTCGAGCTGGAGTGGTACTGGGATGGATGACCTCCCGGGAAGTCCCGGTGCTTCACCTCCGTAAGCATCACCTAGAGCCAATGAGTGCTAACTGTTCCATTCATTCTTGTGAGAGATCCATTTGATAAAGCTTGGTGAAAGAACTTCAAACATTTTGAAGCATCTATTGGATTCTGTCACCCAAATGGAAGATGGATTTCCCAATTCAGAAATTCAGAGTTCTTTTCATTAACCTGTGATTCATGAGTAGTGGTTTACATGAACCCATCTCTCATGAGAATGAATGGAACAGTTACCACTCATTGGCTCTAGGTGATGCTTACGGAGGTGAAGCACCAGGACTTCCCAGAAGGTCATCCATCCCAGTACCACTCCAGCTCGAGCACGCTTAACTACGGAGTTTCCTCCATGGTTAAACCTACTCTTCTTGCATCCTCATTTGCAAAACCTTCACCAAGTGTTATGCCTTATGAATCATTCATTAGAAAGCCCCTTAAGCTCATCAATTAATAAGTAGGAGATATTTTCCACAGCAAGTCAAATTGTGATATTGCTATCAAGATTCAACTATGTAGTTTTTTGAGTCAAACTCATTGACCCATGATTCATGAGTAGTGGTTCACACCAAAGAATCAAAACTTAGACTCGGCAAGGCCGACTCGACTCGTGACTCACCGATGACTTGGCAACGACTCGGCTATGACTCGGCAAAAAAAATAAATAGAGATTTCTTAAAATTTAAAACTTGTTTCAGGCACCCATTATTGAATAAAGCTTAAAAACACATCACATCACATCTAAAGGTCAAATAACATCTAAAGGATATGGTTAAGAGAACAAAGTATAATCGATAATGAAGGGAACGAATGGTAATTGTTATGAATAGTCATGTCACTTCATTATGAACTAACATGTCATTTCTAATGTGAACAGTCACGTCTTTTCTTATTTGCTAGTTCAATATATATAGATATTCAAATGTGTAGATTCAATCAATAACCAAGGCAATTTGATCACTGTTTTTTCCATTACATTCACTGTCTTCATTCCATCTCTCCAATTTGAATCTTGTGGATCATTGATTCTTAGCATTTCAATCTTCATTGTCCCAAGGCGTTTGTCCTACTGTTCCCTTTAACAACTCATGAATGCTCATTGATGAATCATGGCTGTTCTAATTGATATTCTTGTGATACATCGTCAGCTATTCTCATTTCTTTATGATTCTTCTTATTTATTCATTGGCTAACTTTTTTGACATTCCTTGGACTGCTCTTCATGACCTATCATTTACTTACTGTTCTAATCCTTATTGTGACTGCTCTAACAGTGAATGTCACTGTTTCTAACAGTATATGTCATTTTTTCATCATGTAATCACTGCTATACATCACTGCTCTGATCGATTTTCTTTTCACTGCTATCACATTGCAAAACACTGCTTTTAATCATCTTTTATCAGTGACTTTTCATGACTAATGACTGCTTTAGGATTCATTCTTCTGTTTGCTGTCTTCTTTCTTTGAACACTGTCCTTGAACACTCACTGAAGACTACTGTCATCAGAAATTCATGAAGCCTACTGTCATTAGAGATTCATGAAGATGATCAATGTCCTTAGACATTGATGTGACTGTTTGTTAATTATCATGTCCTCTCATAACAATCATGATTTTCACCGATATTCTTCTGCATTTCTCCATTTCTGATCACTGTCATAAAAATGAAAGCCACTGTCCTCCAGCATACTATCTTCTACATCCTTTTGTTTGCTGCTCTCATTCGTGGATTATTGCTCATATCATTGTTATTATGACTGCATCATTGGCACAGTCTTCCTTCTTGAAACAGCAGATTATTGTCTTGTTCTAAGTGATTGTCACAATTTTTCTCATCCTTCAACAACATGTATATCACTATTGTTGACAAGTCTATGGCTCGGGCCTGCCGCGGCGCAGGTCATGAGGCACGGACCTGCGAGTTATGGCCATGACCCACTGACTCGGCGAGTCACGCGGGTCATGCCCCATAACTCGGCCCATGACTCGGCCGGGTCACCAAAACCCGGGAGCCATGGTTCGACCTGCGAGTCAGGATAACTTGCCTGACATGCTGCGGGTTTTGATACTCTGGTTCACACGAACCCATCTCTCATGAGAATGAATGGAACACTTAGCACTCATTGGCTCTAGGTGATGCTCACAGAGGTGAAGCACCGGGACTTCCCAAGAGGTCACCCATTCCAGTACTACTCCAACTCGAGCGCACTTAACTACGAAGTTTCCTCCCTGGTTAAACCCACTCTGCTTGCATTCTCATTTGCAAAACCTTCACCAAGTGTTGCGCCTTACAAACCAGTTGATGAGCTTAAGGGGCTTTCTAATCGATGGTTCATAAGGCACAAAACTTGGTGAAGGTTTTGCAAATGAGAATGCAAGCAGAGTGGGTTTAACCAGGGAGGAAACTCTGTAGTTAAGTGCACTCGAGTTGGAGTAGTACTGGGATGGGTGACCTCTCGGGAAGTCCCGGTGCTTCACCTTTGTGAGCATCAGCTAGAACCAATGAGTGCTAAGTGTTCCATTCATTCTCATGAGAGATGGGTTCGTGTGAACCACTACTCATGAATCACGGGTCAATGAGTTTGACTCAAAAAACTACACAGTTGAATGTTGATAGCAATATCATAATTTGACTTGCTGTGGAAAATATCTCCTACTTATTAATTGATGAGCTTAAGGGGCTTTCTAATGAATGGTTCATAAGGCATAACACTTGGTGAAGGTTTTGCAAATGAGGATGCAAGTAGAGTGGGTTTAACCATGGAGGAAACTCCGTAGTTAAGCGTGCTCGAGCTGGAGTGGTACTGGGATGGACGACCTCCCAGGAAGTCTCGGTGCTTCACCTCCGTAAGCATCACCTAGAGCCAATGAGTGCTAACTGTTCCATTCATTCTCATGAGAGATGGGTTCATGTAAACCACTACTCATGAATCACAAGTTAATGAAAAGACCAAATTTGAGGTCAATAAACATGGCAAACTGAATCAATGACTTGAAAGAATTTTTTTAGCTTGCTACTACAGGCTGACTGAACTCCACATTTTTTAAGTGCTTGGAACCCATGAATAGTTCATTGCTTCTATCTTCTAGCCATATTAATCTTTGATGTTCATGCATCTCACATCTTTTTCCATTCTACTCACATCTTTTTCGCTACATTCTTGATATCAATTTCTTTTGGGGATTTGTTAAACAGCTCACTGGTTTTTTTTGTATGTCCATATCTTGCTTACATACTGAATTATTCCTTATTACATTACAATGACCTTTAGACTTGATTATGAATTTTGCTTTGAATATTGAGTCTAACATTGCAATTGAACATCTCTGAATGTCATTCCACTCCTAGGCTCAGGTGCCCTGCTGGATGCCCCAGCATCATCAACCAAGTGGTACAAATGATCAAATCCCACAGACGGTCTGTAGCTATGACAGAGTCTAAAAAGGTAGAGAGACCTACACTGGTGACTCAGAAGAAACTTCAGCTTTCAAAAACAAAGCCAATTAGGTTGGCAGACTTGTGGATCGGGCCGGCATTTGGTGGAAGAGGAAGAAAGATGACTAGAACTCTGGAGGCCCACTATAATGGATTTCTGTATTCAACCATGAGAGCAGAAGAGAGAGCTGATATCATGTATCAAAATATTAAACACGCATTCTTCCAGCCAGCAGAGAAGGAGATGATTACTTTGCTTCATTTTCATTTGCATAACCATATTATGGTGGGAACTAAGAAGACTAAGGATGTCCAATTTTATGTGGAAGTAATGGACGTGGTCCAAACTTTAGGAGGGGCAAGAAGGTCCATGTATGATCTTGATGAAATTGAGGAAGAGCAGCAAGAGAGGGACAGGAAAAATCAAATCAATGGAGAGTTTGAAGGGTTTGTTAAACGAGTAACAGAGCTATGGAAGCAGCCTCATCTAAAAGATTTTGAACTGGAGTTTGATATACCATTTAGAGAGCTAGGTTTTCATGGAGTTCCTTTCAAAGCCTCTGCTTTTATTGTTCCTACCGTAAACTGTTTGGTAGAGTTGGTGGAATTGCCTTTCTTAGTAATAACCATTAGTGAGATTGAGATAGTTAACCTTGAGAGAGTAGGACTTGGGCAAAAGGCATTTGATATGGCTATTGTTTTCAAAGACTTCAAGCGGGATGTACTCCGCATTGATGTTATTCCTCAATCTTCTCTTGATGGCATCAAAGAATGGCTAAACTCAATGGATATAAAGTATTATGAAAGCAGAATGAACTTGAACTGGTGGCCAATTTTGAAGACCATTTCAGATGATCCAGATAAATTTATTAAAGATGGTGGCTGGGAATTTCTGAATTGGGAAATCCATCTTCCATTTGGGTGACAGAATCCAATAGATGCTTCAAAATGTTTGAAGTTATTTCACCAAGCTTTATCAAATGGATCTCTCAGGAGAATGAATGGAACAGTTAGCACTCATTGGCTCTAGGTGATGCTTACGGAGGTGAAGCACCGAGACTTCCCAGGAGGTCATCCATCCCAGTACCACTCCAGCTTGAGCACGCTTAACTATGGAGTTTCCTCCATGGTTAAACCCACTCTTCTTGCATCCTCATTTGCAAAACCTTCACCAAGTGTTATGCCTTATGAACCATTCATTAGAAAGCCCCTTAAGCTCATCAATTAATAAGTAGGAGATATTTTCCACAGCAAGTCAAATTGTGATATTGCTATCAAGATTCAACTGTGTAGTTTTTTGAGTCAAACTCATTGACCCATGATTCATGAGTAGTGGTTCACACAAACCCATCTCTCATGAGAATGAATGGAACAGTTAGCACTCATTGGCTCTAGCTGATGCTCACAGAGGTGAAGCACCGGGACTTCCCAAGAGGTCACCCATTCCGGTACTACACCAACTCGAGCGCACTTAACTACGGAGTTTCCTCCCTGGTTAAACCCACTCTGCTTGCATTCTCATTTGCAAAACCTTCACCAAGTGTTGCGCCTTACAAACCAGTTGATGAGCTTAAGGGGATTTCTAATCGATGGTTCATAAGGCACAACAATTGGTGAAGGTTTTGCAAATGAGAATGCAAGCAGAGTGGGTTTAACCATGGAGGAAACTCCATAGTTAAGTGCGCTCGAGTTGGAGTAGTACTGGGATGGGTGACCTCTCGGGAAGTCGCAGTGCTTCACCTCTGTGAGCATCAGCTAGAACCAATGAGTGCTAAGTGTTCCATTCATTCTCATGAGAGATGGGTTCATGTGAACCACTACTCATGAATCACGGGTCAATGAGTTTGACTCAAAAAACTACACAGTTGAATGTTGATAGCAATATCACAATTTGACTTGTTGTGGAAAATATCTCCTACTTATTAATTGACGAGCTTAAGGGGCTTTCTAATGAATGGTTCATAAGGCATAACACTTGGTGAAGGTTTTGCAAATGAGGATGCAAGCAGAGTGGGTTTAACCATGGAGGAAACTCCGTAGTTAAGCGTGCTCGAGCTGGAGTGGTACTGGGATGGATGACCTCTCGGGAAGTCTCGGTGCTTCACCTCCGTAAGCATCACCTAGAGCCAATGAGTGCTAACTGTTCCATTCATTCTCATGAGAGATGGGTTCATGTAAACCACTACTCATGAATCATAGGTTAATGAAAAGAACTCTGAATTTCTGAATTGGGAAATCCATCTTCCATTTGGGTGACAGAATCCAATAGATGCTTCAAAATGTTTGAAGTTCTTTCACCAAGCTTTATCAAATGGATCTCTCACGAGAATGAATGGAACAGTTAGCACTCATTGGCTCTAGGTGATGCTTACGGAGGTGAAGCACCGAGACTTCTCGGGAGGTCATCCATCCCAGTACCACTCCAGCTCGAGCACGCTTAACTACGAAGTTTCCTCCATGGTTAAACCCACTCTGCTTGCATCCTCATTTGCAAAACCTTCACCAAGTGTTATGCCTTATGAACCATTCATTAGAAAGCCCCTTAAGCTCGTCAATTAATAAGTAGGAGATATTTTCCACAGCAAGTCAAATTGTGATATTGCTATCAAGATTCAACTGTGTAGTTTTTTGAGTCAAACTCATTGACCCGTGATTCATGAGTAGTGGTTCACATGAACCCATCTCTCATGAGAATGAATGGAACAGTTAGCACTCATTGGCTCTAGCTGATGCTCACAGAGGTGAAGCACCGGGACTTCCTGAGAGGTCACCCATTCTGGTACTACACCAACTCGAGCGCACTTAACTACGGAGTTTCCTCCCTGGTTAAACCCACTCTGCTTGCATTCTCATTTGCAAAACCTTCACCAAGTGTTGCACCTTACGAACCAGTTGATGAGCTTAAGGGGCTTTCTAATCGATGGTTCATAAGGCACAACACTTGGTGAAGGTTTTGCAAATGAGAATGCAAGCAGAGTGGGTTTAACCACGGAGGAAACTCCGTAGTTAAGTGCGCTCGAGTTGGAGTAGTACTGGGATGGGTGACCTCTCGGGAAGTCCCGGTGCTTCACCTCTGTGAGCATCAGCTAGAGCCAATGAGTGCTAACTGTTGCATTCATTCTCATGAGAGATGGGTTCATATGAACCACTACTCATGAATCACGGGTCAATGAGTTTGACTCAAAAAACTACACAGTTGAATGTTGATAGCAATATCACAATTTGACTTGCTGTGGAAAATATCTCCTACTTATTAATTGACGAGCTTAAGGGGCTTTCTAATGAATGGTTCATAAGGCATAACACTTGGTGAAGGTTTTGCAAATGAGGATGCAAGCAGAGTGGGTTTAACCATGGAGGAAACTCCGTAGTTAAGCGTGCTCGAGCTGGAGTGGTACTGGGATGGATGACCTCCCAGGAAGTCTCGGTGCTTCACTCCGTAAGCATCACCTAGAGCCAATGAGTGGTAACTGTTCCATTCATTCTCATGAGAGATGGGTTTATGTAAACCGCTACTCATGAATCACAGGTTAATGAAAAGAACTTTAAATTCACCTTACGTAGGTAACATTGTTTTTTTTTTAAAAAAAAATAACATTGGTCGAAATTTCGACCAATGCCACCAAAAAACTCCACCAAAGGATGGTCAAAATTTCGACCACAATAAGAAAATTTCGACCAACAAAATTTTGACCAAAACAACAAAATTTCGACCATCTTATCCGTCGAACGTATAGCATCTCGGTCGAACATTTGATGTTTTCGTCAAAAATTTCGACCAATATTTGGTGGAAATTTTTGCTGCCACCGGTCGAAATTTTGATTAATATCAGGTGGATATTTGTTTGACAATTGGTCAAAATTTTGACCATTATAAAAAAATGACGACAGTTTTGAATCATGGACTCAGTCAAATTTTTGACCTCTGTTTTAGTCGAATTTTGACTGATTATAAATACGTGGAAAATTCGACAAAAAAACACCGACGACAATGTTAGTCGTAAATTTGACTAATTTTGGTCGAAATTTCAACCAATTCTTGGTCGAAATTTGAAGCCAAATTTACTAGTGGGGTTGTAAATGTTGTGCAGTTCCATTTGGGAATAGTGTGGGAAATGCCATATCAAGTAAACCCTCAGTGTTGTACTCATTTGCAGGAGATGACTCTATCTCTGGCCAATTCATAATGTCATCTATGTTGTCTTGAAGTTGCAGTTTTTGCTTAATAATTTGTAGTTCACGAGCTATTTTTGGTTGTCTAGTCATAAATGACGATGTGTATATTGTGTTGTTTTCATTAGATTCTTCATCAATGTCCATTTCATTATTTGCCATTGTGATGTCTTCATTTGTTTCAATGCTTTTGAGCATACTTGAAACATCTGTTCTTATTTCAGGGATCTCTGCTAGATACTTATCATGAATAATGATGTCCTTATAGTATGGATTATATTTCATTTGTATTGTAATGCATCTATAATGTGCCTCTTGCTTACATAACAATCATAGTACTGACCTGTTGTATGCATTTTTCAAACTATGAGTATATCTAGATCTTGTATTCTACGTGGAAGCTTCTTTGCTATGTTGTTTATGTCTTATGCAAAGCTTATTGTGTGACCCCTGTATTTATATTGGCCTCCAAAGTTTTGAGTTACTTGCAATACTGGGTTGATTCTAGCGATAAGCATTTCTTCCACCTGGCTCAATCTTTTGAGTATAATAGGTTGTTCTCCTGGGTCCATGTTGTTGTCCAATAATAATCGATGTATGCCTTTCTCATGGAAGCATCTTTTGCATGTTGGTGTTGTATTTGATGATTGGAAGTGCATCCCCAGGTAACATTCTTTGCATATAGTGCATATTCGTAAGTTGGGTAATGCATCTATCCTTTGGCGGAATTGTTTGCTTGCCATTGTGTAGTCATTTATGCGGACTATTCTTTGTCGCTTGTTCCTTTGTTGTTGTAATGGATTTTGTTCATTTTGAGATGGGTGGTCCTGTAACCGTGCTTGTATTTGTTGTGACAAAATTTGAACTTGTTGTAATCTTTTAGCTCTTCTACGTGCAGCTATTGCCTCTTTATTACGAGCATAGTATTCTTGATTTCTTTTCCTATTCTATTGTTGCTGAAGCTCAAAAAGTGGAGTTTCTACGACATGGTTTTTGGTTGGAGTTTCCATATGTTGCATTCTATAAGTATAATAATTTCTTTTGTTAGTTAAATCTTTGGAAAACATGTGAATGAATAATCTAAATAAGTTATTACATAATAAGTTGGGAAGTTTTGGATATGTATTGTTACCTTTATGGTTTTAAGGTAGTCCTGTAATATCAATATGACCTGCAATATACCTGCAATGTTGTAAATAAGTTTTGCTTTTGTATTCATGTTCTCAACTTTGCTTTTATAAAAATTGTACAAGAATATGAAATCAAGGTGAACTTTAGAGTAAACATATTTGTGCAATTGTTGTATACAAATTCACATTTTATTATAATCAGCACAAAATGAGTTACATGGAATTGGGAGGACAGTTTTGTAGAAAGATAGAATGTACAACAGAGTTAAATACATTGTTTACATTGAGAAGAGCAGGTAGTATAATTTTTGTTTACATTAGAATTTTTCATCATGGCAAACTGATTGTACTAGCAGACATCTCTTGGATTTTAGAAAGTAGGATACTACTTTCATCAATGAAGTCTATTTGTTGGATCCCTGTTATGATTGCCTTTACTCAAGATATATTGTTGTACATCTCTTTCTTGCATGCTAACTTGAAAACATATTCCCTATTGATTACATCTATTATGATTTGTTCATTGTCTTTCTCTGCATCTTGGTCAAATTGTAATGAGTACAATTCTTTTGCAGACATTTTCATAAGTTGTGTTGCCCCTTCATCGAATGCAATAGCCCACATTATGTATGTATGATCCTGCAACTTTATTTGTAGTAGATAACTATAATTGCACTCGGCTGGATTTACATTGCACTTTGAACAAAACCAATTGCCTTTTTTATCTTGAGTCAATGCCTTTTTGCATTTTCATCCACCTAACTGAGTGGGGCATGCTGGGTAGCAAATCTCACCTTTTTTTATGAACAAGTTTGTTGCTCTTAATGTACATTGTAGGGATTTAGTTGTAATTGAAGTCTTTTCTTGAATTTCTGAAATGGTCATTCATGGAGCACTTGTAGGTGTTATATTCAGCCTTGTTATAGTTGATTGCAAATTTGATCCCATTTCTTTGAACCGTTTCTTCAAATCTGATGTATCTTGCATTTCTGGGTCTATTGCTAGATTAGTAGTATTTGATGTGTTGAGCACCTTTCCATTGTATTCAGAAACATGACAATTTTTTGCTGCGAGAACAATTGGTTCCTGGCTTTGATTCTTCTGTTCTATTTGATCACCTACCTTTCCTACTATTGGTCCCCAAAGAGTGATAGCTATACATTTCTCGGACATATCTAACAGTGTTATTGTACGTCGTGGAACTTCAGTTCCATCTTGTCTCCTTATTGTTGATTTTGAGCTGACAGTTATGACAATTCCAATTGCATCAATATTTGAGTTGTTGGTCTTTCCCAGTATGTCATTGATAGGTGTGAAGTTGTACTGGTGCTTTGGAATTAACAAGTCATCTTCACATTGGGTTGCTTTTGAGTCATCTGCCAAAGAAATTTCTAATCCACTATTCAATTTGTTATATTTTTTATTTGCTGTCTTTATTGCTCCGCCTGAAATTTCATATATTGCACCCATCTCTATATTGTTGTAGTGGACATTAGCTGCATCATTGAAACATGTGATGCTTGTTTCAGTTCCTTCTGTATCTATTATGTCGAAGCTAAATAGCTGGCCAATACCTTTATGGTTTGTATATTG
The DNA here is from genome assembly GCA_027943335.1 of Chamaecyparis obtusa. NCBI lineage: Eukaryota > Viridiplantae > Streptophyta > Pinopsida > Cupressales > Cupressaceae > Chamaecyparis > Chamaecyparis obtusa. The sequence goes on along the minus strand of BSBK01006771.1, from coordinate 2,974,551 downwards.
TTTTATTTCATTCTTCATTGTGACACGGGCTTTTATGGTCCATCTTGGTTGATATGGATTCAAGTCCTTAATAGGTGTGATTGTGGGAGGTGGTTTTGACTTTGTTGTTGGAGATTGTATACCAAATAGTAGCCTTCGACGAGCTGATGGTTGGGGTGGTATAGTATTGCTAAATTGAGAAGCAATGGGTAAAGGCTCATCCACATTTTCTTTTGTACATTCATTATGCTCAGGTTCAATAGGAAGTGGCTTGCCAAATATGTGCTACTTTGTAGATATGATCTCAAGATCACCAATGACGATCCACCTATATAGTTGTCAGAATTCTACTTATTAGTATGGAATAGTTTAAATACTTTGAAATTGATGAAACTATGTGTTACTAAAGATTTTAATTTTTGGTTGTACTAACCAGTATGTACTTATCTTGGGGCTGCTATACTTTGTCAATCGAATGAGCATTCCAACAACCATATCCTTTGTGATTATAAAATGATTGTACCTTGTAGGTAATGATGCTCTTTGGGCATGCATTGCATCAGATAGATATAGTTTATATCGTTTGTTGTACTCATTCTTATCTCCAAACTTAGAGATAGCTACTATTTTTACAATCGGTTCATGAAGCAATTGTCCACTATAGATTGTATTTATTGCATCTGTAGTGAGTTCTATAGCTTTGTTCTGTAATTTGAGTTGTCCATTGTCGGTCATGCTTATTGCATCTTGTGTTTCATCTGTAGACATGGTGTGTAAGGTGTGCTTGTTTCTGCAAAACCATTTCAAATGTAAGTTTTTAAATTTTTTGGGAATTTGTTGTTCTATTTTTTAATGTACTCTTAATCATGTCTATTGCTTTCAAGTGGTAGTAATTAGTGTTCAAACTTCTACGATTAATATATGTGTACTTTGACTAAAGACATTTCAGCATAGATGAGTTTACGTTGTCTAAAAGTTGTGCAGGTTTGAATTAGATTGTCACTTTGCTTTTACAACTAAATTTGAAAGTACAATTCATGAAGAAACTAAAATGAGTGGAATAGAATATGAAAAATACAGCTAGAGAGAGAGAGAGAGAGAACCTGGTTAAGTTTATTCGAATGTTGAGCGAAAAGCTGTTAAGAAAACAATTGATGAATTTCATGACATGTATGAGATATATAATTGGAGAAATTAAGCAAAATTATGTACAGAAGGGACATACTATTATTGCAAGGCAATTGTAGAGGAGATATGCATCAGTCTATTGTACACTGCATCCATTAGCAAGGGGCTTGTTCCATAACATAATTCTGTAGAACATTGACATTAAAATTACCGTTAGTATTTCTTTCTATCTATGTATCTCTACCTTTCTATATATCACAAATAATATTAACGTTAATTGAAAGATAATCTTGAAATATTAAAAATTATAAAATTTAGTGTAAATAATTGAATTCTTTAATAAATAAAATTAAGAAAACTCAATATTAAAACATAACAAAGTATTATATTTTTAAAAAAATTAAGTAAATGGAAAAATTATAATGGTATTTGAAATAAAATATTAAGTATTATATTTTTTCTTCTATATTGGTTATAATTATATAATTGTTTGATTATTCATCAAAAAGTTATGTAATTATTTTATCATTTCTTCATATTGTAGATTCTAAAGTTTCATTTTTAATGGAAAATATCATTGAAGTTGCATCTTTTAAAACTTATCAATATTTTTAACAGATTTTTTTAAAAAAAAAATTAATATTAAATATTAATAATAATTAAAAATTTAATATTATTTAAATTAATATTATGTACATTGTATGGCTGTCTGTTTTTCTCTCCATTGTATATAGTGACTTTCATAAGAGTTGGTTTTAAAGAGCATGTGCCCTAACTGTAGAATAGGCCTATAGGCAGGGTTTCAAAGACGAGGCAACATTTGAACGTTGCCATGAAAGAACCGAAAAGCCTGTGGCCTGACTACACAATAGCCCGATGGTCGGGGTAACAGAGTTAAGCGGTCGAGGTAATAGAGTTAAGAGCATAGGCAACGATAGAGCTTTTCTACTAAAGGAATGAAAATCCTCGTGGTCTGAAAACCTCATAATCTCATGGTCAGAGTCAACATAATCTGTGGGCATTTTCTTGAAGGTTGATTTGATAGTCAAGTATAAAAGAATAGTACAAAGAAGACATAGCCATTGGTATCTTTATCTTCAAGTTAAAAGAAAACTTATTATCATCCCACCTAACACCAGGTGATGTTATAATTCTAATTTTATTTTTAATAAAATTAAGCAGTGTATTTAATTGTACAATTTGACAGCATGTATTAGAGAAACCTACAGTTGAATTTGGGATTATTGGGAACTGATGAAGCTCTCATTGGAGACCTACGAACAAAAAGTCTGGTTCAATTCTTTGACAAGTATGGAAACAATTTCTTTTAAGCTTTTAATGCCTGAGACACTGTTTGTTCTCCCTTGGGGGATGAATCCAAAGTAATGTACAGAAAGCTCAGTGGTGCATGTCAATTTTGTTAGTGGTAGATGTTAACCTTAGTCCTTAATGAACAATGTTTTAACATCGACATTTTGTATCCCACAGTTCACAAGTTAAAGCCAAAAATAACAATTTGATGTCAGAGATCAGCTTATAAAGTCTTTTATCATCCAGGCAAGTAATACAATTCTACTTACCATCTGCATATCAAAAGAAAACATTTGTAAAATAAGGTTCACCTGCTCTCCATAAAACAATCTTGATTAAAGATTAACTCCAACTATGAAAAGGATTTCATATACTCCCATCAGGTATTATATGGATCTATGCATCTCCAACACCACACATTATAAAGCAATGAGTGCAAATGGAATGCTAGTATGAAAAACCAACTGCAGTTTAAGTCAGAAGTCTGAAAAACCCTTATTCATTCAAAATATTGGCCATGCTTGCTTTACTCTAAATAGATTTTGTGCTAATCGAAATATAGTCAACTACCTTACATTGAAAAACATGATAACGTGCAAGTTGCCTGGGGCCTCTTAACATCCAATACAAGAAATCTGGAATGGTGAATGCAGCTAATTTATGCAAAGATGGTTTTCATGATGGCACCAATTACACTATACACTCAATACTTTTCACAATTAACAAGCACAATCTAGCAGCATACAAATTGCTTATGCTTTCACAGTAGGATAAATATGCATTCAACAGAATTTTTCAATATTGATGGACACATTCTGCCATATAGGTAGCTAGTGTCTAAACATCTTAATGGAACCTATAATTGACAATGAACCCCACAAGAAAAACTTTTCGATTGCATACTAAATTTTAATATAGCGATGCTTCTATTCTTCCCAGTATATATCTAGTAAACATCTATCCTATAGATGCAGAAACCATTAATTTGGAAGCAAATCCATAACAACAGAACCCAGTTTTAAGTATTGAAATATGTAGTCGACTTTAACTACTAAACCTTTGATGCATGGCTGGGACTCTATTTTTTCTGACTGCAAAGCATTTTTCTTTGTATAAACATCTCCATAATGTTTTATATAAGTGGTGTCGCCATGTATATTTAGTTTTTTTTAATTCACAATGGTTGGTTATGAGGTTGACCCTATGCCCTTTGCTGCAAAATGAACATTTGGTCTGATTTGATAATTTGTCCTTTGGTCAACCATTTGCAATGAATGGACTTCAAATTTGTTATGATGACAACACTTAATATCATTTAGTACATTATTGGAGTTGTTGCTTTTGTTGTTACTGTTGTCATTCTTGTGTTCAATGCAAATACAGAATACAGAATACTAACCCAAGACAGAATACTTCCATTGGTCTTAATTTGAAATGTCATGCTATGTTAGATGGAAATACCATTGGATATTAATCTCATATATTATGCTGAATTAGAAAAATGATACTAATCTCACATATGTCCTACTCATTGAATTTGATCAATGTGACATTTCAGGAACAGATCTTATCATTCCACTTGTAAAATTCTTTTACAGGGCCAACTGACACCAGTCTAAATATATTCACAATATGTAATCTTACAAACCAAAATTGGTATTGAAAACAAAACATATACAGCCTTTGGATGCAAGGCGGGGTAGCAAGTTTTTCACAGATCTTGCAACTGTGTACAAGCAAAATTGTAGGTACAAATTTCACAGAGGATATTCAAATCCATGACAAATATGTACATAGGGTGACATGTGTAGGAAATCAAATCACTTCAGAAAGATTGATCAAATGCAGCTTTCAGTTCATTCACACCTCCTACATTGTAATATTGATCATAAGCCAACTCCTGCAAGAGGTTACAGAGAGCTTGTAGATGGTTGCAGACCAAATTGAATTTTTCAAATGCATCCTGTATATTTGCGATTTGCATGTGTTGTACATTTTTTGCACTAATACCAGTATCTATAATGCATCTAGTTATATCTTCGCAGGTCGTTCGCAACATATCTGACAACATTATAATATCGGTTCTTTGGGGTCCCATCTAGTTGATCGATGTGGACATTCCTATAGGTGTTGGTGCCCTTTGCTCGAAATCATCAGTCGAAATATCAATTATTTCATTACACTGTTGGTTGGCTTGTTGATTGTCTGCCATTATCTGGAAAGCAGGTATATGATATAAGCTAAAACTAAACAACCTACAAAAATTTGTAGAAACTCCAAATTTAAAAAAAATAGAATGATTAAAATGTCCTAGTAGACATGACATATATTCTATTTGAACCCATGCAGGTTATGGGGCTTTTTATAATGTATAATTGATGAAACTTTTTTTTTTATTATGACTTTGTCATTGCATATCTGAAAATACTCACAAGGGCCAACAACAATGGGATGTGTAAGAATTATATTATAAAATGCTCAAGTAGATAAGCAGTTTGGTCTACTGAAAAGAGAAAAGAAAGATAAATATAAGAAAAGTAAAAACCGAAGGATATATCTACAAGCCTCAAACAAAATCTTATACCTCTAGGATAACATCATAACAGCAATGCTAACAGCTAAGGAATGCTTATTCTGTAGCATAGTCTCACTCTCAAAAGCAAGATGTTCTCAAAGCTTTTAAAAGACTTTGAAAAATATATGAACTTCAACTCCCCTGTTTTCCTAACTTTCAATAATGCTAAACGGATGCTAAAAAATTTGATGGTAAACTCCCCTAATTTCTCAATCTTATCCTCAAATATTTCCATCAGAGTAAGCACTAAATGGACAGATAAAAAAGATATAACTTATACTGAAGAACTTCATTCATTCTGTCTTGGTTGGCAATCTGAGGCTACTGATAGGTAAAAATTAATTATCATGTGCACAGAGTAAATATGCCAGAAAAGGGAACTTTTCTTCTAGTTATAATATAAAAATTAATAATAAATGCGTGGCAAACTCTAAGCTCCCCAAATGCTTCACGAAACTGAAGAACCACCAGGCTTGACAGAAATTTTACCAAACATAATGTCATTGGGGTGAAGGCCCTTCCATAACTTATTTTTCTTTCGGGAGGGAGGACAAATACTGATCCTAATTAGGATTTTCCATGGAAGACAAACAAGTAAATATGAGACAATATTTTGTGAAACATTACTCACAAAAGATGAATTTTGATGTATTTCTACTAAAATATCAATATAAATATGCAAAGATTAACCCCAAATTAAGCAATTGGATCTCACTTGAGCTTTATTGATAGTTTGGGAAATGGCGAGTGTAATCTTGGCTGTGATATCATTGTGCGTTAGCGTGTATGTCCTGGGGACAGAAGCTATGAAGGAGCCAAGCAGAAGCCAAGGGTAACAAAATGTCCATGTCATTAGGTGTTCTTACCCAACCAACTTTTTAAAAACAATCAGATTGAACACAATAACGACTTAGCACTATTGATTTGCTATAAGAAAATTTGGAGTTTGATACAAAAAAGCATATATTACACCCCCCTAACAAATTAATGAAATTATTTTCTTCAAAGACAAGAAAATGAGCATCAAAGCATTTGCGAATATAGTGCAAAGCTACAAATTCAATCACATTAAAAGTATATTGAACGAAGCCTTTTTCTGCCATCCATTTTGCCCAGAAGAGTTAAGGGAAGAAATTAAATCAATATTTAAGGACACAATGATAGAGGATTTATTGGACTGCAATTTTCATTCATAATTTTTCTAAAAATTGATAAATTGTTTTCCATCGAGGCATTTAAGAGGGATACAAAAGAGAGCATGGAAATTCAGAGCTAAAACGTTACCTGGAAGAATCAGGTCGGCAAAAATGATGGAGTCCTCTCTGTTAGGTAAAGGGGGCATTGCATATAGAGGGGAAAATAGATAAGCTAGAACCATTGGACATGAATCCACCAAAATGAAAATACAGACATTGCAGAATGAACCAGTTAATACCTGTATGCTACAACACCTTTGCTAAACGAAAGGAAAATCTATTGAAGTTTCTTAGCGGCATTATTTATAGGCTAAATTGGTAATGATAATTTAGTCAGGAGGGGGGATAATGGGTAGATAGGGGATAATGGGTAGACAACATAATGCGTATTCAGTTGTTCAATTAATGAGCAACTAAATGTCCATAATGCAGACCTTAACCCCAACATCTGCCAAAATGTGAGCAAACAAAAATCTGGGAAATTTTCCCAGCCTCTACTTCTATATTAGATGGAGGGAAATTAATTCCTCAGAATGTGTCCTGCACGTGTGTGGGCGCATGGGCCCAGCGCAACTGGCACTCTTCATTATTGGCTGCTTTGTAATCATGATTTTCGTCTCCCATTATGGCTGTTAATAATATTCCCAATGGATGAGACTGCAGCCACTTTTTAAATAATGAAACATTAATGCCTTTGATTCACTGGAAAATGTCTATCGGAAAAGTTTTTCCGTATCAGACACTTTTCCATCAGTGGGAAAGCCCACAATAAAAAGCCTATCAGCTTAATAAATGATGATTAAGGATTTTGTTCATTGAATGTGTTTCAGGGTATTACATAGATTAGATGTTGATATCATTTGATGTTATGTTTATGTTTTATATCAATTTATGGTACTGATCCCATACTGGCATGTGTATGGTTGTCATGTGTTTGTATTTGTTTGACGTGTTTGTTTGGTAGAGGATGGAGGCATACTTATGCGCTTAGTCAAGATCCACATGACTGATCGTACCCTATCATTGTTTGTTATATATTATTGTATGTACATGCTTCGTCTTGTGGTGACAGGTTCGCAGGTATAGGGCATCGTCTTCCCTAAATTGGCAGGAGTGAGTGTGCCCACAAACATTCATCTCAATGGTAAAGAGGGGAGATAATACACAGACCCAAACCCTAACCTAAGCCAAATTGTCCTAGGATAGGACAAGTGTCGGTTTGACTTCCCTACCCAAATTCATCTGGTTGGCATGAATTCGTGGATCCCTTCTCCTGAGTTTGTTTGATTTATTGTGTTTGATTTTTACTCTGCATGATTCAGTTGATTTATGATTATGTGGGTGATTATTGATTTATTGATAATAGTTGAATTATGTTAATTTAGATTATTTTATGTGAATAGCATTGTTAGGTGCATAGTTGAATTTAATGTTTAATTATGCTTCTAGGATTTAATTGAGGGAATTAAATTGAAGTTAATTATTTTAGTATTGGAAATTAATATTGATTATGTCCTAAGTTTATTTTGATGAAATTTAATTAAAATCAAATAATTCAATATTTGGATTTAATTGAGTATTTTATTGAGAATTGGATTTTATTATGTTTGGTGTGAGTGTGCCCTATCTGATTATCATTCCTGGTTGATCATTGGGCTCATGATATATTGTATTCTGTTTGTGGTATCTCTGTAACCATATCTAATTCTTTTGTGTGAAAATGGATGAGGTTACGTAGTTGTATACCTGATTAGATCTAGGAGAGATCTGTGAGCCTAGGGTAGTTTACCTGGACATGTAGTAGGATGTGGCTTGCAATAAGCACCGGGGCCCACAAGTGGCTACCAGGATCACTTATTGTAAAGTTTTAGTAATCAAGTGATAACCTAATATAATTAAGGGGTATTTAATTGAACCTAATAAGATATAAGTCCTCACCCATGCTTGAGTGCTAGTATAGGCTGAGATGGTGTTGAGAAGATGACTAGCCCCCTTTTAAGGGATGAGTTGGCATAGTTGATGATTTCGTCAGTACGAGAGGTCATTGATATCGTGTATGGTGACTTGAGTGCCGGGATCCAGAGAGATTACGAGGACAAAACTCAAGGGTTAGACGTACATGATGACACCTTCCTATGCATAATCTAGTTATTCTACATGTCTCGGTTGCCTCTGGAATAGTAAGTTGTACCTATATCTTTATCATGTGTATCTTGAGTTAGAGTCCTTTTCAGGATCCTTCTACTTAAAGTTTTATCCTTGTTTTGTTTTGGTTTCCGATTAGGGTTTGTGATTATCTCCTCAGCACAGTGGGGTAGGCCTTTGTGGTTCTACATGGATGGGTGGTAGTGATTCTTTACCATTTGAGATTCGACATCCTGGTGTCAGTGCTTGATGGTGATTTTGTAGATGGATTCCTTATGATGCTTCTTCATTGATGTTTCTTTCCTATCTTCATTATTTGTAATCCTGTATTAGTGTATCGCATGTGATACCTAATCTGGACATTGTATTATCATAGTTAGATTTATTATTACATACCCTGCAACATGTGCAGTGGATGTCAGTTTATGTATATGTCATGGATGTCCATGAGGATTGTATTCATTGTTATATCATGTAATTGTAATTTATAAGTTATGGAATCTTTTGTTGATGTTAGTTCTTTAGTGTGTTTTGTTCTTAAGTAATTCTACGTCATGAAACCCTTGAGTCTTGTAATCTGTTTTGGATGTTATTTCAATGTGAGTAAATGGTAATTGCTTCCACACTATTGTTTATCTTATTTGTTAACTTTAGAAAAAAAAATTGTTCACCAAACTTAGTAGTATGTTTTAGGTTAAATTCTCTTGGGTTCCCTGGTGGGGCGTTACACAACATCCACAAATATTAACACAAGACACCAAGATTTTTCTCATGGAAACCCTTGTTAGAGGGAAAAAACCACGTGTGGGAATGATTGCCATAATATTTCATTGAGATCAATAAAATATGGCCTTTTAGGACTGATTACAATCACCTTGTCAAAGGCATACCCAGTTAAGAGTATCTTAGCCTTGTTAAGAGATAGAAATTGATGTTAAAGAAATACTCTATTAAGAGATTTAGAATAAAATCTAATGTGTCACCTATTAAAGGATTTATCCTTTAGATCCTATTAAAGATCCTGCCAACACTGTTAAGCATGGCCCTATTAAGGGATTTTGCATACAAACTTGTTAGGGCTTTCCTTGAGATAAACCCAAGTAGGAAATGATCTGATGAAATAGAAATTTTTGCTTTCTTGAATAGATCCAATTAAGATCAATCACTACTAATATCACATACACACTTAGCTTCTAAATCACACCTCCTAAAAAATAATCCGCTATTGTATGCACACTCTTTCTTTTTCCTCCTTTTTTTGATATATTAATATTCTTTTGATTAAAACAGATAAACAACCCTAACCACTTGAGATTAAAATCCCCCACTCAAGTATAGTGAACTTTCAATGGGCCTAAATCAGATTCTACAATAAAATCAACTTTTTAAACATAGGATTCCATTGCACCTTCGATGCATCCAATAATATTCATCTTCATCACTTTTTCCTAGGTACTTGCACAACTTTGAGAAACACCTTCATTATCAATCACAAAAATATGGTTTACCTTTCCACATCAGCATCTTCCATGTCATCACAATACTTGGATAATATATTAGCCTTTTACCAATACCAGATCAACCGACTTGACCATCTTTTTGATCAAACACTTGCTTCTATGTTCCTTATTGTTCTTCACTATCTCAGTCACATGAACTTGCAGTATCTCTCCCGATACATGGAATTAGATGATGCAATCACATAAATAGTATCCAGTGATATTATTCTATCATACTCTAAAATTCTACACCTAAACTCAATCTTCGTCTCTAGATATAATTCTTGGTTCCTTGTACTTCTGCACTAACACTGTGTATGCATCTTTAGTCCTATATAGCTTCTTGTAGACATCAAAATAACTGATGTGATCATATGATTAGGTAGACTAACCTATATAGATATTGTAGTTACCATCACACATGCTAAATTGACCTCAAGATCCCTATCCAATCAAATGTATCTCTCGAGATACTTTGAAACGTGATAGACTTACCACTTGATCACTTCTTTAATCAATCCTTAATACCGTCAATGAAACTGATATGCATCCATCTAACTGACCTTGTTGCAATGACACAACCTTAACATTACCAATCTCCCCATCATCTTCATCAAATGCCAACAAGGAATACGTAGGTACCTTGTGATTTTCCCATGTTTAATTTGTTTCCAATCCTTAGGAATCCAATGAGGAACTAGATTAGAATGTGTCATCAAAAACTCAATCTTATTGTGTGTTAATTTTGATCCTAAGATAGAACAATATAAATTAAGTACCTCCAAGACATTTTTGATTTCAACTTCATAATTTTGAATGAACAACAGACTATCATAAAAAAAATGCAGATTTAGAATAACTCCATTGTTGGGAATCAAAAATCCTTTTATCAAATTCATTTTAGTATACTTTTGTAGCATATAGCCCAAAGCATCAACTACTTAAACTTATAGAAAAGGTGATAAAGGGGAGCCTTGCCTAATAGAACACCATAAGAAAAAGGGTCCATTTAATGAGTTATTGATCACTAAATGAGCGTTGACATCTTTAAATAGCATTTGAACATTCTTGGGAAATTTTGGTTCAAAACCCAAATGTTGCACCATTTACATGATAAAGCTCCATCTCATTCTATCATATGCCTTGTCAAAGTCTAATCTAATGGTAATGCATTTTGCCTTGTTTTTTTGTGTGCATTCACTAGTTTCCCAAGAAACCCATTTTGTTTAGGCTTGACTATCTCCTTAGCCAAAGGTTTAATCCTTGTAGCTAAGTCTTTAGCAACTATTTTGTATGAAATATTCAAGTTGGTAATCAGACACCATCTAGAAATAGAATTTGTATTTTTCCCTTTAGGAAATAATTTAATAAAGCCTTTATTAATATCAACCCCTAAAGATCCTTGTTAAAAAGCTTCCAGGAAAACCATGTAAAAGTATTCCTTGATGTGAGGCCACATTTTTTGGTAAAATTCAATAGGTAACCCATCAAATATTGGCCTTTTGTTAGAGGCCATATAAAATACACCTTGATCCAACTCTTTTATGGACATCTCCCTATCAATAAATGTGTTGTAGTCCTGATCTACTTTTATTGGTATGTATGAAGTCTTTAAGAAAGTCTTCTTAGATAGTTGAGCATCCAACCAATTGTAGTCCTCTTTAAAAAGTGTTTCATAGAAATTGTGGAACAAAGCCTTAATATCATGTAGATTTATATGAATATGGTCATCCTCATCTTTAATTATTTTAATCATTTACTTTGTATACTTATAATTTAGAAAGCTAAAATAATATTTTGAGCCTTTATAACCTTCCTCAATCCAATGAAGTCTAGCTTTGATTTTGGCCCCTTAACTCCTAGAAATATCAAGTTTATGAAAATGGGTGGCTAAAGTGGTGCAGAGCACCTCATGAAGACAAGGGGGTCACCTAGTTGACCATGACTAAATGAAAGATGGAAAAGACCTACAAGGTCCCAATATTTTGTAATTTGGCCATTAGTGCTTATAAACTATACTATGGTCAATATTGCCATGATAAGGTTAAAAAAAAAACCCTACAAGGGTCACCATGTAATGGGAATGAGGGTTATTAGTATTTAGGAGGTTAGATATAGGATTTAGGATCTTTTGTTCAATGTTAGAGGTCTTTCAAAGACCATTTCTAAATATGAAAGGTCATTTAATATTAGAAAGCTAGTTGCTTAGTTGTCAACTTGGCAACATTTGCTCAATGTTTGGAAAATGGCTTAGTAGTTGGTTGTGAGTATTTGAGATAATTAAGGAGATGGTTCCCATGATTGGAAAAGCTTAAACACCAATGGAAAAATAGTTCCAAAAAAAGAGAGAGGTGGAGTGCATAGTTAGCATTCTAGGATGTACGGACTGTGGACTGTAAACAGTGATATGGAATTTCAATGAAAAGTTGTTATTTTTTGTATCTTCCTTGAATGTGAATTCCTTTGCACTCATAAGTAGAGATATATGTGTATTTATTTCATGTTTTTTTTAAAATTTATGGGGATCAGTTTTCAACTAATTGCTTTCAGTCTTGACTGTCTTTACTATGACAGTGAAGAGACACGCATAAATTTCTTGTTTTAAAGAAGCATCGAGGGTTCAAGTTCTTTATGCCATCATTGTTTCTTGTGGCATGAAGCAATAACATGATTACAAAATGTATTTTATTCATCTTATTGCTTTTAGAGCACCATGCAGGAGTTTGGCATGTGGTTTAAAGGAGGATGACAAAAGTTGTTGAATAAGGAATCAAGATGACTATCATGGAAATATCAGTCTCAGTGCGGGGACTGTATCTCCAATTTTTAACCGTTGGATGTTGCTAATTTTTTGATATGTTGTGAACAACCAAGGTTGGAAGACTTTGACTGGAGCGATTGAGGAATTATTACGTGGTTCAAATTTTATGGGTCGTTGTGTATGGGCCTGTTAATTCAAGGCAACAAGGTGGTAATGTGTATTTGTTTTAACCAAAGTTGCATTTAATGGGTTAAGGGGGATATAGTATGTAAGTAATATTTCACTCCAAGGAATATCTTTCTCATTTATATTTTTTGTTTTTTTTCTTCTCTTTTCTTGTCTTGTTCTTGTAATCAATATGCTTCAAATATTCTAGTTTTGTATGTGGCTAGGGATGAGTCCTAGATTTGAGGTTGTAACCATTAAAAAACTATTACTAGCCTTAGATTTGTTGAAGAAATGTTATTTAATCGTGCCTCTTCATTTTTCTTTAAGTTAATTTCCTAATTTCTTAATCTACTCATACTTAGGTTCACTAATATTTCCAAGTAATCATTAGTTAGCAATGGGGATTTATTTGGAGTTTACAAAATCTTCATGAATCTACTATCTAGCCAAATTATGATATTGGTAGATTCCTTCTTAGGGTCTTGTGGTAGGGAAGGATCCTCATTGCTTCCACTTGTCCCTAACAATAATCTCCTTCTTTCTTCATAATTTGTAAGTATTGTCTATAAGTTATTTACCATTTCCTACATCTTCTCAATTGTGGATTTTGATTTTCTATGGTATTGGCTTCTCTAGGTCTATTCATTTCCCTTTTTGTTTCAACAGAACCCATAGTGGCATGCTAATTGACACTCTTAATGACACACTCCTCTCTTCTTCTTTATCTTTCTTCTCTTTCATGGATTTCAATCCACCAGGAACTAACTACCTACATAAAATCTCACTGGTAGTATTCTCTACTGGTTTTAGAAATAAAATCAACATATATCTCCATACAAGTCTAAAAGATTCCCCACTAAAAGAATTTCTTCTACAACAAAAGGGATCTATCACTGATAAACTTGAAAAAGGAGGAAAGAAACACAATTTGTTAAGGACTACAACATGTCTCGGTGATATTGGTATGACCAAAGTTGCTTATGAGAGGTGCTCAAATTGGCAATGTATCAAGGATAAACACTACATATACAGTTTAAAACGAAAAGAGATACAAAATGTTGAGATGGGTATTCAAATCATTGCAGACTAGGGCAATGATCAACCAGTGCTATCTGACAATCTAGGTAAAACAAAATCAGTTTTCTTTTTAAAAGCAAAACTTAATGCTAAGTTCTTTTGAGCTAATCAAAGTAATCATCCTAATTGTACATGAAGAAGCAACTTTGCACACGGTCTTGCCGCATTGCTATTGAAGCCTTATTTGAAACCCCTATCACAGTGGGTATCTCTGGTAGTTGGGGTATGGGAAAGTCAAGCCTGATGATACAGGGAAAATTTAATCCTTACATAAATACTCACTTAATCAGGGATTTAATATGCTTATGCTAAAGTGTAGTTCATTTTCGTTCAATACAGACATCATCGGGGCAGCATCCTAGTTGCTAGTTCTAACAAATATAGCTATAAGCTCTGATTCTAGACGGAAGGAAAGATTTAGTTAGAGCAGACTTAAGGTGGTCGATTCAAGGCGTTCGTGGCCCTCCTTCAACTCTTCTTTGGTGCGTAATGGCACTACTCTGCTCTGCCACGCAACATAATGAATTGAAATGAAACCTTTTTTTTTTATAAAGTTATGCCCGTGTTCATTTAAATTTAGACGAACCGTCCAAGTAGTCGAACTTTAGACAAACATGAATATGAATTTAAAAAAAACAAAGTTTTCCTTCTACATTCCAACTAAGCAAAACCATTTTGCAAGTTCCTCGAAAATATTGATCTAAAACTAGGATCAAATCTACTAATAATTGTGCGCAAGAGATAATGAATCATACCCAATGTGAATTAGGTAAAATATTGATATAAAACTAGGATCAAATGTACTAGTGATAGTGCGCAAGAGATAATGAATCACACCAAGTGTGAATTAGGCATTATTAGAGACGCAAAAAGAAAGAAGAGAAAACTCCACGAGGGGACTTCCACTAATCTCAGCATGATTTCCGCAAAGCCAAGGAAGTGTTTAAAAAGAGGACATTCAGTGCAGGATCAATTGCAAGAGAAGACTCTACCGTTGAAGCTTAAAAACACCTAGCACTGTTCAATAAAGAGAGCCTCCAATGTCTTCGCAGCATGTTCCTGATGCTGGGTAAATGAAGAAATAGCCCACGGCAATTCCCCATCCCCAGAATGCAAAATATGATGAATGGAGAAGAGCATCACATGTGCTTCCTAAACTGCTAGATATGGCAATTCTAAGAACGGTAATGGCCACAAAGGTGAGAATGAGGAACCATTCTATGAATTAAAAGACCCACCACTGTTCCTTAAATGCGACGAACATAGGGACTGCCAAGACAGGGAATACATAAATAAAGTTTCAAAAGGAATACAATATACATGGGTAAAGGAGGGATCGCCAAATTAAATGTCTTCCTATAGGTCCTACGTGTACTAATAGAACACACTGTGCACGAGATAAGGAATATTGAAATCCTTGGTTAATATTTAAAGGCCCTTGACGTTCATGTATGTACATATCACAACCAAGGAGATGTTTAGGGTGCGCTCAAATATTGGAGGTGATGTTGATGAAAAAGTGGGAAGATTTTAAAAGTTTTAAAAGAGTATTAAACACTTAAGTTTTCTTCTAACAACTTATACATGCTCGTGGACATATTCGAAAAATGATAATGATAATGATAATGATAATGATAACGCTGGATTTACTCCATTATTGGTTGAGAAAGAAATTGCAAGATGAAATTTGAGTGTCAAGTTAAGTGATCCTAAATTTCATTTAAGATGAAATTTGGAAGTATTGGATTTTCTTTAGAAGGTAGATGGAATTTGAACATGAGAACTTTTAATGATAAATCCAAATTCAAGTTGAAGTGAGAACAAATCGATTATTTTGGGGATCTAAAGTCAATTATTAAATATTGAATTTTATTTAATATTTAATTAATAAACTTTAAAGATTGAAAAGGTGTCAAAATATGTGAAAAGAGGCGAAAATTGAAAATTTGGATATTAGGATTATTTCAAAAAATAATTGAATATTGGATTATAAAATCCAACCTCTTTGAATGTGTATTCATGAGAGAGAGAAAAAAGAGAAGTATCTGAGTTTTAAGAGAGAATATAGACACAAAGATTTTGAAGAGAGAATGGTGGAGAGAGAATTTATTTCTAGAGGGATGAATTTATTGGGAACTTGAAAACTAAGAAAGAGGTGCAAGAATTTTGAAGAAAGAGAAAGTTTCTTTCTAGAGAAAGAAAAAGTTTCAAGATTCCATGAGTTAAAATTCCAAGTTTGGAATGAGATGTAAAATATTTTGTACTTTAAGTCCTCTCATAATTCTTATGTCAACCATTTTATTTTGCAAGAAGAAGAATTTTAGTTGTAGACGTTCGAGGATGACATTCAAGTTTTGAAACTCCAGTTGTAGCGTTGAAGACGTCCAAGTTTTAAGCGATCTAGTTCGAGGCATTCAAGATTTAGGACTTCAAAATTATCAATGTTCAATTCAGAGATCCAAGATCATGTCCAAGGGACGTTCTATGTCAAAAAACCCCAGAATGACATAATCAACAAGGGAGTTCAATGCATTTTCTAAAGATGAAATCTCAAGCAGGTACACACAAGAATGGAAATGTTCAAGGAGAAATAGTTTCAGAGAAGTAATCAAAGTTGGAACCAGGTTACAAAATTATGCAATCATAAATATGCCAACATGGCATCCAGTCATCTCTACCAGCTAATCAAGATTCTTTATGTCAAAGTCAACGCATTTAAGGAAGGGAATCAAGAATAATCCATTGATAATAGGAGATATTTTCCACAACAAGTCAAATTGTGATATTGCTATCAAGATTCAACTGTGTAGTTTTTTGAGTCAAATTCATTGATCCATGTTTCATGAGTAGTGGTTCACACGAACTCATCTCTCATGAGAATGAATGGAACACTTAGCACTAATTGGATCTAGGTGATGCTCACAGAGGTGAAGCACCGCGACTTCCCAAGAGGTCACCCATCCCAGTACTACTCCAGGTTGAGCGCGCTTAACTACGGAGTTTCCTCCATGGTTAAACCCACTCTGCTTGCAAATGGGGGTGAAGCACCGCTGGCTAGTCAGAATAATATCCTAGCAACTCCAAGGATTGGACATCCTTTGACAGTGATTCATTGCTTGAAATTATCACATATCTACTTAGAATATCATGCTAGACTTCATTAAATGTATCAATCCGGGAACGTGAACTTGAGATGATGGCTACAAGGTTTATGCTTTAGTTCTTTTCAAAGGTCATCACTACTAAGGTAAAAGCTATTGCTACAGGAGATTTATACTTATCAACTGAAACTATAGATTAACTTGCGACTTAAAGGAAAAGCTTAGCAGTAAATAGATAATGCTTCAAAAGTAAACCTATGCTGTAGGAAACAATCAGTGGTTATGTTACCAGTGGCTGCAGGAGCTGTTAGTGCTCAAATCTGCAGATGATTTAAGATTCATAAAATCTTGAAAACTATAACTCCAATAATCCCAATAGATGCATCTAACAAAATGCAAGCACTAAGGTATTAAGGTTGTAAAACCTTCTTCACTTTGAGTATAAAACTCAGGCGGGTTTACCTTCTTAAAAGCTTCTTCAAAGCATCAGAATAGACATCTATGCACTTGACATAAATGTATCAACTCAAAGACATACAATAAAAGTAAATTGAAATAGTTTATCAATATTTTCTAGTGGCAACAGATGCAAATATATCTTAAACCAGTGCCTTATTTATTTGGGCATCAGAGTCAAACCCTACCTCCACAAAATTTTATCAAGATAGATATACTAAAACCCAAATGAAATGCCTGACATCCCATTCTTTTAATTCCTACACTTGCTATCAAATTCATACATGGACAATTAGTTCGCAGAGACCTCCCTTAAGACTTCACTCTTTCTTTGAAAGAACTTAAGTTCAACCCCTATATTCACCTTGTGAACAATGCATTGAAAAGCCTTACAATTTAATGCATAAGAAAACTAAAGCATCCATACACAAAGACAACAAATAGTAGCAATAGAGTTCGAGTATCTTTGTATTAATATTCAAAATGTGTCAGTACAATATCACCATGACTTCAGAGAAATAAGGCTCTACATTTCAGAACTTTCTTTACAAAATGTATTAACCACCCCATTGAAAAGAGCAAAAACTTGCTATAAGTACCCACAGCCATCTTGGAATCCTCAAAAGGATGCAACAAGCTTCAGATGGTTGGGAAAATGACTTGTACTAAAGACAAAAAGTACAAACCAAAAGACAGTGATTACAACAACATAAAGTAGTTCTCAACTACTTAGCAACTTTACAGGTGGCACCTTTTTCCAAAGATATTTTAGAGCAGTTACATAAGTAGTTGCATGAATGATGACCACCATTATAGGCTAACCTACATCATCCTTTGTTTGAAGCATGCTCTGCCTCAAATTTTGGATCAGGTGCCATGTGCACTTTATTCTTCTTCCTCTTTTGTCATCTGGGTAGCTGGCCTCTTCTTTTTCTTCTTTGTCATTTTGCCCCACGCTGCCACATCATCATCAGATGGCCAATTATAGGCCTGCAATTCCTGTAGTGATTTGATCTGTTGGTCCCACATGGAATCAGTTATACTTTTAGCCTCTGCCACAAACTGTATGCAATCACTTTCAATTTTAAATAAACTATCAATTATATTATTGCATCTTTCCAAGTCTATGGCATTGTCACCTTTTAGGAAAGCATCTTGTTTAATTACCAACTGATCCATTGACACCTTCCACTCATTTATACTGATTATACTCCCATCATCATCATATATTGAAGGCAAGTACTTATTGTAATTCCTATCAAACATAGCCAACTTGGCTTTTATCTAGTTAGACTTACCTTTAAAAAACTTTGATATAGCACTTACCAAACCAATCTTTTCAAAAACTTCAGTCACTATCTCAAGAATATCGGGCCTATACTCTTGCAAACCATCAAGCTTATCAAACAATAAGCTCCTCCCCGACCATACACTGTATAGTGGCTCCAAAGTGATCAATGACTCATTCACTTTACCATTGGCCCGGTGTAGAAGACTGACTGATTGATGGACTAACTCCATCCTTTCCTTTATTTTTCCCTACCTATATTGCACAATCCTTGCTACAGTATCCAAAGATGCATCCAGTCTTATTTTCTCTAAGTTCTCAGCAGGCTTATCAAGAACTTATGTATCTGTCTGAGGAGGGGCCTCAATTTGCAAAGGGGGAAGAACTGCCTTTGAGGCTTCTTCAAGCCTAACCCTCAATTCTGCCAACTCATCTTCCAACTACTTGATCTTCATCATCTTCAGATCTCTATCTTTGGCCACTGTGTTTGAACTCTCAAATAATTTTAAATACCTTTCAAACAACTGAGTTGTCTTTGCTTCATTTAGGTTAGCAAGATGGGTCATTGCCTTGGAGACCTCAAGATCAGTTGTGTTCTGTACAATCCATATGATTTTCTTTCCTTCCATCCGATCCTCTATACTTACTAGAGATGGCTTTTGAGTCTTAGGGGCTATAGACCACATTGCAACAGCCTGGGACTTAGGGTCATAGCCACTTCCTCTGATCATATCACCAATATGAACCTCATAAGATAAACTGCCCTGTGGTTGCTTTCTTATCTGATCAATGATAAAAGCAGAGGTCAAATCCCATCCTGGAGTCAGAACCATTCCACTTGATCTAACCATTTCTTTGTCTTCTTCTACAGTTATAGCCTCAAGGCTAGGATCATAAGAAGCTAAAGCCCTCAAAGTTTCTTCACTTGGCTCCATTCCTTTGAGCATAGCCTCAGCCACTTCTTGCTGCTTTCTCCAGATAAGAAAATTCTTGAATTCATCACTCTTGATGAATTGGTCATCACTTAAAAAATCTTCCTGATACACCTCTCTAATATCCTGTCCTAACCATAGGGATTGTTCTTCATCTCCCTCATTAGTGGCCACCATCTTGTTGGCTCTTATTGTTTTCCTCAGTTGGTGATGGTATGCCCTATCACCTGGTACAAGAGCAGATGCTCTATCAATCACCCTTTTCTATTTTTTCTGCTTGGAAGGCTCTCCCTCTTCAAACCTTCGTTTCTTCAATGGTGGCTCTAGAAGGTTTTCTGCCTCTGCTTGGTCTTCAATAGGATCAATAACTGGTGAATTTCCAACTTGTGGTGGGCTATTTCCTTTTTGGGATCCATCAGAGAATTCCTCATAATCAAAGGATGAGTAATTCTTCCTCTTCTTTGTTTTCTTCTGATCAAGCATTTTTTCCAATTGATCTGACAGAGTGTCATGCATCTCTATCATCTTATCAATCCTTTTTAAGTAGGGAAGGTCAGGGAAGAAACCCTCAAAAGGAATTTGGGCCCCTTTCAACTAAGCTTGTAAATCTATCAGGTCAAAATACCTACTCCATCCCTTAGTAACTTCATCCTTCTCCACAACATTTCTGATCACATCCTCCTCATCTAGGCCCTCAAGCTCCCTATTTACACCAATACCAGGAATTAGTGTCAATCTTGCAGTCTTAATGAAATCCTCAGGGTCCACATGTCTGCAAGCACCAAATACCATCTTGAAATGATTTAGCCAAGTGCTAATTTGTGGGAAAGCCCTCTTACCAATCAGGAAATCACCAATCCTGAACTGCTTAGGCATGAAAGTACCTTTCCTATGAGGGGCCAAAAGTTCTATGTCTATCCACATCAATTGCCAAATAAATTCCAAAGAGGCAACTCTTGGTGGCACAAATTTTGGTAGCAAATGTGGGGGTTGGGGGCAACCGTAAACTCTTAATATTGTAGAATATTCCCCAAAGTAGAAATCACCCCAATTATGGTTTTCCTCCCATTTGTCCTCCAATTGCATGGGTCTTAAGAGTTTAAGAACCTTTGTTGGTAACCTTGTAACATTGATGCCTAGCAATCTCAGGATGGGAAAAATAATGAAATTCTGGAAAACACAAAAGTCACACTCATTTGAAGTATAATTCCATATCCTTAACCATAGTTGCACTGGATTATGCTGGTCTTGGAAGGTGAATCTTGGTTTCAACATATTCAAATCAAAACTATTGATGTTGAAAAATAGAATTAAGTGCATCAACATAGAGTAATGCAAGAACTTGATGGGCCTCTTGCTTTCTTTGACAAACATTAACCCTTCATGCATCCTATCGATTACATACTGGATGTAATCGTAATCAGTGTTCATGAGAGAGTTCTGGATATCTAAGATCATCATCAAAAGATCGGCTGGCAAAAATTCGTCATCCCCATCTATCCCCAAAACTCTACACAACCCATAACATGTCTACTTCATATAGTAATGAAGGGATTGGAACTGGTAAGGGGCATTCATGCTAGTGGGGAGGGGAGCTATATATCTACCTTGCTTTGGGATATGCCTAACCATCTGGTCTTTTACTGACCCTATATGACTTGTATACCTCTCTCTTTCTTTGCTCAAATCAATTTCAATAGAGGAAGACTTATAAAAACCAAAAGCTCTCATGAAAGAACGCCTGTCAAGAGTAACCAAAGGTGACTGGTCCTCCTTCCTAATTGTTTTGGAGATAGGATCATAAAACCTAGCCAACCCAACAATTAAGTCCACATCTAAAAACACATTAGGGACAACCAATTTCCCTAAACCCAAAGCCCAACCATTACAAATAGGTACCTGTTTACTCCTATTTTCATAAAAATAATTGAAAAGAGTGTAACCTAAGCAAGATGGTATGACAGGATCTCTACAATGACCTAGAACATCTTCAAAGACATCGTCAAGAGCTCTCTTGTTCTGACTGGAACCAGACAACAATTTGATAATCTCATTTGAGTAATTTGGCTTGTTTCTGTCTTCACCACCTTTGGCTTTGGCTTCACCACTGGAAGAAGTCACGCTCGGCTCTGGTTGACTCATTTTTTTTGCACAATTGCTCTCAACTCTGCAAACTTAATTTGCTTGGCACTTTGTGATTGCTTAAGAAAACATAATTCTCTTCAAGTGATCTCGAACACAGAAAACAATGAGTTTCGCCTATTTATCGATGCAAATCGAATGCGTACAATTGCCAAAATAGTTGCAAATCTAACTTTAATTACTTCTACATTCAATTTCACATATCACCAGTTTTCAAATCAGTGCTAGCCGATGTCGGGATGTTGACAGATAGATTTAAAAAACTCAAAAACAAGGCAGAAAAGCAATGATTACAATTTTATGCTTTAAAACCCTGTTTACGTAATAAACCCTCCTTTAAAACTGATTGGATGGCCACTTGCTTTTTCTCTAGCTCGACAGTGTACTTTATCCACATAGCAACGGTCTCTAACCTTTCTTTTATTATTTTCTTTAACTGAGCCCGTTTTAGAGATCTAGTGACTGAAGGTTCTCGTGATTGCTTAATGAAAAGTTAACCCTAGCTTATATTTAGAGAATTAGCGATCAAAGATCTCGCTTATTCTCGAAACCAATCTCTTAACTCATCCTCCATTCAGTGAACCAGGGAACAAAGAAAACATTACCCAAGCATTTGACCATAGTCACCATCCAGAGAATTAGCAACAATGACTATCTCTTAATCTCTTAATGCTCCGGTTAACTACTAATTTATTTTGATATTTGGTGACTGAAGGCTTCGCTTATTCGCTGAAAGGAAGACTTAACTGCATGTTTAATGTGAGAATTAGCGAACAAGCTTATTCTTTGAGTCGTTGAATTCTTTCCTAACTGCATGTTTCAAACTAAGATTTTGAGTCAACCGTTGATCTTGACATCAATCGACGACCATCGTTAATTCGCTAAACCACTAAGACAATCACCTTTTGATTACGAGACTTACCGAACAAAGTGTTTACTGAATCTCCCAATGTTTTAAACACTGACTATTCCATCATGAGATCAAGCGACTAAAGGTTTATAGCTTTCCTGACCGTTTGATTCGCCCATTCACTAAATGCCTTTTATCATAACCAACCTTTTAAGAGAACACGTGACTACTTCATTCACCGAGTCGCCAAAAGATTTAGAACTTTACTACTTTATTTCGAGATTAGGCGAACAAAAGAGAAACCCACTTTTGTCAAATCTACTAAGCCAAATTGTCAGAGCTGCCAAACTTAGAGGACATTGAACTTATAGCACAGTTGCCGAATCGCCAAATCATTTTATGTAGGACCCAAACACTTTGAGATTAAAACATGATTTTCGATCTTATAGATAATCAATGGTCCTCGCTAGATCGCTAGATGATACAAGTCTTAACCGCCCAATTCTGAGAATAAGAGATCACCACCATGCTAGGTCGTTGAATGTTAACAGGAAACCGTTGGGAAATAAGCGAATAGGAAACAACATATTCGCTGATTCGCTCAAAGGTTGAGGTAACCGCAGATAAACTTGGAGACTTAGTGAGTAACATGAAACATAACATGGGTTTAACACATTCGGCAACTCGCTGAATAACTTAGGGACATGAAACAATATTACACGATTCAGCGAACGCCTAACGGAAATAATCACGTGCATGGTCAAGACACTTAAGTGGCCAAAAAGTAATGACGAAATATAAGAATTAGGGCTAACTTAAGGGTTTACACGAAGAAACAAGACTTTCTCAAGGACAAAACCTAGGGCAAGGGTTTTCAAACTTGGTTATGGCAAATTTGATGAATTTTGAAAACCTAAACCACATAAATAAAACTTGCAAAAGGAGTAAACTAGGATTTGGAACGGAAAACCTCATAAACCTAAAAATATATCCAACAGGAGCAACAATGCTTAACAACTTCAAAGAAACTTAATTGAATCCTACTTGAACATAAATAGGGAATTCACCTCCCGCGTGGGCCCCCACGGAAATGTGAATGATTTACAACTCAGAGATTGGAATCTGGAACTATCATATATTCATTTAACAAAACATAGATACAATATGGAATATCAAAGTATTTCACTTTGTTGCTGGATTACAGTATGAATTCCTCAAAGCATCTAACTAGCCTAGAATCATAAGTTCCAGCTTATTTAAAAGCAACTAAGAAAAATAGAACACCTACAAACTAGGTCCTTCATTACATAGCATAACAACTTCAGTTACAGGAACGACAACATCATTTATGCAAGAGGATAAGCCATATTTAGTGCTTCAAGAATATAGGAACACTTGGTAACTAGATTGACTCGGTCTAAACCAACAACCGCAAGGTTATGGAAGTAGTGGAGCCATGATAAAATCTGAAACAGTTACTCGCCTTAAAAGACCCACTCGACTTTGAGTCTGTGCTCCTTGCTGACTTATTCCTCTCTTGCAAAAGGTTAGCATACCAAAATCCGCAACACAAATCCAAGGCAAAGATTATAATTAGTTTTTCCTATTTTAAGGTAGCCTTTTCACATAGCTGCAGGAACACTACCCATTAAAACTAGGGAAGAGAAATACTAGATTTTATCATAATATCCATTAGTGTATATATATATATATATATATATATATATATATATATATATATATATATATATATATATATATATATATATCCAGTCTTGTCCTTTAGTTTCAAAAGTATCAAATATACATATGGCTAAAGCTTAGAAACATAAAAGTTTGCATAATGTTTATGAAAACCATAAGATATTTAAGTCTAGACTCAGAAAATCATAAACAAAACATCTCATAAACTAGACTCATCATTCCCCCCAACTTAACTATTTGTTGGTCCCATAGCAAATAAATTCTTTAACCTAGCTATCAACCTGTAATCAGCAGTTGTCCTTTTCCCAGTACCTCCTTCTGCGAGATTCCAATAGAATCCCTTTGTCTCTCTGTGTCTTTTCCACCTGTCCTCTTTCTTCATATCAAAGTTGTCTAGATTTTTTGAGTTTGCAAGGAGAGGAGACATCAGTAATGGTGGCTGAAAGGTTAATGGAATCCAAAAACTTTCCCGCTCTCGTCTCAAGGAAATATACCAGGGTGCACACTGATTTGCCATAGCAAAGTTGAGAGGTGAATGTGGTTCTTTATTTCTCATCTCCCTAGATAAACTGTTCCAGCGCCACTGAATAGCATTTCTAGCTACAAGCAATTCAAAGTCTACCAGTTGTTCATATGCATTAAATGTTGCATTCCTTAGTGGATAGATTACCTTGCTACCTGATTCAGAAGGGGCAATCCTTAACCAATTATAATAGTAAGTTCAAGGATCTTTGGCTTCAGGCCTTAGATACAGGGGAATTTCTAGCTCTAAATCCCTATACACTTTGGCTGGAGTGTCCCAACTAGTCTCATTTTGTACCTAAGACATAAGGGCTCTAAGTTGAATGTAGACTCATCAACCACGACTTCCCAGGAGGTCACCCATCCCAGTACTACTCCAGCTTGAGCGTGCTTAACTATGGAGTTTCCTCCATGGTTAAACCCACTCTGCTTGCAAATAGGTTTGCAAGCAGAGTGGGTTTAACCATGGAGGAAACTCTGTAGTGGTGCTTCACTTCCTAGGAGGTCACCCATCCCAGTACTAATCCAACTTGAGCACGCGTAACTACGGAGTTTCCTCCATGGTTAAACCCACTCTGCTTGCAAATAGGTTTGCAAGCAGAGTGGGTTTAACCATGGAGGAAACTTCGTAGTTAAGCTCACTCAAGCTGGAGTAGTACTGGGATGGGTGACCTCCCGGGAAGTCCCAGTGCTTCACCTTTGTGAGCATCACCTAGATCCAATGAGTGCTAAGTGTTCCATTCATTCTCATGAGAGATGGGTTTGTGTAAACCACTACTCATGAAACATGGGTCAATGAGTTTGACTCATAAAACTACACAGTTGAATCATGATAGCAATATCACAAGAATAATCCATTCAAGGTATTCGATGCATTTAATGCATAGTGGGCCTTTATTTCACTCTACTCTCTTCTTGAATTTGCATGTGTAGTGGGCATTTATTGCCCCACTAAGATGGTAGTCTTCTCTTCATTGGTCCATGTAACTTCGTGCATTAATGTAGATTCATTTTCCTTGCCCTAACCCTAATTAGGGTTGAGGTGGAAAAATTTGGGTCATCAATTATTGTTTTGATCCAGGCTACTCGTAACTAGAGACCTATATAAATGCCTCACTTCTCATTTGAAAAGGAGGAAATTTTTAGATTGTTTTGATTAAGTAAAAATGGGATTTGAAAGGTCCCGAAACCTTATACAAGAGCATAAAAAGATATAGCAATGAAAGACCAATACAACTGTGGTGCCCCACAAACAAACCAAGGGAACTAACCATAGTTCCTACCAAGTGAAACAACAAAACAAAACAAAGGGCAATCAAGATTTACATTTTTGCCCATCCTTATGAGAACGTAAATTCATATCAAAAGAAGGCGTGGAAGATTTAAATTTCTTTCCCTTAACTGTTGTCCATCCATCCTTCACCTTTTCAGAAACCTTCTGCCAAGCCAGAGAAGAGCAAGAAGAGCCCACTAAAGGGCAAGTCGAATCAAAAGCCACAAGAGGGACATGAGTAGTATCCCGACTAGAGACAACATCAACCACCTGGTCAGGGACAACAGTAGTAACACCATAAGGGGTAGCAACAACAGTCTGAACTAAAGCCGCATCAGAGACAACATCTGTAGCTTCCAAGACAGCTTCAAAAGCAATAGAGGTAGCCACAGAAACACCAACCAAAGCATGATCAATCTGAGGAGAGCAAGCAACCGAACCCCCTTCCTTAGTAACTTTGCAGACTGTATAATGGTGTTCAGAAGCCCCCAACCACCAAGTAGGTAATTTCTTCGATTTGACCTTTTCAAATAAACATCGCACAGCAAGATGGCCAGTCTTGTGGCACTTCCTACACCTGAACGAGATTCCCTCATAATCCAAATTCTGAGTCCAAGAGCCCAAGGGAGAGGCCAAAGTTATCTTCTCAGGAAGACCCTTGGAAACATCAACCTCCACAAGAATACGAGCATATGTCGTCTTAAAACTTTCAGAGGAGTTTAAATCCACCATTTGGAAATCCCCTTGATAGCCTCACCCATAGATTCCAAAACCGAGTCCAACCAAATATGAAGAGGGAGATTCAACAATCTTACCCATATGGGTATTTTATTGAAGGATTCAGTAAGAGGGTCAAACCCCTGATACCAGGGTTTGGCCATCAAGGGAAAACACTCCTCCCAAGTGAAACAACTATTGCATAAAATAGTTTTCCTATCTTCAGCATTTTCAAACTTTACAATAAAAAAACCCCTTGCCACAGGGTATATCTCAACAACATCATTTAAAATGGGTTCCCAATGCTTGGAAATCCAAGCATTTAAATCAGAGAGAGAGGGACAAAAACCCCTAAAATGGAAAATAGCAACATTAGAGGAGAAGTCATCCACAGTTTTTGAAATCTCATCAACTGTATCAACATCAAGACTAATCACAAGGGGTTTACTTACAGAAACAACCTGCACAAGAGGAGAAGACTGGGATCCCCCCCTACCAGCATGGGCAAGACCATGTATGTCAACTTCAAAGGCAACCACATTTGCATAGAAGATCACAGAACCACCAGAGGCAGACACAGCAGACCCCAAAACCCTCGAAGAAACATGCCCACCCCCTAGAGAAGGCCTAGGCACAACCATAGTAGCAAGGGCATCAGACCCAGACAACAGGGCAAATGCTTCACCAACAAGCACCGACACAACAGGAGCCGCAACCCCAAATGGTCGGGCCTGAGAAGACGCAGCAGAAGACGGTCGGACCTAAGAAGACGCAGCAAGAGCAACCCCAGACGATCAGGCATGTGCGAGACTCAAACAGGCGGAAGCGGTTGCAAAGGCGGGAGCAAAAGTCATCGCGGGCCTCCTTCGATTAAGTTAACCCTTGGAGATAAGAAGATTGAGATGTTAATAAAGTCAGGAATTTTGAGATTGTTGCTAAGGGCTATTGAGACAATAAGATTTTCATTGAAGTTTGGTGATTATTTGATGTGTCTTGAAGCTTGCTTGGTTTCATAATTCCCTCATTTAGATTAAGTTGTTTAGATAAAGTATTGTGATTTCATTGGAAAATCCAATGGTGTTTTGATGAATTCATTGGTTCATACTTTTGACGATTTTTTGATTGTAATTTGTTGTGCAAAGTTAGCCTAAACCCCAATCTATGCGCGCTTAACTTCTATTATCCAACGTGCAGTGTTCATCTTGATGGTGTCTGTTGTGGTGTGAAAATCATTTACATAACTCCTTGAAGATTGCACTGGTTCCTACGTAGTTGTAGTTTAACTTGGTGAAATAGAGCTTGGTTATTTGGGAATTTGTCCACCGAGGTAGTATTCATTGTTGTCATTGCCCTTAGGAGTAGAGTAGAATTTTTGAACCCTTTCCCCTTTGCTTTCCGTATATCTTGTGAAAACCAAAAAAAAAAGTTTTTCATTGGAAAAAAAATTGATAGCTCCCATCCAGCATGATCTACAATCACTTTCAAGTTTGCAAATGTAAGGCCCCTTGTGATAATCAGCAAATCACATCAACCATTGAGCTTATCCATGGTCAAGACCTAACACGGAATGAACCTTGGAATCTATTGTTTGATCTTCCACAATCTTAGCACGCAAACGACTTTGATCAAGAGAGGATAAGATACTTTGGTATTTTGTTCTACTGTTTGTTGAGTCATAAAATGCACATCAACAGGTATCCAAGAATCTTACAATCTCGAGAGTAAAGAATTCATAAATGTAATGAATTGTTAAGAGGATAATTATGGTTAGGTTGTGGATGTAGAGATGGAGTTGTTTTATGATCTAAAAATGAGGTTAGCCAAATTGGAAGGAGAAATTAGATGAAGGTAGAGGCAGATACAAACAAAGACAAGTAAATCAAGCTGCAAAAATTGAAGTTTGATTTGGAAGAGGTATTAAGGACATTGGAGCAACATTAAGCAACTAATAATAATGGGAAAGCCACAAAAAAAATTGAAGCAAATAAATTCAGGTGCGAGAATGTGATTGAAAAGATTGATTGGTGGAAATAAATACTCACCTTGTGACCAGGACCTATTTTCAAATAGGAAAGCCTATAGTCTATGATCGGTCGAGTGATGTAACTACTACACAATTAATTAAATTCTTCGAGTTTATAGAATTACTAATGGGTGGAAGGACATTAAAATGGTCTTTGCAAAGAGTTTGAGAGTGGGGAGATACATAAATGGGATTAAAATGAAGAGAATGAATGAGATGAAGAGGATGAATGGGATGAAGATGTTGTTTTGTGGTGCCTTAAATAAGGGGAAAATATTGATGCTTATGATAGAAAAGGCAAAGAGCTAAAAGGTTGAAATACAAAAGGATGCACATTATTACTACAGGTGGCCCAAAATTTTGCAGTTGTGAAAGCAATTCATATTAGAAATGGAGATCTTTGGAGGCTCCAATGAAAAGGGATAGCATTGTGAAGAATGAAGGTGAAGAGTGATATCGCAATTTAAGCATGCCAGAAGCTAGTGTGTCAGTAAAAATAGATGAAGAGGAAATTGAACTCTTGGTAGTTTCTGATGGGGCAACAAGCCATAGAAGAGATACAAGCTGCAAAGAAAAATTGTAAAGCATTTCTAAATGGCATAATGCAAAGGAGAAGTCTCTATGGGAATTTTTGATTTCATGTGCTTCTATTTTTAGTCGTGTATGTGCAAGTGCAACAGAATGTTGGACAAGCGATGAGAAAAGCCCTAATGAATTTTGGTGGACAAGTAGAGGTGGATCTAAGGCCGCAATAAGCCAGGGTAATAGAAAGAAGAAAAATTGGCATGGAAACACAATGTATAGCCCAACAAGAGGCTGGAAGAAGAGGAAGAAATATGTGAAAAGCAACAAACACGTCTAATTTAAAGTTCATGACTTGTTTAAAGGAGGCTATGGTATTTAGGTTCATGACTTGTTTAAAGTTTTAAACTAGAAGGTTCAAACTTTTGTAGACATGGAGAGAATGCATAGCAGTTCAGTTTTTGTCTGCCGTTTTCCTTTTAGAGTATGTAACTGCCCCACTATAGAATTGTAAGCTACTGCCAGGGGACTATGTAACTGCCAGGGGAATATGTAACTGCCTGGCTATTTTGCTTTTGGTGTATGTAACTGGCCCTACTGCAAATGTGTTGGTGCTTGTCAGGGACTATGCACCTGCCTGGTTTCCTATTCTTAGTGGGTGGATTTCCTTTTATACGGGGTTCTAGGGCTGCTTGGAGAGAAAGTTTTATTGTAGCAGTTTTCTGATTTTGTTTTAGATGAGGATTGTCCAAGAGTTTGAGAAACATGCGATTCAGCCAAGAATAAAGCAGACAGTTTTGTTGTGTTGGAAATTTGGTCCCTTTTTATTTTCTACTATGACTTCTCCTGCTGTTTGTTCTTTTGTGGTTCTGTCCTTTGCTGCCTTTAATTGCAGCCACTGGTAATCACTGTATATCAGAGAAAAAATCTGCATCAGGCATGCTTAACATTAAGATTGTATGGATTTTCCTTTAACCCTTAAATAGAAAACCTCCTTTTCAGATATTTGAACTTTCTAGTTCCCCTTTTGTTTTGAAACTTCATGTGGCCATAAGCAGACTAGGAAGGATTGCCTGTGGTTTCATGGAATGTATCTTCCACACCATCACCCAAGTATATTATCAACCACCTTTTCTGTTACAGACACTTGAAATGCATTGCTTAAGTCCACTATTTAGAGACCAGGGTTTTTGTTCAGTGGAGGGAACACTAGGATTTAAAGGAATTTGATATGTTATATAATATATTTTCCATTGTAGGGATGCAACTCCATTTGGGAAAAAGTTTTCTGAATGCAAAATTATTGAATTCTGAAAATATAACTCCTTATGGAAATCAACATTTTAAAATACAAGCACATAAAGGAATAAAAATAAATTCTGATTTAAAATCCCACATAAGCATTTGAATATTCTCTCTCTATACAATTTTGAGAAGCGAAATTTTAAACTGAATGAAAATTAAAAACGAAATGAAACTAAACAGCCTTATTTTGGCTCAGTAAAATGCGGGACATCTTCTATGAAAATAAACAGAGTATTAAGTAGTGGCTTGGTGCTCACCAAAGAAATTTGAATGCTCTCTCCCTCTCTCACTCAATACAATTTTGAGAAGCGAAATTATAAACTGAATGAGAATGAAAAACGAAATGAAAGTAGACAGCCTTATTTTGGCTCGGTAAAAAGCGGGGCATCTTCTATGAAATAAACAGAGTATTAAGTAGTAGCTTGGCGCTCACCAAAGAAATTCCGGCAACCATTTCCCTGTTCTAATCTTATACAGACCAGATTTGGTTTTTTTAAGCTTCCCATCAACCTTCTTCAAAGCATTTTACAGCTATTAATAATCTGTACTATCTAATTTCAAATCATTGTACATTTGCGGATGATCCGTGTCTTAAAAAGGTGTGCAATTGCCTGTGTTTAAGATTCTTAAGTTTTAAAATAGTAAACAGGCCATGCTGATTGACAATTGAACAAAATCTGTATTTATCCATTTTCTTTGACCATTTCCTCGGGTAGAATCTTAACCGTGCTCATTGATTATCTAGAAAACCTCTAAATCCATCAAGATCTTGAGATCAAGAATTTCTGAGCTTGTAGCGCCTTTTCAAAATATTCCATCTTATCAAAAGACTGAATGAGTATAAATGAAGCTGTCACACAACCGGCCCTTGCATTCCAAAGAAGTACAGGTAAATCTAATTGCAATCCTGCTTGTCTTTGAAATGAGGTTGCATTTTGCATGTGGTGCAGCTATTCTCTCTCAACAGTCTTGCAGATGAACTCCAGAGCAGTGTGTTAGCACATACACGATGATCTTTTGGAACATATAGATAGTTGTTCATGGGACTAAAGGCAATATCAACCTTCTTGCTATTATGACAGAACTGGTGTGACTTCTAATCTTCCACATTGTGCAACACCTTCATTTGTACTGGGAAAATACCCAACTGCCTTCATTTGTGCAGCCAACCATTCCAACATTGCATGGATCTCCACTTTCTGTGGGTGTGAAATTTCACCCACGAAAAATACATGTGTCTTATGTCTTACTTCAATCCAGCTGCACCCAGGCTCTTTTTTCAGCTCTCTACCTATCATTAATTTTCTTACCTTTGCAACATCTTCCCACTTACCAGCAGCAGCGTAGGTGTTTGACAGTAAAACATAAGTTGGAGAATCCTCCAGTTTCAGCTCAAGAAGTCTTTCGGCTGTTCGTTGGGCTATAACTGTATCGCCGTGAATTCTGCATGCTCCCAGCAATGCCCTCCATATTGTTGCATCGGGTTTGATGGGCATGTTACTCACAAACTCCTCTGCCACATCCAGAAACCCAGCACGGCCAAGAAGATCAAGTAGGCAGGTATAGTGCTCCACAGTTGGACTAATGTCATAATCTTGGGTCATTGAATTGAAGTAACGGAAGCCGTCTTCCACTAGGCCTGCATGGCTACATGCATAAAGTAAACCTACAAATGTGATATTGTTTGGTTTCAAACCTGCCGACAACATTTGTTTGAACAGTTGAAGTGCCTCTTTACCCTGGCCATGCTGAGCACAGCCTACAATCATAGTAGTCCATGAGACTACATCCCGGATATGCATTCTGTTGAACACATGAAGTGCATCTTCCATGGCACCGCATTTTGAATACATGTCAACAAGAGCGTTTCCAACAAAAACACTCGACTCAAATCCAGTTCCAGTGGCATGGGCATGAAATTGTCTACCTTGTTCTAAGATTGCTAAACCTGCGCATGCCCCTAGAACACTAGATAAGGCGAAGTGATCTGACTTTACACCTTCATTCAGCATTTGGCGGAAGAGTTCCACAGCTCGAACACCATCACCAATCTGCGCATATCCTACTATTATCACAGTCCACGTTAGTGTATTAGGTTTAGGCATTTGGCAAAAGAGATCCCATGCGTCATCCAAGCGTCCATTCTGAGCATAACCCAAAATCATCCCAGTCCATGAAACAGAATTTCTCTCAGTAATGTTGTCAAACATTCGACGTGCGTCTTCTAAACATCCACATTTAGCATACATATCCATAATGGCACTCTTAGAAACATAATCCAACTCAAATCCACCAGCGATAAAATGCCCATGTACCTGTTTTCCGCATTCTACAGCTGCAAGACTCGAGCACGAATTTACAGCAGTAGCCAACGTGTATTTGTCTGGCTTTAAGCCATCAACTTGCATCTGCATAAAAATCTTGAGAGCCTCATATCCATGGCCACTTTGAGCGTACGCTGTCATCAGAGCAGTCCACGAGATGACTCCTCGTTCAGACATTTTGTCAAACACTTTGCGCGCATCCTTCAACATACCACATTTTGCATACAAGTTGATGAGGTTATTGCCCACGAAAACCTCTTGCTGAAACCCAGTTTTGATGATGTAAGCATGAGCAATCTTGCCCTGTGCAACGGCTTTCGTCTTGGTACATTGCTTTAAAAGAGAAGCAAAGGAAGTGAAGTCTACCTCCATGCAGTGTGTAGCTTTGGACCATAGATTGGAGTGGCTATTGTCGTCGTGTGTATGTTGATTAAACTGCAATAATTGTTGTAAAATGGAGGCAGTGTTGATGGTTCTGATCGGATACCTTGTAAGAAGCATTTGTAAATGTTTCTAGTCCAAAAGTGCACATGTTTGGTTTGGGTGATAATGTTGTTTGTCTGGGAAGAAAAGTCCACGCTTCAAGAATAATTCCATGGCAAATACAGCCGCATTGCTTGAGTTCTGTCAAATGTTCTGAGGAAAGTTTTGTTCTTTTGGAGTTCCTGTATGATTGATCTAGTGTAACAAAACACAATGGTGACCAAAAGCCTAGTGTAACGACCATCCAAAGTTATGTATTTCATAATTACATGTAACACAACATGCCACAATGACTTAGTTTTACCAATGTCATAGCTTCTCTTGGTACTCTTAGCCAATTTATTTTTCTCCTCATCGTTAGGGAACTTCTTGATGGCTGCATCTGAGAGTCTCTTGTCTCTATAGAATTTTGCCCTTCTATAGACAACCTAGTGACCTTCCCGATAAGATTTTCATCAATTTAAAAATTCCTCTTGAAGACAGAAATATGCCAATCCTTCCAACCCTTAGAAAACTTCATGGTGGCATAGGGGTCAAACCCATGAAGTTTATCAATGAAAGGGATCAATCCATCTTGCTTCAAAATTCTCCAAATTGTGGCATCTTTCTTGATCTCCTCAAAATCTAAAGGTTCAGTTCTTCTCATATCTCCGCCCATTCTCACATGATCAACCGAAAAACCATGTTGGAAAAAAGAGGTACACAATAAAGCTTCACAAACCACCCAAAAAATGTGGGAATGGCTACAAAAATGATGCATTAAAAATCCCTTAGCTTTCATAGGACTCCTCGGGAAAAGGCCACCAACACAAAAAACTTCATCATTGATCCATAGGGTATTTAATTCTTTGTGCATGAGACAACTCATGTCTCATCAAGGAGTTAACCTCTTGTGGCACATGATCACCAAGGTGTCAAGTCATCATTTTATTAGCACAAACCCCCTCAATTGCAAAAAAGTCTGCAACACCATTTACTTCATGAAAAGCATGAGATATGTGAATTTTTTCAAAGGATTTAAGAATATACTAAGAGTTATAGATCCACTTTTGAATAGTCCAAAAAGGTTTTTGGAGACCCTTAAGGCACTAAATAATATTGTTTGAATCACCCTCTAACTAAACCATATTGCACTTAAGAAGTTTAGCTAATCTTAAAACATGGAAGACTGCAAAGGCTTCAAAAAGGTGGTTAGTCTAAAATCCCAAGGGGAGTGCCACTATTGAAAGGAACCTACCATTATCATATGTGTAACCACTCCCCCACACCAAGGTGACCTAGGATTTCCATTAACTTCACCTCATCGAAGTTGAATTTCACCAACCTAGGAAGATTCCAATGAACATTTTCCCTGGGCAACTTAACAAGTCTAAAAGTAAAAAGGATGTCTAGTTTTATTTTCTCAGTGGGAGCCACCCAAATCCCATACTGAGAACACAATTGCTTATCCTTTCTAGTGAACTTAGCTCCTACAAAGTAGTGATCTTCCATTATAGCTCTAAAGATTTTAGCAAAAAAAACCTTAGGAGGAAGAGAAGCATCCCTTGAGAATTTGTTGTTTATCTCTTTCCATATTCCCAAACTAAATGAGGTAAAGTTAGGGACCACAAAATATTCTAAGCTTGATCAGAAGAGGGAGCCTTCCATTAACAAAGGTAATCCAACAGAGAAGGTGGGGCCACCCAGTCCAACCTCCAGTTGTATAGAAGAAGACCCCAAACCTCACGAGCATAGGAACAATGCAAACATAATTTGAATTGGATTCAACATCAACATGGAAAAGAAAACATTTTTTAGTTAAACAAAAACCTCTCTTGCAAAGATTGTTGAGAGTCAAGATCCTATTTTGAAGCGTGAACCAAAAGAAATATTAATCTTTGGGATGATGGCTTTAGACCACACTACTTCCTAGGGAGGAGGGGGGGACAAGGGAGAATCTTGCAAAGAGACCACTAAAGTGATAGAGAAGTCTCCCAAAGAGGTATTCTTCCAAACCAACTCGTCATCCACCTCCTACCATATAATCATAAAATAATTCAAAGAGATTTGAAGAAGGAGCATGTCAGTACTAACATTAAGAAGATTAACCCACTTTCCATCATAGATATAATCAGCAATACAGTGTCCAAATATAACAATGCAATCATTCATAAATGGCCTATAACTAGGATTATTACAAAGATATTCATGACCAATCCTACTATCCTCCTAAAATTTGATTCTTCTACCAGAAACCACCTTCTAAAAAACACCAAATCCAATGATATGCTTGACCCAAATCAGATTATTCAAAAGAGTGGATCTCCTGGGAAACTCCTGTGTATCCATGAAATCTTGCAAAGATTCAGTGTGATGTAAATATTTTCTCCTCCAAATAGAGTTCAACTCCCCTTTGGAATTAAAAATTATCCATATTTATTTGGTCAAAAGAGCTTTGTAGAATCCTAAAAGGTTTCTCCAACCAAGACCTCCCATTTTTTAGGTTTATAAACTGAATCCCAAGCCACAAGAGGGAGTTTCTTCCTTTCTTCCACTCTCAACCATAAAAACTACTTTTGTATCTTCTCAATAGACTCCTCATGTTTAGCCAGGATTTCAAACATACTAAGGGAGCATAAACAAGAAGATTTTTGAGAGAAGACATAAGGAGCTGAAACTCTTTTGAGGGTTCTAGCTTTAGCAACATAATAACTTTGAAGCAAAATAGTATTGTCCACAAATTACATGTGCATAGTTAATGGTGCATAATATGACATAATATAAAACAACTATCCACTTTATAGGCTATCAGCTGCACTTTTTCGCAAGCGACCTTCACTTCTTCCTGCATTGACTCCTACTATTAATACCTACATTTGCAACAATTGGTGTAAGGCTCCCCAATAAGAAAAATATCAAACATTTAATAAATATAAAATCAAATTTATTAAATCCATCATAAAAATCAGACTTAAATTGCATATGCAATTATGAAATGACTGATTGTTTCACACCAATATTCAAATTTGAAAATCAACTATCACAAATGAATGCATTCACTTTCCACATTCAAATGAATTTATACTTGAGCGAATTTCAAAGGTCTTTTTCATTACAAACTGATCTCTGTTTTCATTGAATATCCTCTGTAATGAGAGCTCAAGAAGGCATTTTCTACACATTACCTATTAAAGGGGGCTTATTTAGGTTGGTACATGTAGAATAACTAAATTAATTTTTTTGTAAATTAATATACTATTTTCAGTCAATGTACTCAGTGTCGTATATTTTGAAGCACACAAATTTATTGTTTTCAGTCAAGTTTAATTAGTTTTAGGGTCCAAATATGTAAACTAAAACATCAATCATTTTATAATCATATGAGACTTGCTTTCACATCACCTACATTGTAATGCCCCGCTAGGGAACCCAAGAGATATTAACCTAAAAACATGTTACTAAGTTTACAAAAAAAAAAATCTTAGAAGTTTTCAAACAATATTGAATAACAAAGTGAAAGTAAAATATAAAGTCTGTATAAACACATAAACATGATCTCAATTTCAGATTACAAATCTCAAGGGTTCCTTAACATAGAATTACGTAAATACAATTTAATCTATTAAGTACAATAATCATCTAAATCTTCTACATAGTACATCATAAATACATCTGAACAATAAAGTATACATGATCACCCACATCCACTACACAAGTCGTAGGGTATGCAATACAACTGAGTACAAAGTACAAATAAAGAAAGAATAGGAGTAAGTCTCCCAATAAAGATAGGATAAGAAGCAATCTCAAAAGGATCATCCAGCAATAGTACAAGAATGTCAGAGTCTCAAATGGTAAAAGAATCACTACCTACCAACCTTGTGGAAACTTGTGATTCCACTCCCACCGTGTTGACAAGATAAAATTAGACTCCACTCAGATAACACTACCAAAATCAATCATCAGGTAATACTAAGAAAGGGTCCTACAAGTTCCTATCTTAAGGGTACAACTCAATAATTCAAAGGTACACATACTAATGCAGAGGCAACCAACACAATGCAAGATAAAAATATATCTTTGATATATATTTTTATATCTATGTTTATGTGTGTTGTGTGTGTGGAAAATGTTGTGGACATACAAAAATGTAATAAAACATAAATACTTATCTTGAAAAGGAGCAGATTTGAAAATCACTATTTTTGGGTGTCTGTATTCAGTTTCAGGATAATCTGCAATTGGATCTGGCTTGGAAATACAGAAATAAAGAAAACCTAGAAACCTTCTGTCTTTCTGAGAGAGGTCGACCTTGACCCAAAACAGGGGTAAGATCTTACCTCGGGGCTCTATCTTACCCCTAAAAGTCGACCTTGACCTGCACTGTTCTGACGAAAAATCTGTGCATGGATCTCGAAAGTTCACTGAAAAGGGTACTCATATCTGATTTGTGATTTGTTGTCCCACACCTATACCTTTAAAATAGAATTGAAATAGATAATGCTAGCAAGTAGTAGAAGTAGATCTAACAATGAAGCTATGATACTCAATAGATATGCAATTGTATTTGGAATGTAAACAAGTATATTGATATGAAAGCTTGGACTCAACGCTAACAAATGTAAATCTAAACCTCCATGATTGTATGCTTGGAATCCACCTTGAAGGGAGAATGAATAGATCTTGAAGATGAACAAAGGATCTTGAAGGAAGATCACACCACCATGATGGATAGATATAGGGTTTGAATGATGAATCTTGAATGCTTGAACCAAATCTCTCCAAAGGCTTGAAAGCTTTAATCCTTGATCTTCAATGGAGAAATTGAATGCTTGAATGTAGATGATGGCTTGAATTCTTCCTTGATTGAGAATGCTTGCTTGAAGGATGGAGTGCTTACTTGAGAGATTATGACAAAGGATCACTTAATACTTGATGGAGATATGAAAAAGAGATGGATGAAATGAGAGAGGAATGCTTCCTTTTATACTAGTATAGGGCACAAACTTCTAGAGAGACTGACATATGAGAATTAAATTCCCATTTAAACCTTAACCCCTATAAATGGACCTAGATTAAATATAATTTAAGATTTTACCGTTCTGAAATCCGAAACAGCCGACTTGGAAGTGGGAAAATAAACTTTCCGAAGCCTGACATCCTGAAACCTTCGGAACTTGAAATCTGGACCTAGGGTCAGGTCGAGGTCGACTTTGACCTAGGTCAAGGTCGAGGTCGACTACCTAGAAGGTCGACCTTGACCCTGAGGTCAAGAATCTTAGGGTTTGAGGTCAAGGTGTTAGAAATACGCTGGAAAGAGGTGGAGAAAAGGGCAGAACAGGGGGAAAACCATGATCCAAGCCAGAGATCCCATGAAACCGTCTGACATGACCCCAAACCACCTACTTGGAGGGCTAAACCAGTCTTAAATGGAAGTGCTTCCATTTTTCGATGATACATTTACCCCCACTTTAGCAAGAGTATGGATTCAATACAAACTCTTGGTAAAGGAGAAGAAAGATCCAAGTGGATTCGCAATGAGATAGAATAACACTTAGTTAAGGACACAAGCCCCCAAGCTAAGGATTCTAACTCAACATACATGCACGAGGGTGCGAAAACTAAAAGACACAAAAACAAACCCAAATCAACTAGCAAAGGAAACCTTGCTAAGAAATGCTTCCTATACTAATATCATATTTGGAAATCTTTCATAAAAGCATAAATGATTATATAAGAAAGACAAGAGAAACACTATAAATAACATAGCTTCATGATCTAATCCTACTAGCATGAAAGCAAAAAGAGAGAAAAGAGAAAGTGATTACCTCACCCAGTAAGATGCCCACCTTACCATGAATCACCAAGGAGAGAGCCCAACAGGTAGCAAAACCTGATAGTTCACCCAAAAATTGTGTTTTGCAATTGCAATGCGTCTTCTGATGGCTTTTGGAATACCCATAGATCCACATTCTTGTATCACTATGAATATAAAATACATGCCTCTTCAAGATTTAGAAACTTATGTGCATTACCTTCTGAGGAATTAGCATATTTGAAATTTGAAAAATGTGTGTCTCTTCAGGATTTAGCAACTTATGTACGTTACCTTCAGAGGATTTAGCATATTAAAAATTGAAAAATGTGTATCTCTTCAAGATTTAGCAACTTATGTGCGTTACCTTTGGAGGATTTAACATATTAAAAATTGAAAAATGTGTGTCTCTTCAGGATTTAGCAACTTATGTGTGTTACCTTCCGAGGATTTAGCATATTGAAAAATGCGGCATAAGGGAGACCCTATATATGCCCCCTCCTTATTGTGGCTATCTACTAGACAAGATAAGGAAGAGAAGGAGGATACCTACTTCACAAAGTAAGGAGATATCATATTTAACAACAATGCACACTATATTCTTAGCGAAGGGTATTGACCCTTACATCCAAGAGCATAGATAATCGTGAAAAGGATATGTCACTCATAGAAAAAGGATCCTCAAAGAAAGAGATCTTATCAACAAGCCCCCACCATAGAGGAGTGCTTTAGATAAAATATCATCTTTCAAAGAGAAACAAAGATTCAATCATCTAGCCCCCTGTAATCAAGAGGAAGAGGAATCTTTGAACAAAGGAATCAAACTATAACCCTAGAGCCAGGGCAAGAATTTATAAAGAACATAATTCGCAGAAATAAAGAAGAGGTGATGACCTAGGAAAACAACTTCTCACATAAAAGGATGTCTATAGCCAAAACTTCAGTCAATATAATGAAATAATGTTGCAAGATAAACAAATTCCACTAAGCTAATGAAAGTAGATCCCTAGACAAAGAGAAAGAAGGAAGAACCTTGCCCCCTAGGGATGAAAGCAAGGGATACCTTTGCAAAACAAATGTCTTTAGAAATGATATCTTGAATATAAAATAGAATCTATTGATGATTATAAACATAATACAGACCATAAAGAGGAAGGATAGAAAGAATACCGATTAAGCTCAAGACATAATATATGCTAAGAGCCTAATGGATCCTAGGAGACTGGAAGAAATACCTCTTGCCCCCCAGTCATGAGACAAGAGGATAAAAGATCTATGTTATGGAAAAATCAAGGGGATGCTCCTTATCAAAGTTATGAAGGAATTGTAAAACCGCACAAGAGTGGGATATACACTAGTACATTTGAGGCCAAATTCCAACGACCATTTGTTGGATTTTCAACAGCTATTTGTCGAAACTACGACACATCTGTCCGTCAGCATTTTTGCGTTGGAAATGGTGATGGAAGTGATAACCGTTGGTACTCCAACGTCACTACCATTTTTTCAACTCTAATTTTCTCAACACAAAGGGACATTTATCATAGCCATAGAAACATGATTATTTTAAAATGAATACACCAAGGAGTACGATCAAAAATATTGACCATTTACAATCATGAATAGTTAACCTAAATCAAATAGCTCATTTTTTTATCAGCATGTGTACTCTCTGTGTATCTAAAAAATGAATGAAATATCAAGCTGAAATAAAGCAATGAACAAAAATTCAAATACAAGGCCTAATTTATCAAGAGCAACAAACATTAGGATGAAAGAAAAATCATTAAGACTATAGAAAAATCATTAGGACTATAGAAAAATCATTAAGACTAGAAAATCAAGTTCTAGAAAAATCATTATGACTATAGAAAAATCATTTAGACTAGAAAATCAAGTTCTATAAATGGACGGTTCTGATGCTTTGCCATTACAAAAATTGAGCATTCATCATTTGGTACTTCTTGGCATGTATTCCATTTAAGTTTTTCAGTTGTCATGTTTATGTGCATGTTCTTTATGTGTTTGGCTTCTCTCCCTCGCAAGGG
This sequence comes from Chamaecyparis obtusa, assembly GCA_027943335.1. Taxonomy (NCBI): domain Eukaryota; kingdom Viridiplantae; phylum Streptophyta; class Pinopsida; order Cupressales; family Cupressaceae; genus Chamaecyparis; species Chamaecyparis obtusa. The sequence continues at coordinate 2,933,228 of BSBK01006771.1, read as the reverse complement.
ATACGCCGATAGGTAATTGATTTGAAAGCATAATGATTTGACTATCTTTTTTTAGGATAGGTGTAATCATCCCGCCAACCTTAATTAGCAACATTTGTGATATATGTCAAGTACTTATAATCAGTATGCCCAAGAAACAGAGACTTGGTAGTAAAAGCTTAAGGTTGCACATCCACATCCGCCCTAGTAAGTATTAGAGCCTTTCAAATTTGTAAAAAACACAAATTTTGCAAATTAAATTGATATTTCATTAAAACCCATGTTCTTGATCAAGTTCTTAAAGATTAAAACTTGAAATAAAAAGAACATGCAATGAAGATGAAATGTGCCTTGTAGTGAGGACATTCAAGAGAGGTTTGATGAGTATTCAGATTGCTGGCATTTGGGTCAATAGACGGCAACCTTTCCATATGCTTCCTCACATGTTTGAGGTAAGCCAAACTCGGTCCAATTCTCTTAACAATGGTACACATCCATCCAAGTGCAGCAACCTTCAAAGATTTGCAACGGTAAAGAGAATCACTATGGTCATCACAGGATGGAGTGATATATAGTAGAGAGCTATATAGGGATGGTTGATAGTGTTCCTTGAGGGAAGGGAGATTTTGAAAGACTTGTTATCATTGTATTGTGTATTTCCAATATGTTTGGATGCAGGCCAGACCAGGAGAATGAAGGATCACTCACTGATTGCATGATAACCCAGTTTTGAAGGGTCACTGGTTGAGGGGACAGTCAAGGTATGGATGTTGATATTGTTCCTTGAGGGAAGGGGTATTGTGAAAGACTTGTTATCATTGTATTGTGTATTTCCAATATTTTTGGATGCAGGGCAGACTAGGAGAATGAAGGATCACTCACTGATTGCATGATAACCCAGTTTTGAAGGGTCACTGGTTGAGGGGAAAATCAAGGTCTAGATGTTGATAGTGAATTCCTTGAGGGAAGGGGGATTGTGAAAGACTTGTTATCATTGTATTGTATATTTCCAATATGTTTGGATTCCAAAATATAGTTAAGAATTCAAAATTCATCCTCTAAACTAGAGACAGATTAGTATAGGGGTTATCTCTTATCGATGGGTATACATAAGATACTACTATCATACTACTTCCTTTGTGAACATTTAAAAACTAAAACCATTTAAATATTAAATTTTCCACATACATCAACACATAGTTTTGTGAGTAACCTTTCCGACAGGATAAAAACAAATCTCTTTTATGGAACAAGTTATTTTTGCCCATAAGATCTAAGGTATACTTATAGGATAATATCTAATATCAACTTACATGCAAGATGGAATACACATAAAGATATTCCTAAGCAATTTTAACATGATTCATTAAGCTAGAGTTTCATCAACATTACTTATTAACTAGCTTATTTAATCAATTCCATATCCTATAAATCCATAATAATTTTCTTACGAGTATATATTTTCCCAACATTAACAAGTTTGTTTGAATTTTACAATTTTCCAAAATAAAATTCATAGATTCTTTAATAGAGGGAGAGAAATACATGAGTCATATGGCTACCCTTTTATTCAATCAAATTAATATATTCAACCCACTAACATTTTGTACACACATTTCAATAAAAGCACATTTGAGAAGTAACTACAAGTATTGTTATCCTTATACGCATCTTCAATATGACATCTATACCATTTCCTACAAATTCACATTCTTCTAATATTTTGATTTTAGGACAGTTAGAAAGTTTGACTTAAATCTTATTCTAATAGACATATCATTATTCCTTTCATAATAATTCATTGTTCCTATATAATAGCAATGTTGCTAGCTTCAACTTCCATTTCACACACAAAATGCCAATAAAGTAAATAATTACTACACAATTTTGTTTAATATCATATTCTTTCCTTATAGTTGATGGTTTTCACTGGATCAATTCACACTGTTTATGACAATCATATATAATTCAAAATTTCTACCATATAATCAAACATTTATCCTTTCAACAATTGTGTAATATAATCCTATTTATTACAAAACCTTGGGGACAAAGGTCCTTTACCCAAGGGTTCCCTCTAGCTAAGCACATTCTCCTTACGGAAACATTGATTTTTCCCTATAAAATTTAGTCTTTTAAACATATTTCTTGAGAAGAAGGGAGAGACACATTTGATTTCAACAATAAATTTAATTTCTTACTTGAGAGGGTATATAAAAGAGAGATGCTTCTTAATGAATCTCAGTCACTAGTAACACATGGACAGTCAAACCACTAGTCTCCAAAGCATTCAATAAGTGAATGAATACTCCCAACAATTCTTAAACAAAATAAAGTATGTTTAAGAATTGTTGGGACTGGTCCTTTGGCGTGTATTAAACAAAATAGAATTTTCAGCATATTATTATCATTCTATTTCTTTGTTGTAAACATGCCATTGGTTCAGTTTTAATCTACTGGTGTCGTGCCCTAGCCCATGCTTTATCTCCATTATTTGATGTTATTCACTATTTTGAAATGTTGACTATGGTTATTGTTGAGCGTCATTTTTACACGAAGGCAACGGCTAGGAATTTGCGTGAGCAACTTCCCCTATTGGAAGATTGATGGAATCAATCTCAAGGTTCCTTTTGGCTGGGTCTCAACCGCTTGGATAGCTCAACGGAAGATAAATGTGAATTTGTTAACAAGGAGGCCTTTTCTGGTTCTTCTCTCAAGGGAAACTGTAAAACAAACTTTAGGAAACCAAGATATCTCTTTTTTTTGTTGTGATTTTTAGATTTAAGAACGAAAACAATGCTAATTTAATTAATCTACTAAGAGAAACTTGCAAAGAGGGTTAGAAAACATAGCGTAAAAAGAAATTTGAAAGGAAATGTTGAAAGAAACCTAACAGACATATGCTAGCAATCGCACCACCATATGAATTAAATGACCAAGAAGATGAAGAAACCCACACAATAGAGATCAGATCATGTCACAACCTTCAACTGAATGGATGCAATCATCGACAAAATTTGAAAAAATGTAGATGTATGATAAGTCAAAACTCATTAGATCACGAAACCACTGTAGATGTGTGCACACCTGAGACAAGTTAATCTTTAAGCACCAAAGAATTATCTTCTCAGAGATTCGTCACAAAAAAGCAATGTGATACCAACAAACACCAAATTAAAAGATCACAGACTTGAAATCATTAAACAACCAATTGGCTCTTTGAAATAAAGAATGAGCAAACCACACATTCACAAATTTCGCATAGATAGCAAACAAGTCACACCATGAATGAAGCACCAATTGTAGGTATTGTATTAATGATCAAATTGACCCTCATTACATCATTTTATTACAATTTATAGAGCTCTGCTCTTATTTTCGTAGCTAGGGTTTCGCTACAACTAAAACTTGAAAGTAAATCTAAAATAAAGCTTGCATTAAAGAAACTACTTCTAAAGCTTAGCTAAGCTATCCTAGCATGGAATTAAACCTCGTGCATTACAAAGATTTGAATAAAACAAGCATTAAACATCTCAAAAATAGAGCTGGAATTGGTGCATGCACTTGATGATCTTCATGTTTATACCCTTGATCATTGGCCCCAGTTGCTCCACATGGTCCTGATTGAAAGAGATCCCACAATCATACACATACGACTCAAAGAAAGAAGCCCAAATGACTGAAAAGTGATCTCTGAGATAACTGGAGTCAACTTTCAGACATGCCAAAAAATGCCCAAAACCTGACACTTGGTCCAAAAAACTTAAAACCCAAAATTGACTAAGTGTTAAGCCCTTTATCTCCACTACTTCGGACTTGTCAGACTTGTCAGAATAGTAGGTGGCCGAAAAAATCCTTATGGCTGAAATGGCCGAAAATCCTACACTACAAAAATGACTAAGTGTCAAAACTGAAGTTTCTATACACAAAATTTGGTAGATCTTGCACTGGAGGTCCACTATCTGGAAGGCACTTCTGGGTGTGCTTTTTTGTTCCTATCCACTACCTCCAACACCTCATCAAAGTCTGACATCTTGATCCCTTAGAGAATCTCCTTCTGTCTATCTCTGAAACCCATCAACTCCTTAGCAAAAGCCTTTATCTCCTCTTCTTGAGATAGCATTTTCTGGATCTCTTCCTTCTGGAAGAACATCTTCTGGAGGTCTTCTTTCGACTTTACCCCTCATAATATGCTCAGGTATTGATTGATGATGTCATTCACCGAATGCATGGTCTTATCCTCCTCATCATCATCAAATAGATCCAAGTCTAATCCCTCAAAGAACTCATGTAGCTCTTTTACAAACAACATGTTGTCATCCATTCTTTTATTCAATCTTTTGAGAACCTTCTCAAATATGGCCAATGCCACTACTATCTCTTGGATCCATTCTTCAAAATTATCCAATTCTTCCCCTTCATAAATCTTCATCAGAACCTGGAAGCATTATTTTCTTATCATTGTTAACTCCTCCAATACCTTTTTCCAATTGAGGATGGTTTCTTCCACTCCATTTTCTTCACTCATAATCTCCACTAAAGAATTTATTCCCACCAAAATGCCTCAAAAGGGCCTTAAGATCCTCCTGAGGGAGAAGCTAGCGAAGTGCTCAAAATCTAGCTTCCATTCAGCACAAGCCTATACAAAAGAATGTGGAACATCTCTGTCTATATCCCCCTTCCTTTCCAAAATTTCCTGTAATGAGGCTTTGGGGTTATTAGGGTCAATTGGACCTGCCGTCTTCAAAATGAATTTCTTCATTGCTTCGTTCTACTCTTCCAGGGCTTTTATCCTTTCTTCATCCTTAGTCATGAAGCCTAGAGCATGCTTCAAGCCCAAAGTAGCCAAGGTTTTTCTACCTTCCCTAGTTGGTTCTCCCAAGTCTACCTCCTCCAACACATAATCATACAAAGTGATCTCATTTATACCAACATCCATTGTAGGAACAGCCACCTGTGCTTTCCACCTTCCCATCTGGTCTTGCATTACATAGGACATTCTCCTTTCCCGGGGAACTGGTGCCTTTTGGTGGAAAGCATTCCCTAGCGTGGTCATGTTGACTTCATCATCAGTATATACCCTAACCCTCAACTGCACTTCTTTAGTAAACAATGTGGGCTTTGAGAATGCATTCATTGGCTCATAGGGAGCAGCCAATGTAGAAGAGGTCACCAAATATTCTATCCTTATTTCCTCTTGAGCTTCTTCTTCTTCCCCCGTTTCCTACTCATTCCCTTCATCTTGTTTAAGTTCTCCCTCATCAGCAGTTTGTTGCTCATTAGCCATTTGTTCCTCAGTATCTATTTGAGGCTTATCTTCTTCAGTATGTGGTTCTTCTTCCGCCTATGACTCTCCCTTATCATCTAGCTCCTCAGATCCAATATGAATTTCTTCTATCTTTTCTCTGCCAGTGACTTCAACTTCTTTCTCCGGCTCCTGCGAGCTCTGGGGCACTGACTCAATGTGAACTTGGGGAGGAATAATAAGTGGGGGAGGCGTAGGGGACATGAGGGGAGTGGTTGAATGGGTTGGTGGAGTTGGAGTTGGAAAGGGAACATAGGATGAAGAAGTTTGCTCAGACAATGGAATATTCTGTACGGGAGTGGAAAGTGGAGTGGTGGGAAGCTCTTGGAGTGGAATGGTAGGTAGTGTGGAAGGACTAGGTGAAGGCGGGGGTGGAATGTGTGAAACCAATGGCACCTATGCACTTGCTCCTTCTGAAGTAATCCCAACAGAAGAGTCCTTCTCTGATTCTGTAGTTTCCCCTAGGTCCTTGGTTATCTCAACATCACCTTGTCCTGGAGGTCCTTGTTGTAGATCCTCTCCCATGCCACTGAAAAGACTAGTGAACTGCATAGGAGCTTGTTGCTCAAACTCCTTGAACCCATGCAACCTTGCAAAATCTATGATGTTGAATTCATCATCGCCTAGGGTATCCAAATTTATTGGCTCTACTTGAGTAGCCCCTTCATCATCCTTAGGATCATCCTCCATTATCCTTCTTTTCTTCAAGAATCCGGCAGATCGGGTCCTCCTACTGAGGGGAACTTCATCCAGTTGATCTTCATCATCCTCCACTAGGGTATCCAAATTTATTGGTGCCGAGCCTCCCTTCCTCTTGTATACATGACCCTTGATGACTCCAGATGGGTTGGGCCCTATGATTTTAAATTTTTCTTTCCTTTTTGAGCTTGGAGAATCATGGTCGCTAAGTGAAGGTGCTTCTAGTGGTGCAATACTTCCGGTCATCCTAGTTTTCACCTTCTTGGAGTGCATAGCTTGACCATATGCGGTGGGATGCTCATGTCGATACATAGTCTCTGGCTTCAGAGGGTCAGCCTCTTTGAACTATGGTTTTAGTATCTTCTCTCCCTTCTTTTCTCGAGATCATTTCTTGAGGAGTTGCTTCATGGAGAGAGGTTGCATCGAAAATGGATGAGCAATCCAAGACTTTGTCAGTTTGATCACATGTCGTGCTCTAAAATCTATGTTGTCATTCTCATCTTGATCTACCTATGCATTTAGAATGGCCCTGTTGTATACCTTGTCTATGTTATATATAGAATCCAAAATCTTATCTGATTCGACATCTACCGCCTTCTATGGAATTCTCGGGGAAAGGGCACCCTATGACAACTCCAAACTTGTCCAACAATAATCACGGACTCTTACCTCATAATCATCTACACAATTGGCCCAATGGTCCTCAACATGTGGCTCATGGATGTAGTGTCTCCCCATTATGTGGCTATAGGTACCAATGGGGTCAAAATGTGGCCTCACTAGGTTGTAGGTTCCCAGTGGGAATTCATCCCATTCTCCAGTCAATGACTTGTAGACCTTCATGTCAGGTACACAGTGGGGACTGATTGAAATAGAAAAGTCCCAGCAATGTTTCTTGTTGTGTTTGATATGTTCATGGGCATCGGACAACTACCTTGCAATCTCTAGTAGAACTACCCGGTCAGAAGGGTACCTTGGGAGCTTCTTGGGTGCCAAAGTGCTTCTGGCCACCCGAATGTATGTGAATGTTCAAAATTGAATATAAACTACGCCAATGGCCTTCACTTTAGCTGTTACTTTTGTTGATAACCTTTTAGCATAGTCACCCTCAATGGAGCGGATGATTGCAAAAACAAAGGCATCCTTGACTATTCTGAACTCTGGGCTATTATGTGTAAAGAACTCTTTTCTCACCAATTGAGGGTATAAAGTAAATGGCCATGTGCTTGGTTCTCCAATATTTCCCACTTTGGTTAATCCCGGATATATTTCCCTGGCGGCTAGTAAGTACATGACATAGTTGTATGCACCTTAAAATGGTCGCCTAGACTTTGGGCCCCATTTATTCAATTTGTCAAATATCAATTTTCTGAATCAATGCTTTACAATATATTCAAATCAATTTCCTTGATCAAATCATAACTATTTCAATCATTTCAATAATCTCCTAAGGTTTAATCATGTCATCAATAATTTTATTTAATTAAAAGAAATATTCTCTCTTAAATAAATAAAATAACCTTATTTAATTGAAAGAAATATCTTTTAAATGAAATTAAAAAAAATTTAATTAAATGATTTTATCTTATTTAGAATAATATCTCTCTTTTAATTAAATAATGTTATCTTATTTAATTAATAGAGAATCATTCTTTTAAATAAATAAAAAGTCCTCTTAAAGCTCTTTGTGATAAAAAAAGGGAAACAAATAATTAAAAATAAATAAAATCTCTTTTCTCTCCACACTCTCTAAAAAATGAGCTTTATTTCCTCTTTTTGGATTTATCCCACATTTCTCTTGAGGATGCATTCTCTTCCACATTTTTCTATATAAGGAGCCCTCTCCTCATTTTAAGGATCTGAGAATTTCATGCTATTGTTATACTACAGGTTTGGAGAGCAATCTTGGAAGAAGCTTTTTGAGCACATTTGGAGCTTGGATATTTGAGACTTCTTTCTTCTTGTCTTCTTCTCTCATGCCTTATGGCAATCCATAGTTTAGATTAATATTGCATTCACATAATAGTTTAAATTCATGTTTCATTTCATAGATTAACATTGTATAAGCATTCATTTCAGTAGAATAGTTTATTTCTTGCATTGTTATCATCTAGACTAGTTTCATTTGCATGCAATAACTTGATGATCATGGAGATTAGCATGTTTTCTATTCATCTTTGAATCTCTCATTTCTTGGTGTACTTGCATGGGCATAACTAGGTCAATCTGAGGGCCTCATATACAAACCCCTGCACTCCACGAATAAAGAGTTGTGAATCACTGTTTGAGACCTCATTCTTGAGTGTTCTTGAATGTAATGATTCATAGAAGTGTGACTACTTTTTAGCACACATTTTTGGCGCCCACCGTGGGGCAGAAAAGATCAATTTATGGCCTCATTCTTGATTAGTTTTTCAGTTTTAGTGTTGGTTCCAGGCCTTGTACAACCATGTACAGCTTGGAAACCTTGTAATATAATAATGGATTGATAGAATGATGAATCCTCTTTCTCATGCTTTTGGTTTGGTTCATTTTTATAAAGAAATGAATAAGTTATGATCATTTTGGTGAAAGTGGGTATTTGCAGATTTGAGATTCTCTGAATACAGTCAGATTGAAACATCTGGTACGGACAAATTGTGAAGAATCAGTATCTCTAATAATATTCATTAAAAATATACATGAATTATCTTTCATTTCCTTTTGGTTTGAGTTATTTTTATGCAGATTTGTGAAAGTTATGGGCATTTGAGTGAAAACTAGTTTTTAACAATCTGTATTGGAGTTGCAGGCAATGATTTATTCTTAGAAAATGATTTATGAATGGGAAAAATAAATGGCTTACATATTTGGAAACTATATTAATTAATAGTTACTGTGAAATTGGCTTGGTTTCATTTGGATTTTTTCTGAGAAAGATATGTGATTCCCTAGGCAGGGCCTAGTGTTTTAAATCTGGTTTATGATAGAAAAATGGCAGTTTGAAAAGGTTATTGGTTGAGGAACCAAATTGAATCATAAGACCTTGTAATTTTGGGGAATGAAAGTTCTTGATGTTGGCTAAAAACTTCATTGTTTCCAAAAATTTTAATATTGTGATTTTATGGGTCAAATAAATCAATCTTTAAAGACTGTCTTGAAGACAACAATGTTACATATCTTACGGTTTGCCATTGATTTGTCTTGATTTTGTACTTTCGGATGTGTGCTAAATGCTGGATTGCAGATCTTTGGACCTAAGGTGAGTTCTTAAAATCTTTATAACACTTGGTTTGGGCATAAAATTAATCTCTCATGTGTTTGGCTTGAGTGTTACACGCTTTCATAGAACACATTTTTTTATTCTCTTAATGGGAAATAAACGAACATAGATTTGCTTTCATAGAAGTTTGTGTTTAAGTGCATGCTTATCTTTTAAACATTAAGTAATTCTTGGTTCCAATATTAAAAAAATATCATTGAGTAATCTAGGGCATGGATTCATTCCTTTTTTACATGAAGAGTTAAATGCACCACTTTGTGGACTCACTTCATGTTTACTTGGAAAGTTAAATATTCCATGATTCAAACCCTCTTGCACTTATGAGTAGTAGTGATTAGTAGTCTTAGATTACTTGTGATTGATCTAGATTGCTATCTTGGGTTATTGGACTTGCTAATCCACCGGCCCCTCATTTTCGCCCTGTGGTTGCAATCTTAGCGCTGCATTAAAGGGGAGGGGTCTATAGGAAAGAAGCGTTAATTGTTCCACTAGGCAACCCTTTTTGTGCTTTTTGGAACTCACTTGTTTTCTAGGTTGTGGACCTGTTTGTAGCTTATGTGGGGTGTTAAGTGTCCCACCTTGTGGACTCACCTCATATTTGCTTTAAGCATTAAGTGTTCCACCTTTAGTGCTTTTTAATACTTTTTGATAGAGAATTACTTACTTTTCATTTTTCTAGAAGGCCTACTTGGGGATTTCATCACCTCAAGGGATGACCTTAACTCCCATGTTCTGGTGGAGTATAAATATCAAGAGGTGAATCCAAAGACACCTCTCTTGGGAATGAGTTAGATTTCACTCTTGGCTAAGCCTCAAAGAACTTTATACCTTTGAGAAGTGAAGGAGGAGATTTGGGTTACCATCTCCCCCCGGCTGTGTGATTTCAGATTCTTCTCATCTATGAATTTGTGCCTCACGTACCTTGCGTATATCGAGGACACCCTTTAGAAAAGCCATGTATATCCTTGTAGACAGCTTGCTAGGATGTTGTTATGTTCTACGTGCCTGCTAAAATATTTTCAAGAACATACACAAGTAGAATCTTTAAGGAGTAGCATACTAAGTCACTTTATTGTTTGTGTGCAAGGTTGCTTTGCCCCTTGTTCATTGTTTGAAGACAATTGCTTGCCTGAACTCCTTGATTGTTGTCTTATGTGCTTGATCAATGATAAAAATCTGTTGATATACTTGATCTTTTAAAACAAACACAAAAACTAAGTTCCTGAGTTGAAGCACCAACCTTTTTTTACAGCTTGCTCAATCTTCTACCTTGTTGTCACCTTGGGAATAATTGTCAAGTTAAAAGACTATTCCTGGTGACAGTTTATCTCTAGAATTTCTAGCAACATTCTTGGAGAATTTTAGTACTCTTTTTGTCCAAACCATTTCCATCAAATTCAATTTCAATTATATTTTGGCCTAGTCCAACCTCCTGATTCAAAAGTGCAAGGGTAGTCACCCTTTGATTTGAGGCACCTCTTTGACAGTGTTGGTAACGCCTTTTGCAATTTCTATCTTACCATCTCCCTTTGGACATTAGAGAACTTTGATTATCCTAGTTTGGTGTTGACATTTTTTGAGGCCATCTTATCGCCAAGTGTCTTCAATTCTCAGTCTTCCTTGGTCAAGCTAGGTTAGATCCTAGGTGCTGTTATGTTGCTCAAAATCTCAATGAATGTTAATGGTATCAATTGCACAAGATGACTTTTCCCATGTTTTTCTTCTAAAGTCTTCTATTCACATGGGAAATTCTTCTTGTCTTCCTAATTCTTTTCCTCTTATTATCTAGTCTACTTCTTTTTATTCTTTTCCTCTATCATTCCTATGCTTGATTCATTTTCCTCTAGAACTATGAGTTTCAACTATCTTGTTGTGGAACCTCTCTTGAAAATGGATGATCTTGATCTCCTTGCTCAATTTGAAGAGCATTATTTCCCAAAAAATCTTATGAGTGAAAAATTTATGGCAAAAATAGAGGAAAAATCAATTAAATCAAGTGCCTTTGCTAGAATTATCAACATGATCCTATCACAACCTCCTTCTTCCAAAAGTCTTTCATCTTCTAAATCTTCCAAATATTATCATGACTCTTCTAAACACTATTCACATTCTTCATCTTCCAAATCTTATCATGAATATTCTAAACATTATTCAAATTCCTCATTATCTAAGTCTTCTTCTTCCACTAGGTCTTCACCTTCCTCTTCTTCACGATCTCATTCCTCTTCTACTTATCCCAAGAGTCTTACTTCTCTTCACGAGACATACCATGATGAGCAATATGATAGCCCTTGTGATACCTCTTCCATGAAGAGTGACATACCCATCTTTGATGACTATGATGACTATGATGATGGACAATGTCACAATACCTATGAAACCCTTATTCCTAAGAGTCCTCCTCATCGTGTGCTTGTGCTTATTGGAAAAGGTTTGTCACATTGGATAGATTGTGATGGTGATCCATATGACTCTGATTTTGAAAGAGACTTTGATGATTTCTGTGAACAATACCTAGACGATACATCTACTTCACTTGAGGAAGAGAAAGCTCAACGCGCTGATTATAAATGTAAATACTATAAGAATGTTTACTCTAAGAACTCTCATGCTGAAAATAAAGATTATACTCTCAAGAAAGATCATGTTAATGCTAGACCTTTGTCTTGTGATGGTTCCATTCCATCCCCTACTTCTTCCAATACTCCTACATCTCCTAAAGTCGCCAAGTCTTCCAAATCTTTCACAAATTCTTCATCCAACAAAGATCCTAATGCTTTTCACATGGTTCCCTATAGTTATCCTCAAGGGCCATCTCTTAAAGATACTCAAGCTAACCTTCACTTGGCTACCAATACTTTCAATAATGCTAAACCTAAAGAGCCTAAGCCTTCATATGCTATAATGCCTACTTCAGCTGGTCCTTCACCATCTCTGCAACAGTCTTCCATACAATCCCAACATGCTTCCTTGTCCTTAGAAGTGGCTTCATGTCAAGAGGACTCTAAAACTGATACAGAAAAGAATATAAAGAAAGATCAAGATCAAGAACCCTCCATGTCATCCACTCCTTTTCATGATGTTCTCTATCCGCGTCATGGTTCTTTTGTTCCTTTACGCCCTTCCTCATTTATTCCACCATGTCTTAAGTCTTCTTTGAAGCAAGATCAAGCTACTACCCACACCGTTGAGCTTATTGATAATGAAAATAACCTTACCACGCTTGCACTTTCCAAAGATGATACTTCCATTAAGGTTATTAAAAATGGTGTTGTTACTTCTGATGTTAAGCCTATTCAAGAGACAAATTCTGCACTTGTGCTATACAAAGATCCTTGTCAAGATCAAAGTCTTCCATATTCTTGTTCTACCATTCCATGTTCACTTCCGCTTTCTGCTCTTCCTAAGTCTTTGCAAGCTTCGAACGATCCTATCAAAGAAAATGCTCTTATTCAAGATGTCTAGGATCCTATTGAAAATTCTAATGCTCACTCTGAAGATGCTGATATCCTTGGTTGTCATATAGATGTTGATGAACTTATTGATTATCCTTTTGCATCTTCCACTTCCATCCTTGGACCTCTTCCACCACTACTAAGGACTTCATGTCTTCCTTCCATATTGGGTCCTTATGTCCCTTCATTTTCCCCTCCTAACTCTCTTAATTCATCATCTATCTTGGGTCTTTATGTCCCTCCATCTCCTATCTTTCCTCAAGATGAACATAAATGCATACCTTTGAATCCTTTTCATCCATCCACCCATCTACACCAGTCATATTATCCTTCTTCTTCCACACATCCCAAGTCTTTTGGAAGTAACTTGAATGTTCAATATAAGAAAAAGAAACAATACAAGAATCCATCAAAGAAAGAAGATCACCATGTCTCCTCTAATCGACATGGGGGCATAAAGTCAAAGGAGATATCTAAGAAAAAAATTACAAGACAAGTATGGGTTCCAAAATCCATCATTCAAGATATTCTCTCTAAATCATCAAAAGGAAATAAAAAGCCTAAGGCTATATGGATTCCAAAGTCTCTCGTAAGAGAGTCTCATATTGAACAAAAAGTGAAGTTGACATTCAAGCTTTCAAAGACTTCCACCTCATATTCTTTCAAAAATATTCTTCCATTCCATGCACTTGAACCGCAACCTCTACTAAACATTCACCATATTCCTTCACGTATTCCTTCATTCAAGTTTCCTCCATCCTCTCGCCACCCTCCAAGGTGTGCGTTGATGTTGATCTTGCCTTCCTTTCCATCTAATCTTTCACAATCCTTCCATTCATTATTCTTTTGTCTTCTATCATTTTTCCTCATTTGCATATTCCTCCTATCTTCCAACTCCACTCGCTTTACATAAAACCATATCCTCTATTTTTCTCTTCCATCTTCCTTTCCCTATCAGCATCTTTGAGCATATAATTTTGAATCATTGGCATATCATGGTTTATCCTTTCAAGGAGCATTATCTAAAAGCTTTCCTTCTTTACAAAATTATAAAATTCAAAAAAGAAAAGAAAAAAAAAGAAAAAATGAAAAAATTGAAAATGTGCCTTGGTGAAAACCTAGAAACAGGCACCTTGGTAGCAAAAGTAAAGAGAAATAAATTCATCCTATGGTGAAAACCACTCCCTTGTGGCACCTTGGATAAGTATCATGATGAAAACCTGGCAATCAGGCATCATGCGTAGTTCTTCTACATATTTCATCCATTCCATCTTCTCTCTTTGATCTTGACAATGTTGATCTATAAACGAACATTTGGCTATCTTGTGAGCTATCTTACAATGATCTTGCTTTCATTCCCTTTCTGTCTAGCCTTCATATCTATTCTCCTCCATTCATTCTAGTCTTTCGCTATCCTTTTCACCTTTGGTCTTGATCTAAAAAAAAGAAAAAAAAAGAGTAAAACACGATGCTATGAAGCCTCTTGACACATCTACTCCTTTGGACTGCATCCTTTCCTTCTTTTGCATTACACCTTTGAGGCTTATCCTATGCTAGTCTTTCATTGCTTGTCCAAATGTGCTCTACATGACATTTTTTTCCCTAGCTTGGGTACTCTTGAAGAGTTTGTCCTTGAGGATTTCTTCCCTCCATTCTTCTTCATTCCCTAGTCTTTCATCTCTTCCGTCAGCTTGCTACTCCCTCTTGTCCTCCACCTTGCTAGACTTTGGGACTACACGATGTGATCTTGCTTGGGAGTTTGATGTCCATTCTGTGTGGGGGCATCCTTTGTAAATATTTATTGATCCTAAAAAAATTCATATATGATGTTGAAAAATTCTAAAAATTAGAAAATGTCCTGAAAAAATTATCATCTTAGTGAAAACCTAGCAATAGGTGCTTTGATGTATCTCAAAAAAATTATATATTCCAAAAATACAAAAATATCAAAAATTAAAAAAATTCAAAAAAAATTCAAAAAAAAAGTGCCTTGGTGAAAACTTGGAAACAGGCGCCTTGGTAGCAAAAATACAAAAAAATCATAAAAAGTCTTGAAAAAATTCTTCCAAGTGGTGAAAACCTGGAAACGGGTGCTACTTGAGGCCTTTGCACCCCTATTTCTTAGCATGCGTCCTCGACACTTAGCCTTTCTCCATCATACCTTGTCCTTGTTGCCTTGGTTTGGAATTGGTCTTTGTCTTTGTCCAGGGGGCATCACTATGTTAGCTTTGGTCTCTTGGATATGCTTGTCTTTAGGACACCTCACAAACGGTGTTTTTCAACACCAACCCAACTGTGTTTTTCAACACAACCCCCGACATCGAGTGTTTTTCAACACTTATCAGTTTGGTCTTATCCTGTTTAGCAAGCATTCGATCCATATCCTCGGAACTCAGTATCAGTTTACACACTTAAAATTTTTAAATGCAACACTTAATGCTTGAGATATGTCATGATCTTTTCTTTGTGTGCTGACTGATATTGATTTTCATTGAGTTTCCTTGTCTAATAAGTCTCTCCATGATGCATCACTAGAAGACTTGGGGCATGGGGCATGTTTTTATTTGTTTTCTACTTGTGAGTATTGTCTTGAACCTCTTCTGTGTCTCTTGTTGTCTCCTTGACACACTTAGGAGATTTAAGGCATCATCCTTGACTATTTTTTGCACAACCATTCTCATGGTCATCCCAGCGTTTATGCCTTGATGCGAGCATGGTTTTGCTACATTAAATTGGGTAAGCTAACATTGCAGTCATCTTGACCTTTATGTCTTTGATGCTCATGTTAGAATCTTTCCACATTCCAATCCGATATAAATCACATTCATATCTTCATAGTTGCATTTTTTACTAGTGTTGATTGTGTGATTGTCCAATGTCCGGTAATAACGGCCCAATGATGAAATTAAGTTCTTTTACATTCTCTAATGAATGATGAACACAAAAATCCTATGTTACCCTATTGCAAGTACACCTTTTCATTTTCATGTAGCTTGCATTATTTAGACTTCATGTTCAATTTGCACTTTTAGGCTGCATTCCGAGTTTGAGAGGGTTTCCTTCATCTTTCTTGTGGACTTTTAGTCAACTGTGGTCACATTTTGATCTTCATTTCCTTACCTTCTTTTGTGATCTCAATCGAAATTCCCTATCTTAAACCGTTGATTAATTTTGGGGCATCTTCTTTCTGGAGGCAAATTCTCTTTCTTCTCTCCATTTCTTTCCATTTCTTCTAAACTTCTATCTTCCATTCGCTTTCACCCCACTTCTTTTCTTCTAATTCAACCCTGGGGCATAATCTTTCTTGTTGATCTACCTTGGTTTTGTGATTTTTTTTATCTTTCATCTTATGTCAAGAACCTTATGTTTAGTTCAATTTGATCAAATTTATCAATTTATTGTTTCTCCTCTATCTCATTTCAATTTCGATCATGAGGGGGCAGTACCTACCAAACTTCATTGCTTGATTCAACTTTATCAAATTTATCGATTGCTTCTCTTGGGGCAACCTTGCTTGAGATTCTTATCTCTTATTTGAGACTTGACAATTACCTATTCACAGGTGTTGGCCTTGTCTTTTTCAGTCTGCTTATCTATGTCCTGATGTGTTCCCATCCGTCGAACACACATCTGGGTTGTTTTGTGATCCCAAATTGATCTCACGCTTCAATTCCATTCTTTGACTGCATGTGATCCTGAGTCGACTTCACATTAGTCAAAGAGGGGCAAATGTATGCACCTTAAAATGGTCACCTAGACTTTGGGCCCCATTTATTCAATTTGTCAAATATCAATTTTCTGAATCAATGCTTTACAATATATTCAAATCAATTTTCTTGATCAAATCATAACTATTTCAATCATTTCAATAATCTCCTAAGGTTTAATCATGTCATCAATAATTTTATTTAATTAAAAGAAATATTCTCTCTTAAATAAATAAAATAACCTTATTTAATTGAAAAAAATATCTTTTAAATGAAATAAAATCTTTTTTAATTAAATGATTTTATCTTATTTAGAATAATATCTCTTTTAATTAAATAATGTTATCTTATTTAATTAATAGAGAATCATTCTTTTAAATAAATAAAAAGTCCTCTTAAAGCTCTTTGTGATGAAAAAAGGGAAACAAATAATTAAAAATAAATAAAATCCCTTTTCTCTCCACACTCTCTAAAAAATGAGCTTTATTTCCTCTTTTTGGATTTATCCCACATTTCTCTTGAGGATGCATTCTCTTCCACATTTTTCTATATAAGGAGCCCTCTCCTTCTCATTTTGAGGATCCGAGAATTTTCATGTTATTGTTATACTACAGGTTTGGAGAGCAATCTTGGAAGAAGCTTGTTGAGCACATTTGGAGCTTGGATATTTGAGACTTCTTTCTTCTTGTCTTCTTCTCTCATGCCTTATGGCAATCCATATTTTAGATTAATATTGCATTCACATAATAGTTTAAATTCATGTTTCCTTTCATAGATTAACATTGTATAAGCATTCATTTCAATAGAATAGTTTATTTCTTGCATTGTTATCATCTAGACTAGTTTCATTTGCATGCAATAACTTGATGATCATGGAGATTAGCATGTTTTCTATTCATCTTTGAATCTCTCATTTTTTGGTGTACTTGCATGGGCATAACTAGGTCAATCTGAGGGCCTCATATACAAACCCCTGCACTCCACGAATAGAGAGCTGTGAATCGTTGTTTGAGACCTCATTCTTGAGTGTTCTTGAATGTAATGATTCACAGAAGTGTGACTACTTTCTAGCACACAATAGTATGTCATGTAGAAGTGGGGGTCTGTTTTCACCCGAATCAACTGTTCAACCAGCTGGTCACTTAGAATAGTTGCCCAATCAAACCTTGCTTGTCTTTCTTTTATTTTCTAGATCAATAAGATCATCCAGTGCTCTAATTGATGGGACTTAGGCAGTCTGTATACCCTTCTTATCATTTTTATGGTGGCCTGTATATCCTCTTTCATGTAGCCTCTCCTCATGTCAATCCTATCCAATCTATTCTTTGGCAATGACTGCATTAGGTACTCATTGTTGACGATGTTATGAGCCCTCTACATGTCTTTATTGTAGAACTCCATACCCTTGTTGATATTGAAATTGAAGAACTTGTCTACCCCTTTGGGTAGATGGAAGACATCTTCAATATTGTCAGGCCTCAGGTCTAGGACCACTTCTCCAAGGCCATTCTTGACCATGCACTCATCTGGAACGTAGTTACTGGCCAGTGTGTTAATCAGGTCTGCCAATTGGATTGAGACTGTATGCATTGCCGCATTCACCAAGGAATGGTGGACTAATGAAATGCAGTCCTCTGGATGGCCCACTAGTTGAGCACACTTATTAAGGTACTCATTCTAGCTAACATTCTTGATATCTATATCGGTTATCCCTGCGTGTAGATCAATCACCTTGGACGGTGGATGGTATCCTTTGAACTGATACTTCATTGTCGGAGATGCTATTACCTTCTCAGCCATATCTACAGTGGGGACAAGACATGAATGAGTAATAGGATGAGAGAAAAGAAAAACCCCAAAAAACAATGTTGTTTATTTCCCAATTCAAAAAACAAGCATAAAAGTGACTTTGGCCCTTTCGGACTTTCGGAGTCATCGGACCTCCGAAAGTCTAAAAGGAGTGAAAATGGAAAAAGGGGGTAGACTGAAGGATCCTTTCGATGAACTAGAGCATTCAGAGGTAGTGAACACCTGAAGGCTTACAAGGTTGAAATAGGCACAAAGGCCGAAGAGATTTCTGGTAGGGCTCGGTCTGAGGACAAATATTTTTAGCGAGCAAAAATGTGGACAAGTTTGAAAACTCTAAAAACAAAAGATTTTAGGGCATTCACTTCAGTGCTTCAGAGATTAGGAATGTTTCGGTGTGCGACAAGACAAAAACGTTGAAATGGAGCTATCACTTAAGAGTTTTTTTATCATTTGGTGAGCGCTCTGAAAGTTTTGGACCCCAAAGGTCTGAAACTAAGGTTTATAGTCAAACTTGAAAAGTGAGTTGGATGGTGAGTTTGACCATGAACTTGCCTAGGGATGTAAGGCGACTACCTTGACAATCCCCAGTGCTGAAAAAGGCCAACTCAAAGCAACCTAGACCTAAGGATCAGGCCGAAAATGCAAAACCCTAAACCTAAGATGAAACAAGAAAGCCGAAAACAAAAAGATGCTAAACTAAAACCCAAAAGAGGGGAAGAAACCACCTACCTAGGAGACGAAGGACTTGATGATCACCAGCAAGGAGGTGGGAGCCAAGCGACGAAAATGCAATGAGCAGCGAAAAAAATAGGCAGAAGGCGAAGGAGAGAAGGCAAAGTGAGGGTTTGAAAAATCCTCGTGCCTTTTATAAGCTTCGTTGGGGTTGTTGATGTAAGCACCCCACGAAGTGGCCTTTTGACCTTTTCAGGGGTCTCAGACCTCCAAAAGGTTGACACCCCTGAAAGGCCAATTCCCATGAGAGTCAGACTTTTTGGGGGTGTGGACCACCAAAAGGTCTGAAAAAGGGTCAGTCAGAAAGCTGTGCTTCTCGCCCCACTGGGCCTTTCACACTTTCGAACCTCCAAAACTGTGATAGGGCGACAAGGCCGAAAAGGCTGAAAACCAAGAAAAACTAAGGACAAAGACCCCTAAAGATGACAAAAAAATGAGACAGTAGAAAGTAGAAGTGGGGGCCCTAAGGCCATAAGGGCCATTAGGGGAGCGTGGTTGTGGGACCACAACAAATAGCCCAAACAAAGAAAAGAAAACAACCAGACTTCCAAAGCTAACCTGTCTGGAGACAGCCTCGATTCACAATGAGCCTAGAATGAAGATCTTTGGATTGAGTATGTTCCTTATCGCCACCAAGGTTGAGAAAACCATAATGTCCACATCTAGTGTGTGAGAGTGTGAGTTCAAATCCCCCAGGAAATCCTTGCCGTGAGCTCCCATCGATGATCAACCCATCATTGCCAGATCACTACCCATCAATCAAAAGTCGGCCATAAGCCAATTTAACCTTGCTCTATTGCCAGGCAGGTGTCGATAGCCCCGATAGAGGTTGTTAAAGTCACTCCTTCTTGACTGCAAATGAGCTTTGGTAGAAGTGCTTAGACTTCATAGGAGGGATCCTAGAATCGATTTTCTTTAAGTTTTAGACCAATTCCTTTGAGAGTATATGTTTATCAGTAAATTTTATTCAGTGTGGACTGCTTCAGTGCTCCTTGTAGCTTTGTAAAAACATCATCTATCGCTCTTTTGTCCTCTTTTTTTTTTGGAAAATTGAGGCAGTGCTTAGACTGTGTTGTCCTAGTTTCGAGCATTTCTTTGTTTATCTCATATTTATGTGTTCCTCCCTTTTATTTTCTTGCTCTTTTCTTTTAGTCTGCATATCAGTCAGGGAAGGGTTATGACTTTCAGGCTTCCTTCGTGACTGTGGGCATTTCTTGGTGCAAATTGGAATCTTACCTTGAGAAGCTTGCGGCTCAAAATCCCCTTTCGTTTAAATGTGTTCCAGTGTTGAGGATGGTTGATTCTGGTAGGCTCCCGACAAGTCCAAAAGGAATAACCTTTCCTTCGATCCCTATCCTTGGCTCACTGAAAGACGGAACTACTTCCATAGTCTAGACCATGGGAAGCTTTACTCATGCCTGGGCTACCCAATCAGACCACTAAAACTAAAAGCACTGACCCCCTGCAAACAAAAGACCCAAAGCAAAGACACGGATGACAAGACTGACCCAAAACCCCAAAAAAAACAATATAGTACAAGAATATATAGTAAAGTACAAGGGACCAATCAAGACCCAAAATAATGCTTCAGAAACTGGCCATTGAATGGTAACGAGACCAATTCTCCATCAAGAGAACTAATCTAAAAGGTATTTTCTCCCAGGATCTCGGTGATTTGGAATGGGCCTATCCATAGACATTGGAATTTGGTGTGGCTACCTAGTTTTTCTTTTGCTTTGTCCCACATTAGGACTAGATCAAAAATTTAGAAAGCTTTTACATTTTCTCTTTTGTCAAACCATCGCTTGACAACAGCCTGGTGTTTGGCTACGTGTTCCAGGGACATAGTTCATTTTTCTTCAAGGTTCAAAAAATTCATGAGGTGAATCTGCACCTGTTCCTCACTCTCGATGTATTGATCCATGAATCTTAAGATTGGTATTTTTAGGTTCATTAGAAACATGGGCTGTAACATGATCTGTCCATAGAGCATATTTCAACTGGGTGTGCCAGTCTCTAGGATTGTCATCCAATAGACATTTGATTACCATTGTTAGGTTCTTGTTGGTTGACTCAACGAATCTGTTCCCTTGCGGGTAGTAATTGGATGAGAATTTTAGAATTACCTGGTTCTCAAAGGCCCATTGAATGAGACTTGCAGATGAAAAGTAGAGAGCGTTATCGCATACCAGGAAAAAGGGCATGTCAAACCTCGTGATGATGAACTCTTCCAAGAATTTGGTGATCACCTCGGTGGTACAATTTTTCATAACTTGTGCCTCTGTCCAGCACGTACAGTAATCGGTTACAGTCAAGATGTATCGGTGGCCTGCCGAGGATGGAGGATTGATCATTCCTACAAAATCCAGCCCCCATTGGGTGAATGGATGCACTTCGTACACCGATTGTAAGGGCATTGTTGAATGTCTTTCTTGAATGGCGTTGGTTTGCCAAACATGGCAAGAGCCTTGATGCTCATGAGTATCTTTGAACAGAGTTGGCCAGTAATAGCCAGATCTTAGTATCTGATGAGTCGTAGCTTCCACCGATCCATGTCCAATACCATACTTATTGTGAAATTCTGTGAGAACTAGCTCAGCTTCTGTTCGATCTAAACATCATAGATACAACCCATCGTAATTGTGTTTGTGGAGCTTCCCATTTTTTAGCATGTATGAACTACTCTTATTCTTCAGTGCTCTCCGCTGGGAACCATTCAATCCTTTTGGACAATAATTTTGCAACAAGTAGTAAACTATGTCTTGATACCATATGTCAGTGACTATTCATTCATTAGTGTACACTTGGCATACCAACCCTTGTTTTGTTTCAGCCATCATCTTGGTGAGGCCTTGACCTCTCACTAGTTTCATTGGTTGGATCTCAATGTCAAACTCCTTTAATATTGCCATCCATTTCCCTCTTCGTTCCCCGAGTTCATTTTGCATTAGTAAGGATTTGACCGCTGGATCTGGGACAATAGCAACAACCTTACTCTATAAAATATAATGCCTGAATTTCTTGACAGCTTTGACCAAGGCAAAAGATTGTTTATCCAAATTAGGATATTTGAGTTCTGCATTCTTTAGTGGGCAGCTCATGAAGGCAATCGACCTTTCGTCTTCACCTTCTTTCTCCTGCGTGAGGATTTCTGCACATGAATGTTCTGAAGCCAATGAGTACACTTTGAATTGTAGAAGATAATCAGGACTGATCAAGACTGGAGAAGTGGCAATGGATGTATTGATTTCTTCAAAGGTGTCTTTAGCCAGAGTGTTCCATTTGATTTTAGCATCCTTCTTCAGCATATCATTTAAGGGATGCACAATCTCTACAAAACCACTGATGATTTTCCTAACAAAGTTGATTTTCCTGAAAAAGGATTTCAATTCCTTCCTATTGTTTGGTGGAACCAATTTGAGGATAGCTTCAAGCCTTTCGGGGTTAATTGAGATGCTTGTCTCAGATATAATGGGCCTGAGAAGTTTTCCTTGAGTCACCCTGAAAATGCACTTCTTAGGATTCAAAGAAATCCCATAACGTTGACACCTCTTCAAAACTTTTCACAAATCTTCAATGTGGTCTGCCCGATTCCTAGAGAAAACTGTGAGGTCATCCATGTATATAAAAATGCACTTGTTGACCAGACCCTTGAATGCCTTGTCCATAGCTCATTGGAAAGTAGCTCCTGCGTTGATCGGACCAAATGCCATGCGGCAGTAGGTGAATGTTCCCCATTTTGTACTGAAGGTCATTTTCAAGCGGTGTTCTTCCTTCACCATGACTTGGTTGTATCCTGAGTAGCCATCTAGAAAGGACATCATCTGAGAACCATTGACCACTTGTAACACTTCATCCAGAGAAGGCAAGGGATAGTTATCCTTCTGAGAGGATCTGTTTAAATTTCTAAAGTCCATGCAGAGCCAAACCTCTCCACTTTTCTTCCTTACGGGAACTAGACTGACTACCCAAGTTGAATGCCAGATGGGAAAAATTATCTTTGCATCAAGCAACTTTTGTACTTCCTTTTGAATTACTGGCTCAATCACGGGGTTAACCGGTCTTTGCCTCTAGCAGAAAGGTTTAGCATCGGGGTTTAGCGGGATGTTGTGGACTATAACACTGGGGTCATAGGTTTTCAGATCCTCATAGCACCATGCTATGATGTCTTTGTATTCAGTGAGTAGCTTGACCATTTGTTTCTTTTCCTCTGCTGTGCCAACTTTGCCTATACGAACCTCCCTGGGTTTGAGTTGTGTACCCAAGTTGTAGAGCTCACAATCATCTCTGCTCAATACTGGTGTTTTCCCTCTTTCTCAAGTGTGTTCATCTTTATTAAAAATTATCTCAAGAGCTACCATGCCTTTCAGAATGGAATTTGTTGTCAAGTTCAAAATCCCCAAGTCATCGGACTCCTATGTTTCACCTTCTTCATCAATGCTCTACTTGTCAAAGATCCCTGCATTCATAATGAATTCCAGGATTTGTTGATCATCCTGAAATACTTGGAAATTTTTGATGTTATCAAGGATGGTTGGCACAGCCACAAGTTCTACAGAGAACTTTTTCAACTTGGACTTCTCTAGTGGTTGCAAGGAACTTGCAGACACCGCCAAAGCGTTGGCAACAATATTCCTTCTCCTTGGCATGCTTCGGATACTAAAAGCTTCAAAATCTTTGACTAAATCCCAAATGCGGTTGCGGTATGAAATTAATCATTTATCTATACAAGAATATTGGCTCTTGATCTGCCAAACTATCAGTTGTGAGTCACCTTCCACAGCTATTGCTTTTACCTTCTTCTCGTGCGCGAAAAGGAGACCCTGAACTAGAGCCTCGTACTCGGCAACATTGTTAGTGCAGTGGAATTATAATTGATAGGTGGTGTAATATGAATCCCCATGAGGGTCGATTAACTTGATGCCCACTCTTGCTCCTAGCTTACACTTGGAGCCATGAATACAAAGTTTCCAGATCTAGTGATTATTCTTATTGGGAGACGTCTTGATTTAGGGTTCTAGGATCACTTCTGGTGGAGGTATCTTAACTTGGGGTTCACTAGAAGTTGGGGGTGGTGACAAGTCTTCTATGTTTGGGGCCTCAAACATCTCTTTTTCAGGGCATTCTATTCTTGAAAGAGCGACCCATTTATCTTTTGCTTTGCCTGGGTCTCGCGCAAAACTTCATCGTACGGGGGCAAGCAACCATCATCAGAGGAACTCTATTCTTCTTGCATAAAATCTTCAATTATAGGGATCTCAGGTTGTTCATGGAGAGAGGGCCCATCCTCATTTGAGCCCATCATAATTGCATCTTTTGTATGTTGGGGCGTGTCAAACATTTGGCTTACTACCTGAACAATCACCTACTAACAGTCTTGGCATGTAAATTCTTAATGGTTGGTCCGATGGAGGCAGCAGTAACCTGGTAACATCAGTATATTTGGGTCTGCATCTCTGCCAAGGTGTCTCATGTTCTTTGTCATGCCTATTATGAATTCTGTGAAGACTTCATCTATGACCTGGGCATCTATCAATCCTTGCACTAGGTTGTTATCATAATCTTCTTCCCCTTTGAGGTGGAATGTGAAGGCTTTGTCAAAGCGGTACACTCCCAAATCGGCCTGTGAGAAAAAAAATTCATTTGGGGTGTTATACTCGATTATCATCTATTTGATTTTAGGTTCTGCATCGATCTTAATTTGATTGTTGAGCCCTTTCCATGATAGCCAAATTTGAGTAAAATTAGTGGAGAACCAACCCCTCAAAGATCGGGTCCATTCCCAGCTGAGGAGAATGCCATAGGTCTCTGGGATGTCCACTACATGTACATTGATGCAATCCTAGATCCTAGGGTTAGCCGTCAGTTGAATACATATGTCCTTCAAGACCCCGATGACTTTGACTTCCATTTTATCAAGCTGGATCACCACATGATTAGTTAGCTGAAGATTCATTCCCAGCCTCTGGCATATGGACAATGGCATCACATTACACGAAGCACCTGAGTTGATTAAGAAATTATGCAAGTTCTTTCCAAATATTTTGAGGCTAAGCATGAACGGGGGCACTTCTACCCTATCTTTGAACATGGTCGACATTGCCTCTATTGCATTTATATTAGATACATCTTTGGCTTTATTGCTGGCCAAGGCTGACTTGGAATGATCCAAGGTCTTTAGGTGAGCTTCCCTTTGAGTGGGACAACTCTACAGCATATCATACATCAACATATTCATTCTAACCTTTTTCAGTTCCTCTACTGCACTATATCTTTCATTGGCCCAGACTGGGTTTTTTAATGTGGCTGGTTAATACGTTGTTGTTTGAACAACAGTGGTATTAGGTCCCCTCAGGGGCATAGGATTATTATTGGCCCTTGGGTTAGGTGGAGTGGGCTGCATACTTAGAGGAATGCCATCTGTCAGGGGCTCCCTCCTACTTCTCAATTTTTGGGTATTTCTATTGTTGTTCTAGAAGGCATGGACTTCAAAATACTATAGTTGGCTTTCTTGGTTGAATGGGAAAACAAACTCTTCCTCTGAAGTGTTATTGACCAGGGTTCCATCTGAACTTAGGTCATATGACTCAAATACCATGGTGCTGAAATGGGCCTGGGAACCCTTAGGATCCTAAGTTTGATTATCAGATTCCCCCCTATACTTGTAATCTAGTTGATGCATGCTGGGACCTTAGGTGTAGTTGGCTTCTGATGAATTGAAGAAATTGGCATTATTCACGGGGATACTACCATTGTTCGGATGCGTATTCCAAGTTTTAATTGTCCTTTGTTGCCCAAATGGTTTTTCCTGAGAGTCATTCCCATAACCTCCTCCACTATTGTTATTGTTGTTTCTGTAATTGCCATAATTACAATTCTGATTTTGAGAGTAAGTATTCGGGACAATAGTTGGCCGTGGATAATTTCCTTGACTTGGAGTTGGGTTGAGCTTCATTCATGTGATCTCCCTAGTCAATTGGGATAGCATCTTCTTCATGGCATCCAACGCATTGACTAGAGCTTGGTCTGGTTTGTTTGGGATAGTGACCTTTTGCTCACACAAGGCAGCCTTATGTGTATCATACCCCGGGTATGTGATAGTCAACGGTGGGGCAGCAACATATGGAGTTAGTACCAGGTTGATCTTAGGGTTTTCTGCATTGGAAATTGATTGTTTGTCATGAATGGACTAGTTGCAACAACATTTCTCAACATTGGTGGGATGTCATAACTTCCCCCTACTTGCGGGTCCATTTGTTGAGTGAACAAGATAGCTTTGTTGCATACTTTCTCCAAAGTGTCAATGTCTCCTGGAGATAATCTTTTCAGGAATATGGATGTTAGTGGGTCCAAGGTGTGTAAGTAAACTTGTATGGTAGCGCCAATTGGTACCATGTATGGAGCTTCAAGCTTCTGAAACATCTTGTGAAAATGATGATTGAACATAGCGATAGATTCATTAAGGTCTTTTCTTACCGAAATGAACTAGTGATGAAGAGTTGTCGGATCCACATATAGTTTGAATTGATTTAGGAATTTTGTTTCAAAGTCTTGCCAGTTAGCAATGGATCCTCATGGCAAATTTAGATACCAGTTATATGCGAACTCCCCCAGTGTGTAAGGGAAGAGGTGGCATGCGACATCTTGATGAGAAATCTCTTTTCGATTGCACAATTCCTTGAATGCATGGACGTGTTCTTCCGATGTGCTAGATTCTCCATAGATGAAGCATGGAAAGAACTTCTTAGGATTTTTGGGCAGCTGATGGAGCTCTCCCTGTAAGTTTAATGGTGAACTTTGAGCATTTGCAAAAAATGCCATTGAAGCCGATGGTGGCTGAGCAACAGGTGGGGAAGCAATGGTTGGAATTGGAGGAAGATCCGGATGATCTAAAGTATTCTCTCTGTGCTTTGTTGTTTTGCTGCTGCGAGGCCTGCGAAATTCTGTGAGCTCAAGGAACTCCCATTTGTTGGGCGAAGATCTAAGGACTTGTTGAAATCTCTCAGGAGAGAATGATCTGATATTCTGAGGTGTCCCTTTTGAGGGCCCTCCTAGTGCCACTTCTGTTGAGTGTCATTTTTACATGAAGGCAACGGCTAGGAATTTGTGCGAGCAACTTTCCCTCTTCGAAGATTGACGGAATCAATCTCAAGGTTCCTTTTGGTTGAGTCTCAACCACTTGGATACCTCAATGAAAGACAAATGTGAATTTGTTAA
This sequence comes from Chamaecyparis obtusa, assembly GCA_027943335.1. Taxonomy (NCBI): domain Eukaryota; kingdom Viridiplantae; phylum Streptophyta; class Pinopsida; order Cupressales; family Cupressaceae; genus Chamaecyparis; species Chamaecyparis obtusa. The sequence goes on along the minus strand of BSBK01006771.1, from coordinate 2,906,063 downwards.
CAAGGAGGCCTTTATTGGTTCTTCTCTCAAGGGAAACTGCAAAACAAACTTTAGGGAACCAAGATATCTCTTTTTTTTGCTATGATTTTCAGATTTAAGAACAAAAACAATGCTAATTTAATTAATCTATTGAGAGCAACTTGCAAAGAGGGTTAGAAAATGTAGGGTAATGAGAGATTTGAAAGGAAATGTTGAAAGAAACCTAATGGACATATGCTAGCAATCACACCACCATGCGAAATAAATGACCAATAAGATGAAGAAACCCACACAACAAAGATCAAATCATGTCACAATCTTCAGTTGAATGGATGCAATCATCGATAGAATTTGAACAAATGCAGATGTATGATAAGTCAAAACTCATCAGATCACAAAGCCACTCCAGATGTGCGCACACATGAGACAAGTTAATCTTAAACCACCAAATAATGATCTTCTCATAGATTCGTCACAAAAAAGCAATGTGATACCAGCAAACACCAAATTAAAAGATCACAGACTTGAAATCATTAAACAACCAATTGGCTCTTTGAAATAACGAATGACCAAATCACACATTTAAAAACTTTGCATAGATAGCATACAAGTCACACCATGAATTAAGCACCAATTGTAGGTATTGTATTAATGATCAAATCGATCCTCATTGCATCATTTTACTACAATTTATAGAGCTCTGCTCTTATTTTTTGATGCAAGAGCATCCTGGGTGTAAGAGCAATCTTGCATCACCCAAAAATATTTCTATTTTTGTATTCAATAAGGGCTATCTTGTGCAGAGTTGCTATTTATGGAAACTTACTATTTTTAGTAAGTTGGTCTTACGATCTCAGAATGTTCTAATTTTACATATGGAGGTTCATCTCAGTCATATCAGCTTGCCAGCAAAGTTTCATGGCTAGATCAGGTCTAGTTTTGAAGATATTGAAGATTTTTGGTATTAGCAGCAGGGTACAGAAACTTTGAACTCAGTTTTGAAGGCTTTAGAAGCCCCGGATGAGGTTGAAAATTTGGGTGATTAGCACTTTACATTGCTTAGGTCTGTAGAGCGCTTCGTGGCATTTCCAGAATGGGGTTATAATAGCCAATCGGGTCAACAGGTGATGACTTATGGTTTTTGGAAGTTGGGTCACCTGAAATGGCGGAAAATAATTTTTCTTCAAAATTTTTGTTTGGGTTTCAAAACTCATTTTGAGCTGACTTTGATGTAATAAATTGTAAAATAAAATAATTCTAAGTTTGGTCGACCCTAAGGGCTAAATTTCTAGAACCTTCTCGGGCGGTGGAAATTGCCTATATAAAGAAGGTCCGTAGTGTTGTCTAGGGCAGTTCTGGGTACTAGATCTGGGTATTGATTCAAGGCTTTGTCCTACAGAATATTGTAAGGGAATGCCCATGTGGCTTTGCATATTGTAATTCTAAAAGTTTGTAATTCCACATTTGTGGAGATAATAAGAAGCTGATATTCTCTTCTTGCGTATTATTGTTGTTGCTTCTCTATTTCTATTATGTGCTTGTGTTATTAAGGGGAGCACCCTTCATCAAGTGGTATTAGAGCAGGAGTTCTTGAGTGTGTAAACAGATCACCGACTGTGAGGCAGTTTGCACCAAGACCGTGGTTAGGCTTTTAGTGCGCATCACAAAAATGCCTCCACGAAGAGAACGTGGTGGAAGAGCTGGTGCTGTGACACCTAAGGTTAGAGAGTTGCAGAGACAAGTGCAAGCATTTCAAGAAGAGATTTGCAGAGGAATGAATCTTAATATCAGAGATGAAAGCGAAGATGAAGCCGAAGAAGAATATCAAGAAGGAGAAGCTAAAATTTTGAACCAGGAGGAAGAAAGACTTTTTCGGGCGATTTCCAAGATTGGGAAAAGACCTAGGATTGAGGTTCCTACATTTTCTAGAAATCTTAACCTAGAGGAATTGATCGACTGGATCAATGAATGTGAGAAATATTTTGAGTATGAAGATGTTGAGGATCCTGATAGGGTCAAATTTGTGAAGGCCAGACTGAAAGGTCATGTGAAGATCTGGTGGCAAGAAATTCAATAAGAGCGAAATAGAAGAGGGAAAGATAAAATCACAAGATGAGATCGGATGGTGGATAAATTAAAGCGACAGTTCATTCCTGTTGATTATGAGCTTGACCTACTAAAGAAAATGCAAAGTTTGAAGCAAGCAAGAAGATCTGTTCAGGAGTATACAGAGGATTTCTATCGACTCCTCATCAGAACAGGCCATGCAGAAGCTGATAAGGAGAAAGTTGCCCAATACCTTAATGGTTTAAGGCCAAGCATTTAGGAGGAGTTGAATCTGGTTCGAATGAACAGTATTGAGGAGGCATGCCAGTTTTCCCTAAAAGTAGAGGAAAAGCTGAACAAGAAGTTTGAGAGCAGACAAAATGGAAGAGGTCGTGGTGGAAGATCTGGTGGATGGTCATATGGTGGCCAAAATGAAGATCTGAAAAAGAAGGATGAGGCCAGTAGCAGCCAGAATCAGAGAGGAAACAATTCCAATCATTTCCAACATCAGAATAATAGAGATCAGAGGGGAAGAGGAAGAGGACAAGGTTCAGGAAGAGGAGGCTTCCGTGGAACATGTTTTCACTGTGGAGAAGAAGGTCATAGGGCATTTGAATGTCTTTAGCGCCAAGGCAAAATAGACAGGAGAAATGAAGGCCAGGCTAGAGTTGCACATGTAGATGAAGATGCTAGATTACCAAAGCAAGGAGTAAATGTTGTGATGTGATTATCGATAGTGGAAGCACTGACAATTTAGTGTCAGAAGAGATGGTGACAAAGTTGAAGCTCAAGAGATAGAAACACCCACATCCATATCAGATTGCCTGGGTGCAAGATGACCACAAGGTCATGGTCAGTGAATAGTGCCTGGTAAAGTTCAAGATCGGCGGGTACCAAGATGAGGTACTATGTGATATCATCTCTATGGATGCATGTCATATGTTGTTGGGTAGACCATGGCAGTTTGACAGATGTGTTGTACATGATGGTCGTGAGAATACCTATTCCCTGACAAAGGATGGAGTGCGACATAAGCTAAAGCCATTGAAGGAGACCAAAGAAAAGGTATGTGGTAATGCAAGAATAACATTTGTTGATGGAAGAAAATTCCTAGATGGTATGAAGCATGAGCATGTGTGTTTTGCTTTAATTCCAAAAGTTGGTAAAGAAGAAGTAGAGGATGTACCTGTAGAGGTTGCAGACTTGTTGAATGAGTTTTAGGATATTGTATCTAATAATGTACCTGATGGATTACCACCGATAAGGAAGATCAGTCATCAGATGCATTTGATTTCAGGGGCCAGTTTGCCAAACAAGGTAGCACACAGAATGACACCAGCAGAAAGTGAAGAGTTGAACAGACAAGTACATGAGTTATTGCAGAAGGGGTTGATTAGAGAGAGTTTGAGTCCCTGTGCTGTACCAGCAGTATTAGCACCAAAGAAGAATGGAGAGTGGAGGATGTGTACAGATTCTAGAGCAATAAACAAGATCACAATCAAGTATAGGTTTCCATTGCCACGAATGGATGATATTATGGATTGTTTGAGTGGAGCTGTGTATTTCTCAAAGATAGATCTGAAGAGTGGATATCACCAGATTCGGATCAGAGAAGGAGATGAATGGAAGACTGCCTTCAAGACAAATGAAGGACTATATGAGTGGTTAGTCATGCCTTTTGGGCTAACCAATGCACCGAGCACTTTCATGCGGCTCATGAACGAGGTTCTGAAAATTTTTTTGGGTAAGTTTGTCATTGTTTACCTAGATGATATTTTTATTTTTAGCAAGACATTGGACGAACATATGATGCATATTCGTATGGTGTTTGAGAAGTTGAGAGATGAGAAATTATTGATTAATTTGAAGAAGTGCAGTTTTGTGAAGAAAGAGTTAGTGTATTTGGGATTTGTAGTTTCAGCAAAAGGTCTAAAAATGGACCCAGAGAAGGTACAGGCTATCCTTGAATGGCCTAATCTAAGGAGTGCTACTGAGGTAAGATCTTTTCATGGTTTGGCTAGCTTTTACAGAAAGTTTATCAGAAATTTTAGCAGTATTTGTGGACCCTTAACTGAAACAATGAGAGGGGATAGAAAAGAGTTTAAGTGGACTAATGGGGTAGAAAAGAGCTTTCAATTGTTGAAACAAAAAGTCACAGAACAACCTGTTTTAGGACTTCCAGATTTTAATAAGGTGTTTCAAGTAGATTGTGATGTTAGTGGTACTGCAATAGGAGCTGTTATGAGCCAAGAAGGTAAACCTATTGCGTATTTCAATGAGAAGTTAAATGATGCCAAGAGAAAATATTCTATCTATGATCAGGAATTTTATGCTATAGTTCAGGCATTAAAGAAGTGGAGACATTATCTGCTTCCTAAGGAGTTTGTTTTGTATACTCATCATCAAGCATTGCAATATTTGAATAGTCAAGGAAAGTTGAATCAGAGACATTTGAAATGGGTTGAGTTTTTGCAGAGTTATACATTTGTTTTGAAACACAGGAGTGGAAAGTCTAATAGGGTTGTGGATGCTCTTAGCAGAAAGCAACTATTGCTGACAGAGATGCGGATTGAAGTGGTTGGGTTCAAGGAACTCAAGAATTTGTATCCAGAGGATCCTGATTTTGGTGAAGCTTGGAGAGCTTGTACAGAACCTGTTACTCTAGACAGGATGAAATGGCTAGATTTTATCATCCAAGATGATATGCTATTCAGAGGGAGTCAGTTGTGCATTCCACGAAGTTCTATGAGGGAGAATCTCATCAAGGAGAAGCATAGTGGAGGATTGGCTGGACATTTTGGTCGTGATAAAACCCTTGCTTTGGTTGGTGAGAATTATTATTGGCCACAATTGCAGCAAGATGTGAAGAAGTTTGTACAGAGTTGCAGAGTATGTCAGATGGTGAAAAGAGTGAAGCAGAATACAGGATTGTATCAGCATTACCTATACCAGAGAAGCCTTGGGAGGATATCAGTATGGACTTTGTTCTTGGTTTACTGAGGACACAGCGGGGACATGATTCAATTTTTGTAGTAGTTGATAGATTTTCAAAGATGGCACATTTCATTCCCTGCAAGAAGGCTAATGATGTTGTTCATGTAGCAGAATTATTTTTCAGAGAAGTGGTGAGACTACATGGTTTGCCAAAGACCATAGTTTCAGATCAAGATACTAAATTTATTGGATATTTCTGGCAGACATTGTGGAAAAAGTTGAAGACAGATTTGAAGTTCAGTTCATCACATCATCCACAGACTGATGGACAGACAGAGGTGGTGAATAGAAGTTTGGGAAATCTGCTGAGATGTTTGGTTGGAGATAAGCCAACAGGATGGGATTTGATTTTACCATAGGCAGAATTTGCATACAATAATTCTCTCAACAGGAGCATTGGTAAATCACCATTCCAGATTGTATATGGAAGTAGTTCAAGAAATGCATCTGAATTGAGAAAGATAGATAAAGGAGAGATAAGTAGTGCTAAAGCTGAGGATTTTACAGAACACTTGAAGAACATCCATGAGGAGGTGAGGAAGCATATTACCAAGATGAATGTGTAGTATAAGGCTAAGGCAGATGAGAAAAGGAGGCATAAGAAATTTCAGGTTGGAGATGAAGTCATGGTTCATTTGCGAAAGGAGCGATTTCCAGTTGGTACATATAACAAGTTGAAAATGAAGAAGTTTGGACCATGTAAGATACTGAAGAAGCATGATTCAAGAAATGCATATGAGGTAGAATTGCCTACTGAGCTAAATATTTCACCAGTGTTTAACATTTCAGATTTGACAGAGTATCATGAAGGAGGTGTTGAAGATGAGGTTGCAGTAGCACAGTGGAGTATTCCAGCAACCAGTTCAGATATCAAGGAGATTGAAGACATAGTGGACAGTCGTGTTGGCAGAAGCACAAGGAACAGGACATATGAAGAGTATTTGGTCAAATGGAAAGGATGACCTGTTGAAGATTCATCATGGCTAACAAAGGAGGAGGTTAACCATCTTGGTTTTCCTCTACACACCTGAGTCGTGACAGGATCACTTCTCAAATTACCCCGGGTGTCTGATGCAGGAGCATCCTGGGTGTAAGAGCAATCTTGCATCACCCAAAAAATTTCTATTTTTGTATTCAATAAGGGCTATCTTGTGCAGAGTTGCTATTTATGGAAACTTGCTATTTTTAATAAGTTGGTCTTACGATCTCGGAATGTTCTAATTTTACATATGGAGGTTCATCTCAGTCATATCAGCCTGCCAGCAAAGTTTCATGGCTAGATCAGGTCTAGTTTTGAAGATATTGAAGATTTTTGGTATTGGCAGCAGGGTACAAAAACTTCGAACTCAGTTTTGAAGGCTTTAGATGCCCCGGATGAGGTTGAAAATTTGGGTGATGAGCGCTTTGCGCCGGTTAGGCCTATAGAGCGCTTCGTGGTGTTTCCAGAATGGGGTTATAATAGCCAATCGGGTCAACGGGTGATGAATTATGGTCTTCGAAAGTTGGGTCACCTGAAATGGCGGAAAATAATTTTTCTTCAAAATTTCTGTTTGGGTTTCAAAACTCATTTTGAGCTGACTTTGATGTAATAAATTGTAAAATAAAATAATTCTAAGTTTGGTCGGCCCTAAGGGCTAAATTTCTAGAATCTTCTCGGGCGGTGGAAATTTCCTATATAAAGAAGGCCCGTAGTGTTGTTTAGGGCAGTTCTGGGTAGTAGATCTGGGTATTGATTCAAGGCTTTGTCCTACATAATATTGTAAGGGAATGCCCATGTGGCTTTGCATATTGTAATTCTGAAAGTTTGTAATTCCACATTTGTGGAGATAATAAGAAGCCAATTTTTTGTTCTTGCATATTATTGTTGTTGCTTCTCTATTTTTGTTATGTGCTTGTGGTATTAAGGGGAGCACCCTTCATCATTTTCACAGCTAGGGTTTTTCTGCAACTAAAACTTAAGAAGTAAATCTAAACTAAAGCTTGCATTAAAGAAACTACTTCTAAAGCTTAGCTAAGCTATCCTAGCATGGAATTAAACCTCGTGCATTACAAAGATTTGACTAAAATAGGCATTAAACATCTCAAAAATGGAGCTGGAATTGGTGCATGCACTTGATGATCTTCGTGTTTATACCCATGATCAATGGCCCCGACTGCTCCACATGGTCCTGATTGAAAGAGATCCCACAATCATGCACAAAAGACCAAAAGAAAGAAGCCTAGATGACTGAAAATTGATCTCTGAGATCACTGGAGTCAACTTTTGGACATGCCAAAAAATGCCCAAAACCCGACACTTGGTCCGAAAAACTTAAAACCCAAAATTGACTAAGTGCTAAGCCCTTTATCTACACTACTTCGGACTTGTTTCACTTTTCAGACTTGTAGGTGGCCGAAAAACTCCTTATGGCCGAAATGGCCAAAAATCCTACACTACAAAAATGACTAAGTGTCAAAACTGAACTTTCTGTACACAAAAATTGGTAGATCTTGGACTGGAGGTCCACTAGCTGGAAGGCACTTCTGGGTGTGCTTTTTTGTACCTATCCACTACCTCCAAGACCTCACCAAAGTCCGTCATCTTGATCCCTTGGAGAATCCCCTTCTGTCTATCTCTAAAACACATTAACTCCTTAGCAAAAGCCTTTATCTCCTCTTCTTGAGATAGCATTTTTTCGATCTCTTCCTTCTGGTAGAACATCTGCTGGAGGTCTTCTTTTGAATTTACCCCTCAGAATATGGTTGAGTATTGATTGATGATGTCATTTAGCGAATGCATGGTATTATCATCATCATCATCAAACAGATCCAAGTATAATCCCTCAAAGAACTCATGTAGCTCTTTTACAAACAACATGTTGTCATCGCTTCTTTTATTCAATCTTTTGAGAACCTTCTCAAATATGCCCAATGCTGCTACTATCTCTTGGATCCATTCTTCAAAATTATCCAATTCTTCCCCTTCATAAATCTTCATCAGAACCTGGAAGTGTTCCTTTCTTATCATTGTTAACTCCTCCAATACCTTTTTCCAATTGAGGATGGTTTCTTCCACTCCATTTTCTTCACTCATAATCTCTACTAAAGAAGTTATTCCTGCCAAAATGCCTCAAAAGGGCCTTAAGATCCTCCTGAGGGATAAGCTAGCGAACTGCTCAAAATCTAGCTTCCATTCAACACAAGCATGTACAAAAGAATGTGGAACATCTGTGTCTATATCCCACTTCCTTTCCAAAATTGCCTATAATGAGGCTTCAGGGTTATTAGGGTCGATTGGACCTATCGTCTTCAGAATGAATTTCTTCATTGCTTCATTATGCTCTTCCAGGGCTTTTATCCTTTCTTCATCCTTAGTCATGAAGCCTAGAGCGTGCTTCAAGCCCAAAGTAGCCAAGGTTTTGCTACCTTCCCTAGTTGGTTCTTCCAAGTCTACCTCCTCCAACACATAATCATCCGGAGTGATCTCATTTATACCAACATGCATTCTAGGAATAGCCACCTGTGCTTTCCACCTTTCCATCTGGTCTTGCATTACATAGGACATTCTCCTTGCGTGGGGAACTGGTGCCATTTGGTGGAAAGTGTGCCCTAGCGTGTTCATGTTGACTTCATCATTAGTATATACCCTAACCCTCGGCTGCACTTCTTTAGTAAACCATGTGGGCTTTGAAAATGAATTCAATGGCTCATAGGGAGCAGCCAATGTAGAAGAGGTCACCAAATATTTTGTCCTTATTTCCTCTTGAGCTTCTTCTTCTTCCCCCATTTCCTACTCATTCCTCATATCTTGCTCAGGTTCTCCCTCATCAGCAATTTTCTACTCATTAGCCATTTTTTCCTTAGTATCTGTTTGAGGCTTATCTTCTTTAGTATGTGGTTCTTCGACCTATGACTCTCCCTTGTCATCTGGCTCCTCAAATCCAATATAAATTTCTTCTATCTTTTCTCCGCCAATGACTTCAACTTCTTTCTCTGAATCCTGCGAGCTCTGGGGCACTGACTCAATGTGAACTTGGGGAGGAATACTAAGTGGGGGAGGTGTAGGGGACACGAGGGGATTGGTTGAATGGGTTGGTGGAGTTGGAGTTGGAAAGGGAACATGGGATGAAGAAGGTTTTTGACACAATGGAGTATTCTGTATGGGAGTGGAAAGTGGAGTGGTGGGAAGCTCTTGAAGTGGAATGGTAGGTAGTGTGGAAGGACTAGGTGGAGGTGGGGGTGGAATGTGTGAAACCAATGGCACCTATATACTTGCTCCTTTTAAAGTAATACCAACAAAAGATTCCTTCTCCAATTTTGTAGTTTCCCCTAGGGCCTTGGTTATCTCAACATCACCTTGTCCTGGAGGTCCTTGTTGTAGATCCTCTCCCATGCCACTGAAAAGACTAGTGAACTGCATAGGAGCTTGTTGCTCAAACTCCTTGAACCCATGCAACCTTGCAAAATCTATGATGTTGAATTCATCATCACCTAGGGCATCCAAATTTATTGGCTCTACCTGAGTAGCCCCTTCATCATCCTTAGGATCATCCTCCATTATTTTTCTTTTCTTCAAGAATCCCGTAGACTAGGTCCTCCTGCTAAGGGGAACTTCATCCAGTTGATCTTCATCATCCTCCACTAGGGTATCCAAATTTATTGGTGCCGAGCCTCCCTTCCTCTTGTATACATGACCCTTGATGACTCCAGATGGCTTGGGCCCTATGATTTTAAATTTTTTTTCCTTTCCAACCTTGGAGAATCATGGTCGCTCGGTGAAGGTGCTTCATGTGCTGCAATACTTCCGGTCATCCTAGTTTTCACCTTCTTGGAGTGCGTAGCTAGACCATACATGGTGGGATGCTCATGTCAATACATATTCTCTAGCTTAAGAGGGGCAGCCTCTTTGAACTATTGTTTTAGTATCTTCTCTCCCTTCTTTTCTCGACATGGTTTCTTGAGGAGTTGCTTCATGGGGAGAGGTTGCATCGGAAATGGAAGAACAATCCAAGACTTTGTCAGTTTGATCACATGTCATGCTCTAAAATCCATGTTGTCATTCTCATCTTGGTCTACCTCTGCATTTAGAATGGCCCTATTGTATACCTTGTCTGTGTTATATATATAATCCAAAATCTTAGCTAAGTCGGCATCTACCACCTTCTGTGGAATTCTCAGCGAAAGGGCACCCTGTGCCAGCTCCATACTCATCTGGCAATAATCACAGACTCTTACCTCATAATCATCTACACAATTGGCCCACTAGTCCTCAACATGTGGCTCATGGACATAGTGTCTCCCCATTATGTGGCTATAAGTACCAATGGGGTCAAAATGTTGCCTCACCAGGTTGTAGGTTGCTAGTGGTAATTCATCCCATTCTCCAGTCAATGACTTGTAGACCTTCATGTCAGGTACACAATGGGGACTGATTGAAATAGGAAAGTCCCAACAATGTTTCTTCTTATGTTTGATATGCTCATCTGCATCAGACAACTGCCTTGCAATCTCTAGTAGAACTACATGGTCAGAAGGATACCTTGGGAGCTTCTTGGGTGCCAAAGTGCTTCCGACCACCCGAATGTACGTGAATGTTCAAAATTGAATATAAACTACCCCAATGGCCTTCACTTTAGCTACTACTTCTATTGATAACCTTTTAGCATAGTCACCCTCAATGGAGTGGATGATTGCAAAAACAAAGGCATCGTTGACTATTCTGAACTCTGGGCTATTATGTGTAAAGAACTCTTTTCTCACCAATTGAGCGTACAAAGTAAATGGCCATGTGCTTGGTTCACCAATATTTCCCACTTTGGTTAATCTAGAATATAGTGCCTTGGTGGCTAGTAAGTACATGACATAGGATGCCATGTAGAAGTGGGGCTCTATTTTCACCTGAATCAGTAGTTCATCCAGCTGGTCACTTAGAATAGTTGCCCAATCAAACCTTATTTTTCTTTCTTTTATTTTTTGGATCAGGAAGATCATCCAATGCTCCAATTGATGGGACTTAGGTAGTCTGTATACCCTTCTTATCATTGTTATAGCAGCTGGTATATCCTCTTTCATGTAGCCTCTCCTCATGTCAATCCTATCCAATCTATTCTTTGGCAATGGCTACATTAGGTACTCATTGTTGACGATGTTATGAGCCCTCTGCACGTCTTTGTTATAGAACTCCATACCCTTGTTGATATTGAAATTGAAGAACTTGTCTACCCCTTTGGGCAGATGGAATACATCTTCAATATTGTCAAGCCTCAAGTCCAGGACCACTTCTCCAAGGCTATTCTTGACCATGCGCTCATCTGGCACGTAGTTACTGGCCAATGTGTTAATCAGGTCTACCGACTGTATTCAGATTGGGTGTGCCACTACATTCACCAAGGAATAGTAGACTAATGAAGTGTAGTCCTCTGAATGGCCCATTAGCTGAGCACACTTATTAAGGTACTCAATCCAGCTAACATTCCCGATATCTGTATCGGTTATCCCAGCATGCAGATTAGTCACCTCGGATGGTGGATGGTATCCTTTCAACTGATACTTCATTTCTAGAGACACCAGTACCTTCTCGGCCATATCTACAGAGGGGACAAGACATGAATGAGTAACAAGATGAGAGAAAAGTAAAACACCAAAAAATAATGTTGTTAATTTCCCAATTCAAAAAACAAGCATAAAAGTGACTTCGGCCCTTTTGGACTTTTGGAGTCATCAGACCTCTGAAAGTTTGAAAGGACCAAAAATGGTGAAAGGGGGTAGACTGAAGGATCCTTTTGGTGAATCGGAGCATTCGGTGGTAGTGAACACCCGAAGGCTGAAAAGGCTGAAATAGGCGCAAAGGCTAAAAGGCCAATGAGATTTCTAGTAGGGCTCGGTCTGAGGACAAATATTTTTGGCAAGCGAAAATGCTGACAAGTTTGAAAACTCTAAAAATAAAGGATTGTAGGGCGTTCACTTTGGTGCTTCAGAGATTAGGAATGTTTTGGTGTGTGACAACACCGAAATGCCAAAATGGAGCTGGCACTTAAGACTTTATTAATCATTTGGCGAGCGCTATGAAAGTTTCAGATCTCGAAGGTTTGAAACTAGGGTTTATAGTCGGACTAAAAAAGTGAGTCTGAGGGCAAGTTTGACCTTGAACTTGCCTAGGGATGCAAGGCAACTACCTTGACAATCTCTAGGGCCAAAAAAGGCTAACTCAAAGAAACCTAGACCTAAGGACCAGGCCGAAAAGGCTGAAAATGCAAAACCCTAAACCTAGGACAAAACAAGAAAGTTGAAAACAAAAAGACGCTAAACTAAAACCCAAAAGAGGGGAAGAAACCACCTTCCTAGGAGACAAAGGACTCGATGACAACCAACAAGGAGGCGGGAACCAAGCGATGAAGGCAACAAGCAGCAAAAAAAATAGGCAGAAGGCAGAGGAGTGAAGGCAAAGTGAGGGTTCAAAACATCCTCTCGCCTTTTATAAGCTTCATGGGGTTGCTGACGTAAGCACCCCGCGAAGAAGCCTTTCGGCCTTTTCGGGGCTCTCGGACCTCTGAAAGGTCGACACCCTCAAAAGGATGACTCCCACAAGAGTCAGACTTTTCAGGGGTGCAGACCACCAAAAGGTCCTAAAAAGGGTTAGGTAGAAATTCGTGCTTCTCACTCCACCAGACCTTTCACACTTTCAGACCTCCAAAAGTGCAATAGGGAAACAAGGCCGAAAACTAGGAAAAACTAAAGACAAAGACCACTAAAGATGACAAAAAAAGAGAAAAGCAGAAAGTAGAAGGGGGGCTCTTGAGGCCATAAGGGCCATTAGGGGAGTGTGGTTGTGGGACCCCAACAGTTACAAATATAAAAAATAGAAAAAAAAATTAACACAAATTTTTTTTTACAAAACTGAACCAATGGCATATTTACAACAAAGAAATAGAATGATAATAATATGTTGAAAATTCTATTCTATTTAATACATGCCAAAGGACCAGTTGTATGAAATTGTCAATCACATAGTATTTCATTGTTGTATGAGTGGATTGTGTAAGAACAATTAACATTAAACAAGGAGCAAACTCCTCAACACATCTTGGAAACCATTGAATTCAATAAATGAAACCTAACACCAACACTATTCTTTCCATTCACTTATACCAAGAATAAAGCATTTAATCCATTCAACATTACATATAATCATTAATCAGTTACATTTCCTGACTGTGTAGAGGAACAATCATGACCAAAATGATCAAAAGTACTTTCACCCTTGCAAAAGCTATTCCAAACTTCAAGTAAAATGAGAAATATGCTATATCAAATCATTCATATTCATGGTAACCATTCAAAGGATCATTTTGTCAATGAACCCTCTGACTGTACCCCTGTGGTAGACAAAGGAAACCTCAAAATAGAGAAAGGAAACTTAGCAAAACCAGTCTATGTCATTGTTTGTGAGGGTACAGTCATGATAAGTGCCTCTCAAACCTCTCCAAACATGTAAGAATGTCTTTAAATACTTCATTGATCTCTTCTAAACATTAACGCATGGACAGTCAAACCAGTAGTCTCCAAAGCATTCAATAAGTGAATATGAATGTTTGAAAACTTTCCTCTCAACTTCCCCGACCACTCCTAATCAGTTAGAGGGATTAGTTGAATGTTTAGACATTAAAACTTCTTAAACATACTTTATCTAATATGATGAATTTTAATATCAACAAATGTGAATCCAAACATTTTAAAACAATGAATCGATATCCTTGAGCACAAGCACCATTAACATCAAATAATGGAGATAAAGCATGGGCTAGGGCGCGACAGCAATAGAATGTGGTCATTTCAGTGACCATTCATGATCAAATAAAATGTAATGCATTTGAAATTTGCAGTTGAATATGATGCTAGAGGCTCGAAAGACATTGCCCATCAAAGATACCAATCAAAGATGAAGAAATCACATACCTTCTCTCGTGCTCAGCTTTCAAGAAGGAAGATTTGATAGCCAAATCTTCCTTGTACCACATGAAGAACATGCCATTGGTTCAGTTTAGCATGTTATTATCATATCAGATAAAGTATGTTTAAGAATTGTTGTTAAGGATAGGAATAGTGGAGATTCTAGAAATATTCCTCTAACCGATTAGGAGTGGTTGGGGAAGTTGAGAGGAAAGTTTTCAAACATTCATATTCACTTATTGAATGCTTTGGAGACTACTAGTTTGACTATCCATGCATTACCAGTGACTGAGATGCGTTACCCTATTTTTAAGGGTCACTGGTTGAGGGGACAATCAAGGTTCGGATGTTGATAGTGAATTCCTTGAGGGAAGGGGGATTTTGAAAGACTTGTTATCATTGTATTGTGTATTTCCAATATGTTTGGATGTAGGGTAGACCAAGAGAATGAAGGATCACTCATTGATTGCATGATAACCCAATTTTGAAGGGTCACTGGTTGAGGGGACTGTCAAGGTCCAGATGTTGATAGTGAATTCCTTGAGGGAAGGGGGATTGTGAAAGACTTGTTATCATTGTATTGTGTATTTCCAATATGTTTGGATGTAGGGTAGACCAGGAGAATGAAGGATCACTCATTGATTGCATGATAACCCAGTTTTGAAGGGTCACTGCTTGAGGGGACAGTCAAGGTCTGGATGTTGATAGTGAATTCATTGAGGGAAGGGGGATTGTGAAAGACTTTTTATCATTGTATTGTGTATTTCCAATATGTTTGGATGCAGGGAAGACCAGGAGAATGAAGGATCACTCATTGATTGCAAGATAACCCAGTTTTGAAGGGTCACTGGTTGAGGGGACAGTCAAGATCCAGAAGTTGATAGTGAATTCCTTGAGGGAAGGGGGATTGTGAAAGACTTTTTATCATTGTATTATGTATTTCCAATATTTTTGGATGTAGGGCAAACTAGGAGAATGAAGGATCAATCACTAATTGCATGATTGTGTGTGTGAATTTTGTACCTAGCTGTAGACACAACACTTCAGTAAAACATTAGAGGTTAGCAAAAATTGAAATCTGCAAGTAATTGAAACTATGCTAACCAGGCGATTTACTGCCTTCTAGTAGGTACGAGTATGATGTTCTCAGATTGAAATCGAGATCAGTGACAATGCAACACCTAAACAAAGGATTTGAATGAGAAGAATTGAAAAACTATATGAATGCAAATTTAATCTATATTTTTGTATTTTCTATGCAATAGGATGAGAAACTGTATGAATCTAAGCTAGAATGTATGAAATTGAGTTTGAATGCAGATTTAATCTAAGAAATGCTATGAATGCATATAAAAATCTATGATATGAAACTATGAATGCTGAAAACAATAAATGAAAATCTCACAATAGCCTTGATTTGCAAAAGATTGATTCTTCAGTCACGGATTCCCCAAAGTGAGGATGCAATTTTGAGGTGTTGATAATTATGAAGAGCTAAGCCTTGGTTTTATAGAAATCTAGGGCTTGAGGATGCATTGAGAAAAGCCATAAAACACTCTTGATAAACTCAGGTTGATTTTTGAGTTAACAAGAAATTAAGAATATTTAATTCATAAAATCATGCAAAAGCAGTTTTTATCTCAAAATAGAGCTTTAGTTCTCTTTTTTAACTCATCATCAGATGTTGAGTTTTAGAAAGTTTACAAATTGAAATTAGTAATTTTTTTAAAGTTGACTACTTTTGTGATTGTGCATGATTTAATATGAATTAATTTAATAAATAAAGTGATTTATTTTCCACTTAACTAATTTTTTGAATTAAAACAATTGATTTATGGGTTAATCAATTATTAAATCAAACTTTATTCCAATTAAATCATTAAATTTGACAACATTGATTTTAAATCAATTAAATAAACATCCAATTGATTGTTTGTAGGAATTTTGATTTATTGTCAAAATAAAAATAATATTAATTAGGAATAAATGCAATTAAATCTACTTAAATAATTAAGTGGAAAAATTAAATTAATTAATTAAATATTCATCATATTCAATTAATCAACTTTAGGATAAATAATAACATTTATCGCCAAATAATATTTAATTAAAGATAATTAGATAAATTAGAAATATTTAGGAAATATTCCCTGATGCAGAATTAAGATAAAATCAATTAGGATTTTGATGTGAAGATGTGCCTTAGGTTAGGACTTTTGTATCAATTTCATTCGATGTGTTGATATAGGAGGTTAATGAACCTATAGCCCATTTTTGGGGTATTACATTTTGCCCCTCTTTGAATCACTGTGCGAAGCGTAGTGGTTCAAAGAATAATCTGTGTATGATAAAGATGTTTGAGATTGATTTGAAAGATGAACCGATTTCGAGATAGAAACTAATTAAAAGATTGGAAAAAGAGATATCGACCCAGGCCCAGGATGACCAGGAATCAAGATGATGCTAGCTATATCAACAATGAACCGGTAATTACGAAGAAGTGTCAAAATGCTTGATTTTGAACCTTATTATTACAAAGAAGTGAGTGACATAACCCAGGTCCAGGATGACCAAGAATCAATATTGGTATCACATCTGAATCCTTTAGTTATGAAGAACCAAGGAAATAACACAACTGAACCGATGGTTACAAAAAAGCTAATACAAGTTACAAGATTAAGGATTAGGATACCAGATTGATATGGATCTCGATGAATCTGATATGCCCCAAGAAATGAAAGATTTGCCCCAACCAATGAGGACTTTTGATGAATCAGTAACTAGACATGGTTGTTGTCCTGATCACTGAGAGAAAGATATTGATTTACCGATTTGATTGATGTGCAATACCATGCCCCCTTTGGGATGAAAATCAAAATCTGACAAGAAAAGTCAGCGTTATATAGTTTAGAAGCATGTTAATTGATTTGAGAAGTGGTTGTACACATCTGAGAATGCATTTTGCATCGTTTGGAGGTCCAGAAGACCAAGTTTGACTAGGTTTGACCATGAGTTGACCATGGTTGACTAAGTTGAAATTTTGATAGTTTGATGTAAGATAGTTAGTTAAGTTGAATACTAGATTTCTATGATGATTGAAGGTTGATTGTGCAAGCAGATGACAATATAAACGATCTCAGATTTTGATTTTTGTAATACCCTCTCCGATGATTATACTTTGACTCTTTGATTTGGGTATTTTTCATTATAATGATTAGAGCTATGTATTCACATTTATGTTTATGATAATGATATGCTTATCAAATAGTTAGACATACTCAGTTATGATTATTGTTTATTGTTTATGAAATTGGACATCATTTATCTTGTATATGCTTATGAAGATTCAAAGAGGTAACCCAAGGATTTGGAAGCTAACCATTATATGTATATGTGATTGATGCATTTTCATGGCTCAGGATGAAGTCGTAGTTACTCACTTAGTTGAGGTCCACACAATGTATCAATCCTGGTCATCTATTGCAAATGCCTTACTGTATATATATCTATGCACATGTATCTCTTCTCGGTGATGCAGGCTTGCAGGTACTGGGCATCGTCTCCACCTGGTCCCACAGGTCTGAGTGAGGCCTCAAAATCCTTGATCGTTGTTGTTGTTATGGAGATATCACCAATGTTCTGCATGAGAGAATTTTACCTCTAACCCTTTTATGTCCCTTAGGTGGGGAGTTTATGAGTCAGTCCTTGTGTTGATGGTGAATTATTGTGTGGTCTTAGTTGTTAGATTATGTGGAGCGCATTGCTTGTTTCTTGCATTTATGGAACATGAGATTTTGTGTATGGTGGCTTTAATTAAGTATAATTTATCTTCTATCTTGTGTTTGTAGTTACCATGTATATATATTGTTATTGTACCATATAAGAGTATGATTTAGTATCTGATTAAATAATGTGTTTATAATATTAATGGTAGTAATATGTTGATAATAACATGATTGAGATATTAATAATAATAATGTGCTTGTTTTATGATACATATAATGGTATATGTACACATAGGCATATGGGTGCACACGTATGCATATGGATACATATATTTATAATTGTTTGTGAAATATGAATTATTGCATTTAATTATGTTCATATATATATTTATTTGTTTGTGGATAATAAATTATTGTAATAAAAGATAATTAGTAATATTATCTATATGGAATAGAAATGTAAATAAATAAATGATAATCCTCTTTACTATAGCCTAGGTAACTAAGGTAATAGTAAATATATTAGAGGTAATATTTACTAATGCTTTCCTTAATAAAGGAGGCATAAATTACATTATTGGTAATATATTAATATATTAGTTTATAATCTCCCTTCCTGAGAATGGCTTTTATTAATAATATATTAAGCCTAAACTATTAACCAACTTTTGGTTGGCTAGTTGCTTCAGTTGTTTTTCCCGTGCAACTACTCCCTTAGTTTATATATAGGAAGAATCCCTGTGAGAAGGGAGTTGGGGGTTGGCTGGAATAATTCATCAAGCAGATTTATTATAGTTTTAGGATATCATCTTGAGATCTTAGTTGGCTGGAGATTTCTTGTATCTTCATGTTGGGAAGGAGTCTAGAGAAGTGCTTGAGGAAGGCTGAGACAGTTGGACCCACCTTCATCAATGGTATCTCCGCAGGACACCAGGTAGGATCTATCCTGGGAGATGATCCTCCATTTGAGTGTTGCCTTGTTTGAATGCTATTATGTTTGTCTACTCATTTTCTTATGTGAATCTACAAATTAGTGAATGGTTATAGCATTATGTCTGCATTATTGTGAATTAACCGTGGGAGAGAGGATAATATTGCTGCAATGTTGCATAAATAAGTGTATATTCCTTGTGTGTGTGGATGTTACTTTGTTATTTTCTAGTTGGATGAATGTAGAACAAAAAATTAGATTTGGATTGAACTATTATTGTTTGCGCAATGGAATAATTGGGATTTGAATGTTATAGATGCATTATTATGGTCATAGGAATATATGATCAATTAGGAGTCTTTTGGTTGTCATTTTGGCATTAGATGAAGTCCAAGAACTCCTAAGATCCTTGTGACACTCTCTCATATGTCATAGGGTCCTCTAGGAACTTCCAAACCCGAGGAGTTTCTAGTTGCCTTCATTTGGTTGCACTCTGTCCTAAGAGCCTGTTTTCTTTTCTTAGATCTTGAGTAGGTTTAGGTGGCTGGTAAATTAAATCTAAGAGCTTTTTTGCATGGAATCTAGGAGATCTCAAATGGGTCTTCCCCAGATTTGGCATGCACAACCCCTATAACAGTTTTACCCACAAGTCAGAGTTGACAATTGTTTTTGTAGTTTCTAGCAGTTGGTTTAGTGGTGACCGAGCAAGATAGTGGTGACCGAGAAAGTTAGTATTGACCGAGCAAGCTAGTGGTGACCGAGAAAGTTAGTGTTGACTGAGCAAGCTAGTGGTGACCGAGCATGTTAGTGTTGACCGAGCAAGTTAGTGGTGACCAAGCAAGTTAGTGATGACTGAGCAAGTTAGTGTTGACCGAGCAAGTTAGTGGTGAATGAGCAAGTTAGTGATGACCGAGCAAGTTAGTGTGAACCGAGAAGAGTAGGGTGAACCAAGGAAAAGAGTATTTATACAAGTATCAAGTTAGTGATGACTGAGCAAGTTAGTGTTGACCGAGCAAGTTAGTGGTGACCAAGCAATTTAGTGATGACTGAGCAAGTTAGTGTGAACTGAGTAGAGTAGTGTTAACTGAGGAAAAGAGGATTTATACAAGTATAACATTTAACTTATACCGGTACTTTAATTTATTATACTTTAAGTTATACTTGTATAAAGGAATCAAGTACCTTCTGGGATGATTGAGATAGGTTTCAGCCTCATAGGAGTTAAGATGCAACTTCTAGTTTTTGAATTTTCAATTTAATTTAGACTTAGTTAAATTCCAGGCACCGGAGGTTTTGTGGAGCATTGTGTTTTGGCATATGGAAATTTGTGTAAACTTGATATGTGATCATTTCTTGTTTGATGAAATTCATATGGTGCATTTAGATGCTTGTATAAGGTTTAGGGTTCAGAATTGGGGTTTAGGGTTGTTGGTGGACTAGAACTACCCTAAGGCTTCCTAAACGTTCCTAAACATTTCTAAACTTTCCTATTCTTTGATACAAGTTCGCATATGTCTCTAAGGTATGTTTTACTTCATGTGTGATGTGTTTATGATGTTTGGGTTAAGGGAAGAAAACCTAAGGACACTCACTTATTCTTCTATTTAGAGTTTCTACCCAGCCTGAAAGCCTTTAGGAAATGTTGGTACCTTGATGTTCTTTCAGCTGCTATTCGGGAAAGATTACCCCAACCCTAGGTTTGGCCTAGTTGTTATCACTTCCTGGTCAACCTTGGTGTTTATCTCCTAGCATGGAGGAGTGGGCCTTTTGGTATCCACGTGGTTGGGTGGTAAATATTTTTATCAAGGTATCTTTTGCAGATGCAGTTTTAAGGATTCATGCTTATACATTGTTCTAGTTTGAAGAAAGAAGACTCTTGTTTATCCTTCATCATTTCTTGTCAAATATAAAGTAAAGTTATTATTGTAACCTCCTGAGAGGAGATGAATGTGATATGATATTCATTGTAAATTCAAAGTGATGTATTTGGAGTGGGTAGAGTTAGGAAAAAGCGAAATGGGAAAATATGAGTTTTATGTAAATAATGTGAAAAGGTTTGTAAGGTTTCAAGTAAAGTAGTCTGTTGGTTAAGGAAAAGTTAGTGAATCAAATGAAATAATTTCCTATTTGTAACATTTCAAATGTGTAGATGAGCCTATTATGTAGTATTATTACTTTAAATGTTATATTATAGACAAAGGATACTTAAGAATATAGATGGATTCAATAGTCAAGTTGAAATGAAAAAGCATTTTGTATTTTCCTTATAAAGAATCTTCAATGCTATGAGGTAGTTACTTAATGGATTTAAAATGAATAGTTCATGAAATAGAAGGGAACCTTAGGGGAGGAATCTAAGATAAACTATGTTTATGTTTTGTTCAAGTAATTCATTTTAAAAATTCAAAAAATTTCATAAATCACTACTTAGGTTTTCTTATCTAAAGAGAATCTTTATTTTCTTCCTTGGTTCCCTTGCGGGGCATGACAGTTTTGATCCCAAAAAAGGATTCTACTTGCTATTTCATTGGATGGACCTTCATGTAAGATTCAGCTCTTGTAGTCATGTTTAGCATTTTTTTTTTTGAAGAATCGTTTAAGTGTTCAAGCAATTTGTGAGATCATGCAAAGTGCAAAATGAAATGTAGAATGAAATGCAAACCTAGGACCTAGGACCTAGTCACTGATCATGTGTCAATTCATTCTCATCATTGAACTTTTTAGGTAATCGGATAAATCAATAAAATGTCCACTAGCTAGGAAACTATATACATATGAACATCAATTTGTATGCGCAAGAATCAATACAATGCCCACTGGTCACATAACCATAAACATATGAATATTGATTTTGTTTTTGGAATGTCAGATTAGATATAAGCACCAAGGCACAAACACCAGGATGACTTGAATATCATGTCCATTTTGATATATCAATTTGTATAAGCATCAGAACATAAACGTCGTGATGACCTGAATATGCCTTGCATTCAAACACATCAAACAGTCAAGAGATCATTCTAAATCCAATGTCAATTACCCGTAGTGACCCTTTATCGTTCACATCCTTAGGCAAGATCGTGTTTCACAGTAGGAGAAAGAACTCACTCAAAAAGACAATAGTTAGATCAAACTTCCTTGAATTTTCTAGGTATCAATGGTCAAGGTATGCATGGCCATCCAATTTGAGATAGAGGCTCTTACAGACGGACACCATTTCAATCCAAAATTTCCAAAGTTGTTAGATTTTCACATACAAGTAGAAAACAAAAAAAAGATTATGTCCCCAATCATCACTCTCTAAATCCTATAAAGGACATCATCGAAGAGCTCGAAAGGACATAATATGCAAAAATCTCAATGTGAATTAGTAATCATACAAGGAGATAAAAGCATGCAAAAGTATAGATTGTTTTCAATTTGATGTTTGATTGCATTGTTGTAGATGCAAAATCCTTTCTGGAGACGAGACTGACTGACTGACTCAAATGAAGCTTCAAAGGACTTTGACTGGATATGACACATCTAAGATACATTCAAGGCCATAGGATATGACATTGATTGCCCCCAAATTTGGAACATTGATAGGATACAAACGCTTGAACCGATTGGTGTATAGACCGACTTATTGAAAATAGGAAAGATGGAACAAATTGGGAGATATGTACAAACTAAAGTAAGACTGAAAGCTAGGAAAGACCAAGATTGCGCTGATAGATGGAGCATTTTCAACAAGTAGCACCTGTTTGTCGGGTTTTCACCATCATGGCAGAGATTCTATTTTTACTACCAAGGTGCCTATTTCCAGGTTGTCACCAAGGCACTTTTTCTTTTTCTCATTTTTTTGTATTTTTCATTTTTTCAATTTTTTTGTACTTTTGATATTTTTTAAATTTTTTGTGAATCATCAAGGAACCTATTGCTAGGTTTTCACCAAGATGTTCATTTTTTCAGGACTTTTTCAGATTTTTATGATTTTTTCAGGACATTTTACTATAGAATGAATGCCTTAGGCGTAGAATTTATTCAGATGGAGAACATTGATTGGTTCTTGGAGTTGTTCTCCTTCAGTCGTTGAGATTTGATAGGCACTAGAGCCAAAAGTAGCAGTGATTACAAAGGGACCCAACTAGTTGGGTTCAAACTTCCCCTTGCGCTCTCTATGTGATTGATTTTTAGGATTCTCTCTCAAGACTAGATCGGCAACCTGGAATTCTCTATGTCTAACTTTCTTGGTGTAGTCTCTAGACATTCTCTTCTAATATACTCTGAGATGATCATACGCTGCTTGTCTACACTCATCTAGTAGTTCAAGTTCTTGCAGCCTAGACACTCTGTAGTCATCATCAGTTACTTTACCATGCATTTTGATTCTTAGTGATGGGATTTCAACCTCAATAGGTAGTACCGCTTCAGTCCCATAAACTAAAGAGAAAGGTGTAGCCCCAGTAGGCATTCTGATACTTGTTCTGTAGGCCCAGAGAGCTGGATTGATCATGAGATGCTAGTCTATTCCTATTTTATTAACTGTTCGGTGCAAGATTTTCAATAGATTCTTATCAAAAGCCTCTACTTGTCCATTCCCTTGAGGATAGTAGATAGATGACCAATGTTGTGTAATCTTGAATTTGGCACATAAATCATCCAAATCTTTGTTCTTAAATTGTCCACCATTATCTGTGACTATATAATGTGGAATACTATACTGGCATATGATGTAGTTCAAGATGAACATAGATATTTGTTTTCCAGTTGGTTGTGTTAAAGGGACTGCTTCTACCCATTTCATGAAATAATCTATAGTTGTAATAATGTGGGTATGCCCATTAGAAGAATGAGGATATATGGATCCTATAAGATCAAATGCCCATTGATGAAAAGGCCATTGTGTAGTGAAGGGGATTAGATCTCTCCCTGGAGCATGAATTAAGTTTCCATGCACTTGGCACTTTTGGTAGTTCTTAGCAAACTTGATAGACTATTTCTCCATTTATGGCCAATAGTACCCAGTCCTAATAAGTTTTTGAGCTAGCATTAAACCGTTCGAGTGTGACCCACAGATACCATCATGGACTTCCTCTAATGCACGTTGAGACTCTTCCCATTGTAAACATCTAAGTAGTGTACCATCTAGACCTTGTTTGTACAAATCATGACCAATGATAACATATCAGGAGGCATTGTGAATAAGGTATCTCTTTTCATGGAAGTTAAAGGTATCGGGAATGATTTGGTCTTTGAGATAGGAGAATAGGTTTTTATATCTGGATGAATCATGACCAACAATAGTGCAAATCATGTGGGTTTTAGGGGAATCATATGCAGGATAAGATAGTGCTTCCACCAGGAACTCATAGCGTAGCTCATGTTTAGGCTGCTCTAATAGAGTATATAGCATTGCCATTGCATCAACAGCCCTATTCTTTGTTCTGGGTATTTTCTCAAATGTGATAGATATGAAGTATTTCTTAAGATCATCTACCATTCTCTTGTATGGAATAATCTTTTCATCTTTTGTTTGATACACTTCATTGACTTGATGGATAACAAGTTGTGAGTCTCCATGAATGTGTAACTCAGTCACTCTCCACTCAATTGTCATTTTCATGCCATTAAGAAGGGCTTCATATTCAGGAATATTTTTTGTGCAAGGAAACTTGATTCTAAATACTTTTGGGATTGAGAATCCTTGAGGAGTTATGAACAATATGCCTACTCCAGATCCATTCTGTGTATAGGAGCTGTCAAAGAATAATTGCCATTCTCTAGAAGAAAGATTCATGATAGAGGAATCTGGGAATTCCATTTGCATTGGTGTATCATCAAATAAAGGTGCATCTGCTAATTGATCAGCAATAACCTATCCTTTTATAGCTTTTCTTTCAACATATTCAATGTCAAATTCGCTTAAGAGCATGACCCATTTGGCTAATCTACCTGTGAGGGCAGCTTTTTTTAGTAGGTACTTTAGTCAATCAATCTTAGCTACTAAATGTGTGGTATGAGCCAACATATAATGTCTCAATTTCTATGACTCAAAGATCACAGCTAGACAAGCCTTTTCAATCATAGAATAGTTCTTTTCATATGCCACTAGTGTCCTACTGATATAGTATATAGCTCTTTCCTTCTTGTTCTCATCATGTTGTGCAAGCAATGCCCCCAGTGATGTATCTATAGCGGAGACATATAAGATCAAAGGCTTCCCTTGAATGGGAGGCATCAAGATAGGAGGATTTGATAGATATTTCTTGATATGATTAAAATTCTTTTCACATTCCTCGATCCATGCAAAGGTCACACCTTTATGTAATGTCTTTGTAAAAGGTTGTGATATGTCTGCTAGCTGAGATATGAAGCATCTGATAGATTGTACTCTCCCTTGCAATGTTCTCATTTGACTATTGTTCTTAGGGGGTTGCATCTCCATGATAGCTTTAACTTTTGCTGGATCAACTTCAATGCCTTTCTTTGAAACTATGTATCCTAAGAGTTTTCCAGAAGTGACACCAAAAGCACACTTCTTAGGATTTAGTCTGAGACTAAATTTTTGCATTCTGTCTAGTATCTTGCTCGAGTCATTTAGATGTTTAGATCTTGTCATAGATTTTGCTAGAGTATCATCAACATAATCCTCCATAGTTCGATGCATCATGTCATGAAAAATAGATTTCATAGCTCTTTGATATGTAGCACCAGCATTCTTAAGCCCAAATGGCATGACATTCCAACAGAAGGTGCTCCATGCATATGTGAAAGCAGTTTTCTCTTGATCTTCTAAAGCAATTTTTATTTGATTATATCCAAAAAAACCATCCATTAAAGAATACATCTCAAAGCCTGCAGTCATGTCCACTATCATATCAATGTTAGGTAATGGAAAATCATCCTTAGGGCATGCTTTGTTTACATCTCTAAAATCTGTGCATACTCTTATTGATTTGTCTGGTTTTGAAATAGGTACAATATTAGAGATCCATTCAGCATAATCAATAACTCAGATGAATCTAGCTTTCAATAGTTTCTCTAATTCAACTTTTACCAAGAGTGCAACATGTGGATGCATCTTTCTCAATTTCTTTTTAACAGGTTTGACATTTGGAGCTATAGATAAATGGTGCATTATAAGATCAGGATCCAACCCTGGCATATATGAATATTTCCATGTGAAGTTGATCTTCTTTTCTGTTAGGAATGTAGTAAATTTTTGCTTCTCTTCTTCGGATAAAGATTGTGCTAAATGGATCAACTATGGTTCCTCTATTGTTCCCAAATTGATAGATTGAGTGGGCTCAATTAGAACTGGAGATCTTTCCTATAAATGAATCAGAAGGACATCAAATATATCATCCTTAGGCACCTCAAAGATTTTTTCACCTTTGGATACGTCTTTTATTTTTACTTTTGTAGGTTCTGAGACTGCCACAAAGTGGTTTTCACCCTCAGAACTCCTTTTCTTTTTATTTTTCTTCTTATTTTCTGACTAAGATACTTGATGTCCGACTCCATCATGCTAACACTCAGTTCACTGATGGAATTCCTCATAGGCTCAATTGCATTTAACTAGCAAGCAAGGGCGTAGTCATTGGGAAAGGTATAAATGCCTTGGCTCATATTTGTAGAAGTTTGGTCAAGAAGTTCAGGATTTTGGATAGTCAAAGTCATGAAAGATTGGGAAATAGTGTCTATGGATATGGATTTGTCATCATTGGTCCTAACCTAATGCTCAAGTTCAAAGGTGATATTACAACTTAAGATGTTCAATTCGTGAATAGGCTCAATGTCATTTTGGGAGTCAACTTTAGCCATCAGTGGATCAGACTCGTTAAGTTCATCATTTCTCTATAGACTTACATTGGGTTTAGGTGCATATTGGTGGATAATATCAACATGTTTTTCTGTAATAAGCTCATCTTCTTCTGGAATGGCTCCCCATTCATAGTCATTAGATTCTTCTTCTATGCCTCTAGGAAATCTAAGAGCATGAGTAAAGTCAGGATGAATACCCCAAGAAGGGTTACCCTCAGATTCTGATTTGAATTCATACTTGTGGGAATCTATCGTAGAATAGCTACCACCTTCCTCTTTGTCTATTTGATTATCTTCGAGATTAGCTAGTTCTTGTGGTGCAACTATCTCTTGCTCTATAGTAGGTTCTTGTGTTTCTACTACATTAATTATTTTTATTGGATCATCTTCAGATTCAAGGTCTTTTATTTCTTTAGGCAAACACTCATAGGGAATGAGATCTTCAGTGGTGTCTAAATCATCACTATCAGATTGTTCTGTTGTTTCTCCCTTTAGTTGATTTTTTGTGGATGGCTCAATCTGTTCTAAGATATGTGGGGAGTTCTTGCTAAGATAGAAAGGATTCTTCTTATATCCTAGACCTGTTGTATTCTTGTTTTTTCAGACATGATGATCAAGAGGTGACATAAGACCTTTACCTTGTAGTCCTAGAGGTCCTTTTCCTTTATATCCCATTTTTGTGATCAATTTGTCCCCTGGGCCATATGACTTAGAAGGGATATTCTGTATTTTAGCATCACATTTTTGGACAGCTTGAGATTTAGGTTCATCTTTGTATAGCCATGTGAGCATAGCTTCATTCTTTTCAAACTCCTATTTAGATACTTGTTCTACAACAAAATTTCCTTTATATGCCTCAAGTGGTTCTTTAGACTCTAGTTTGGACTGTTTTAGAATTTGTCCATAGGACTTAGGCGAGATAGGGAGAGACATCAAAGATAAGAATGGCTCTATAGTATATTCTCCCATACCATTTTCTTTGATTTTAACCTCTTTAGCAATGTCTTCCATCTTGGATGTTGAAGCAACGTCTAACTGCTTCGTGGAAGATTTTCTTTTATTAAGAACAAGTTTATCAGCACTCTCTTTTAATGCATTGCAAGTTGTATATAGATCATCTGGAATCGTCACTTCTACTCCTTCATAAAGAAATTTTAAACACTAATGATATGTAGAAGGAATAGCTTTCATTTCATGTATCCAGAGTCTCCCTAGAAAGATATTGTAAGCCAAAGGTAGATCAAGAACTTGACATATAGTATCTCTGATGGCAGGACCTGTTCTGATAGGTAAGACAATTGTTCCTTTGGAAGATCTTTCTTGCTCATCATATGCTTTGATAGTTATCTTCTTTCTAGGATCAATGGCCATTTCTGAAAATCCCAATTGTGTAATCAAGGTAAAAGAATAAATGTTTAGACCAGCACCCCCATCTATCAACACACGTTTGACACGATGATTTTGGATCAAGACTTCAATATGCAATGGATGGTTATGCGGATGACTCAAGGAGTTATCATCTTCCTCTAAAAAGGAAATATATTGTGGAGATGTAAGATGACCAACCATAGTCTAGAATCTATCTAAATCAAGGTTATTAGGAACATTGGATCCAAGCAGAGCTTTGTCTAGAATGGCTCTATGAGCTGGAGATATCCGAAGAAACTCAAACATGGAGATTTTTGCATTTGTGTGCTGGAGTTCTTGAACAATACTGTATGAAGTAGGCCTCGTGTCTTTAGGATTTGAAGATTTAGATGTAGCCTTTTGTTTAGAAGTAGATGAAAGATTGAAAGGCACCTTAGGGACATTGGATGAATCTGGTATTTATCCTTGCAGATGTGCCTGAGCTTGTGATCGAGTAACTGCATTTGTTGATTGATTATCTCTATTTCTTCTTACAATTGTGATGACATTGCAATGCTCATATAGGCATGGTTCAACCATATTGAGAACAACATTATTTCCAGAGTAGGCATAATTGACTTTAGCACCCATATTAGGTTGAGAAGAAGAATCTTCTTTACCATGTTTAGGAAATGGTTATGTGAATGCTATATGATCATTATTTCTCTTATGATTGTCAATCATGATGTATCCTTTATCAATTTTGTCTTGTATGATGTGCTTCAAGCAGATGCAGTTATTAGTATTATGACCCTTATTGCAATGGAATTCATAGAATTCATTCTCCCTCCACCATTTTGGTTTAGGTTCAGGATCAAAGACTTTCATCTCAGGCAAGTAGATGATTTTGTTTTCCAATAGAGTTTTCATGGTAGATTCCAAGGACTCTCCAAGAGGAGTGAATTTATTATTAGGATCTATAGCCCAAGGTCTATAATCAGATGACTTTTTGTTAGATTCAGATGTTTTAGCTTCAGCATCTTTGATGGCTTGGGTGCCAATAGTGAGATTGAAAGCGGGTGCCTTAGATGGGGCATGAATATTATCAAAAATGCCATCTGTGACAATGCCTTTATTCTTGTTCCAATTTTTGTTCTTGTCTTTAGAACTAGATCTAGATTCATACTTGTCCTTTTGAAGTGATATGTCTCCTTTTTTCACAAATACTTTCTCAATTTTGATTGCATTTTCTACCATCTTATCAAAGGATGTATGATTTTGCATTTGTAAGTGGTAGTTGAGTTCTGGAACAAGATTGTTGATGAATATTTCTAGCTTCTCAATTTTTGGAATGGGTCTAGCATATATAGAAAATTTCTTCCTCCATATCTTGAGAAATTTCAGGAATGGTTCACCTGGATATTGTTTAAGATTGCAGATGTCGATCATGGTGACTAGATGTTGAATATTGTAGGAGTATTGTTGATAGAATAGTTTGATTAAGTCCTAAAAAGTTTTGATAGTTGGAGGCATTCTAGAGAACCAATGAATGGCTTCTCCTCCCAGAGATCAAGGGAAGAGATGCATTAAGTGGGTTGGTTTGTACATGAACTCAATGGATTGAGTACAAAATTCTTTGACATGATCTTGAGGATCAGAGTTTCCATCATAGTTATCATACTTAGGCATTTCCACTTTTTTAGGGAATGGTGGCATGTACAAGTCTTTATCAAATGGAAAAGGGCATAGAGCTTCCATGGAGAACTCCTTAGGTTCCTTTTCTTTTTCAAGTTTGTTAAGTTTGACTTGCATGGCATGCATCTGTTTCATCATAGCCGTGATAGGAGTTTCTTCCTCATGTGTAATGATATCTTCCACATTAAAGTTTCAAGGAAGTTTATCTCCTTGATGAGCTAACTCTACAAAGTATGCTTCTCTATCTTCTTTCAAGAAATATTTCATCATTCTTTTGAAGTTATCATCATTTTGATATTGGGCAATTTTAGAAGGTGTGAGTTCTTGATCCATACCGTGTTGAGACTGATGTCCTTGGGACCCATGATGTGTCCCTCCATGAGACATGTTAGGAGTTTTAGGGCTCCCTAGATTAGATCGAGGTGGAGTTTGTTGATTACCTCCGTGAGTTGGAGGGGGTATGTAACTAGTTTTCAATCAAAAATTGCCAAGACCGTCATCTTCGTAAAGATCAGAATTGTAGAGTTGTTCAAGAGTTAGACACTTTTGAGTAGTCAAAGGTACAGTGTTAAGTGCTTCTCTAGATTTCTTGTGAGAGGAAGCTCTATTTTCCACCATTAACCTTGGGTGAAGTAAAAGAATAAGATGAAGACAACCGAAGAATGAATTGATTCAAGAAGATCAAATGATGCAACCTTTTCAAGATTGAAGTGATTAGAGATTAGATCAGACATAAATGAAGGACAATGCACCATAGTAGTGTGGGTAGACACCCAAAAGATGGTGGGCACGAGCTCACAACACTTAGCCATTTAGTAAAAAGATTGAATTTGAAGATAATTTTGACAAGGTTTTGACACAAGATGAAAAAACTCAAATCGATAAATAAGAAGGCTAAATCAAACTAAAGAGACCACTTTAGGAAAATGAATGGATTCGTTATAGGCTCTTCTCTATTTTAGACACAATGATTTGTTTGACAAATTCTAGGATTTGTTTCTCAACTCTAGACATGCAATTTCAGAGAGTGTGCAATAGGAAAATAGGTATACAGACCCCAGAAAAAAATCAAATCTGACGGAAAGTTGACCAAATAGCAGTAATAAGCCCTCTTTTTTGCAAATTTTAGGACAGGTTTGTGTGAGAGAATCTTGTTTCGCACGAGGAAGTACTAGGTTGCGCGCGAGATAGTGCTGTCTCGCGTGAAGGAATGCTTAGAAAGTGAAATTTTGCACGATAAAAGGACACAGTTTGATAGTTTCGACACAATTTTTGGGAAAAAAATTTTCAGACACTGATTTCAAGACATAGCGCTAGCTATTCTCTGACAGAATATTCAATTCTCACTCTAGAAAAAGATTTTTGCTCAGATTTTGAAATTTTTCAATGTTTTAGTACCAGATTGTTATGCAAATTTTGAAGATCCGTGTAGTAGTTCGTTTCAAGCAACCAAGGAGATATCAAGCATGCAAAATAGCAAGCAAGGGAAGCAAGAAATCATCTAAAAACAATGAACAAGGGCAAAATCAACCTTGCGCATGAATAAGCAATAGTGACTTATTGTGCTAATCCCCAGAAATACTACTTGTGTATGTTCCAAAAAGTTTTGCAATAACGCACATAGTCCTAGAAAATGAAAAATTTGGCCTCACTAGGATTTTTAGTAATGGTCTGACTTTGCAACTTTTGTGATCTCAAGAGGGTGAACTCCAATCTAGGCACACTAGGGTTTTTACACAGTCCGAGAATTTAATCAATCAGGAGCTGCTAGGGAGATCTGACAGCCCAACAAGAGACCACACCTGTGAAGATTTCCTCCACAAGGACATTTATATAGCGGTTATTGCTACTATAGAAAAAATAGCTATTACCACTTGAGGTTCTATCCATGTGGTTGACCCAA
The DNA here is from genome assembly GCA_027943335.1 of Chamaecyparis obtusa. Taxonomy (NCBI): domain Eukaryota; kingdom Viridiplantae; phylum Streptophyta; class Pinopsida; order Cupressales; family Cupressaceae; genus Chamaecyparis; species Chamaecyparis obtusa. The sequence goes on along the minus strand of BSBK01006771.1, from coordinate 2,874,706 downwards.
TTAAGGGAATGTCCAGTATGGTTAACCCTCTCTAAAGGTGACTCATAAAAGATACCACAGGGGGACTAGATTAGATTCAAGGATCTGGGTTTCTGGTACTATCCAAAAAGGAAGTAGAGCATAATCCCCTAACCTCTTCACTTCAACAAGACAAAGTAGATAAATTAATCTGACACACTAATACCAAAATTATCTCACAAAGATCTATAATGTCAACTACTTATGATCTATCAACCTCTCCGGAGAGAGAATGTATCAATCAAAAGTTGAAGATGCGCAAATCTAGTAGAACGTAAGACAATCTCAGTAACCTCCCTACCTACAAGGGGATCTGTTGTCAAGAAGAGCTTCACATGCATGAACAAGTGAAAGCAGCTCACTCTCTCAAGATCATCCACAAGTAGTGTTCATAGGGCCTAATTACTATGTGTAATAGATATGCAAAAAGCAAATCTATGTTCATTTTAGAGCCCAAAACTAAAGTGTGAATTATGAAAGTTGTAAAGGCACTCACGCTTGACACAAGAGAGTTTGTTTTATGTCACAAAATGAAGTGTTATTAGATGTAATAGAATACTTGAGTTCCTTGCAACGCGCTTAGTAGATTTTACCTGTTTTAGCAATTTTTGAACATTTGTCTTCTATCTTTTGTACCCACAGGACGTACCTACACCTACACCTGCAAACCACTGTTATGAAAAAATTACCTATTCTTGTACATGAAACCCACTATTATAAAAATCCATGAAAAAAGAAACACAACTTGTCAACCCCACGTGGTAGAAAATCAGGTTAGTCAAAGATAATATGCCATTTGATAATCGAAAAACTTGTTGTCATAAAAAAATCAGATTCTAACCAGTCTGTACTAAATCAATAATAACTTTTACAAATCAAAACAAAATTAATCCAAACCAATGGAAAATGAAATCTAACTCAAATATCTTTCTAGAAATATAAATTTTGGATCTGTATCATGTCATATGTGCATGTACCAATAAAAACATCAGTCATATTTCATAAAATCAGGTTCAGACTAGTCTTCACTAAAATGATCATAAATTTTGCAAATCAAAACAAAATTAATCCATACCAATAGAAAATGAAAAATAACTTAAATACCTTTCCAGAAATATAAATTTTGGATCTGTATCATGTCATATGTGCATGTACCAATAAAAACATTAGTCATATTTCATAAAATCATGTTCAGACCAGTCTTCACTAAAATGATCATAACTTTTGCAAATCAAAAGAAAATTAACCCAAACCAATGGAAAATGAAAGATAACTCAAATACCTTTTCAGAAATATAAATTTTGGATCTGTATCATGTTATATGTGCATGTACCAATAAAAACATCTGTCAGATTTCTGGAAAAATAGACTAAAAATTTATCACAAAACTCACAAAAATTAACCTTGTGGTCTTGGGTTCGAGAAAAATGATAGAAATTTGATAGAATAGAATGGAAACCCATTTTAGGGCCCCATGGTGGGTGTCAGAAATGTGTGTGTGAATTTTGTACCTAGCTGTAGACACAACACTTCAGTAAAACATTAGAGGTTAGCAAAAATTGAAATTTGCAAGTAATTGAAACTATGTTAACTAGGCGATTTACTACCTTCTAGTAGGTGCGAGTATGATGTTCTCAGATTGAAATCGAGATTAGTGACAATGCAACACCTAAATGAAGGATTTGAATGAAAAGAAATTAAAAAACTATATGAATGCAAATTTAATCTATATTTTTGTATTTTCTACGCAATAGGATGAGAAACTGTATGAATCTAAGCTAGATTGTATGAAATTGAGTTTGAATGTAGATTTAATCTAAGAACTGCTATGAATGCATATAAAAATCAATGATATGAAACTATGAATGCTCAAAAAAATAAATGAAAATCTCACAATAGCCTTGATTCGCAAAAGATTGATTCTTCAATCACGAATTCGCCAGAGTGAGGATGCAATTTCGAGGTGTTGATAATTATGAAGAGTTGAGCTTTGGTTTTATAGAAATCCAGGGCTTGAGGATGCATTGAGAAAAGCCATAAATCACTCTTGATAAACTCAGGTTGATTTTTGAGTTAACAAGAAATTAAGAATATTTAATTCATAAAATCATGCAAAAGCAATTTTTATCTCAAAATAGAGCTTTAGTTCTCTTTTTTAACTCATCATCAGATGTTGAGTTTTAGAAAGTTTACAAATTGAAATTAGCAATTATTTTAAAGTTGACTGCTTTTGTGATTGTGCATGATTTAATATGAATTAATTTAATAAATAAAGTGATTTATTTTCCACTTAACTAATTTTTTGAATTAAAATAATTGATTTATGGGTTAATCAATTATTAAATCAAACTTTATTCCAATTAAATCATTAAATTTGACAACTTTGATTTTAAATCAATTAAATAAATAGCCAATTGATTGTTTGTAGGAATTTTGATTTATTGTCAAAATAAAAATAATATTAATTAGGAATAAATGTAATTAAATCTAATTAAATAATTAAGTGGTAGAATTAAATTAATTAATTAAATATTCATCTTATTTAATTAATCAACTTTAGGATAAATAATAACATTTATCACCAAATAATATTTAATTAAAGATAATTAGATAAATTAGGAATATTTAGGAAATATTCCCTGATGCAAAATTAAGATAAAATCAATTAAGATTTCAATGTGAAGATGTGCCTTAGGTTAGGACTTTTGTATCAATTTCATTTGATGTATTGATATAGGAGGTTAATGAACCTATAGCCCATTTTTGGGGTATTACAATGATAACCCAATTTTGAAGGGTCACTGGTTGAGGGGACAATCAAGGTGCGGATGTGGATAGTGAATTCATTGAGGGAAGGGGGATTGTGAAAGACTTGTTATCATTGTATTGTGTCTTTCCAATATGTTTGGATGTAGGGCAAACCAGTAGAATGAAGGATCACTCATTGATTGCATGATAACCTAGTTTTGAAGGGTCACTGGTTAAGGGGACAGTCAAGGTCCAGATGACTGGGCCATTCAAGGACCCTATTTCTTTGTATTAATTGGTATTCAAATTGGATGCATGTATTTCTTGGGAATTATTGGCAACTATGTATCTTGCAACTACATCCGTAAATCTACATATACTTCTCTAGGGTTGTAAGCCGCTTAGGGATCAAAATAGAGAAAACAAATCAAAATCATTCTTTGTCCTATTTCCTTTTAACAAAGTCTCAACTATCAATCATATAATACATTTGATGCCCTAAGCTATCAATACAAATGGCACCTAGCTAGAAGCTCACGGGTTGTCCATTTGATAACCACAGTCAACATTTTAAAAAAATGGATATCCTTGAGTACAACCACCAATAAAATCAAATAATGGAGTTAAAGCACGGGCTAGGGCATGACACCAATATAATGTGGTCATTTCAGTGAGCATCTCAGCAATATACAATGGCGTCATTAAACGTGCCAGTAATATCAACAAACGTGAATCATGTGTGTGTGAAAATTGTACCTGATCTGTAGACACAACACTCAGTAAAACATTAGAGGTTAGCTATAATCGAAATCGTGCAAAATTGAAATGTATCTAACCAAGCGATTTACTGCCTTCTAGTAGGTGCGAGATTAATGTTCTCAGATTATTATCGAGATTAGTGACCTAGATGACACCTAAATGAAGGATTTGAATGCAAAAGATGGATATGAAATTGAATGCAATTAAGCTATATTTTTTATATTTTCTATGCAATAAGAATGATAAACTGATATGCTATGAATGCTATTGAAAACTAATATGAAATGAATGCTAAATGATTTAACAATGAAGATTCTAACAATGATATGAAAACTATGAAATTCTATGCTAAGATATAAAAACTATGCAATTGAAATTGATCTCACAAAGCTTTGAATTCGCAAGTTGATTCCTCAGCCTCCAATTCTCTAGCGTGATTGTGCAAAATATGAGATGAATTATGAAGAGCTGAAGCCTTAATTTATAGAAATCCAGGGCTTTGGAGGTGCATGGATAAAAGCCATAAATCACTCAAATAACTCAACTTGATTTTTGAGTTATCTGATAATAACAGATAATTAAGTCACAAAAACATGCAAAAGCTAAGCTTTAACTCAAAATAGAGTTTAGCTTTAATTGATGATTGACAGTTGTCTGTTTTTATGATTGTGCATGTTTTAATTATGAATTAATTTAATAATAAAGTGATTTATGCTCAACTTAACTGATTTTTGAAATAAAATAATTAATTTATGGGTTAATTAACTATTTTATCAAACTTTTATTAAAAATTATATTATTAAATAATGAAAACATGCTTTAATTAATTAAATAAGAATTTAATCAATTAAAGATAGGAATTTTGATTTATTGTCAAAATTAAATAATACAATTAATAATAGATAGAATTAAATTTAATTAAACAATTAAGTGGCAAATATTAAATCTAATTAATTAAATATGAAAATATTCAATTAATCAAACTTTAGGATAAATGTGATTTATTGCCAAATAATTATAAAATTAAAGATAATTATGATAATTAGGAATATTACTAGGAATATTCTCCGATGCAGAATTTAAGATAATCAATTATGATTCGATGATATTTAGATGTGCCTTAGATTAGGACTTCGATGTCGATTTTGTTCGATTTGTCGATGTAGGAGGTTAATGAACTTATAGCCCATTTTTGGGGTATTACATTTTGCCCCTCTTTGAATTACTGTGCGAAGCGCACTGGTTCAAAGATAGTCTGTGTTTGATAAAGATATGAAACTGATTCAAAAGATAAACCGATCTCAAGATAGAAACCGATTGAAAGATATTGAGATAGGAGGTCCTGAATGACCAGAGATAATGTTTACTATAGCAGCAATAAACTGATGATTGCGAAAAAGTGTCAAAATGCTTGATTCTGAACCTTAGGATTGATAAGAAGTGAGTGACCCGTTCTAGACTCGATTGTCTTAGCAGAACTAGCAGGTATCACATCCGAATCCTTCAGTTGCCGAAGAACCAAGGAAAGAACACTATGATCGGATGGTTGCAAAAACTGATACAGATTACAAGATTAAGAGAATACCAGATTGATATGGATCGATGAATCTGATATGCCCCAAGTGATGATAGATTCGCCCCGAGCGATGAGGACTTTTGATGAATCAGTAACTAGATGTGATTGTTTGTCTTGATCACTGATGAAAGATATTGATAGACTTGATCGATAGAATTTGATTTATAGACTTTGAATGATGTGCAATACCATGCCCCCTTCGGGATGAAAATTGAAATCTGACAAGAAAAAGTCAGCGTTGATAGTTCAGAAGCATGCTAATTGATTTGAAAAGTGGTTATACACGTCCGAGAACGCATTTTGCATCGTTTGGAGGTCCTGAAGACCAAGGTTGACTAGGTTTGACCATGAGTTGACCATGGTTGACCAAGTTGAATTTTTGATAGTTTGATGTTAGATAATCAGTTAAGTTGAATACTGGATTTCTGTGAAGATTGAAGGTCAATTATGCAAGTAGTAAATAAGATAAATGATCTCAGATTTCAATTTTGATCCCGAAAAAGGATTCTACTTGCTTTTTCATTAGAGGAACCTTCGTGTGAGATTCAGCTCTTGTTAGACTTGAAGATGCAATTTGAAGAATCATTTAAGCATTGAAGTTTGTTTAATCATTGTGAGATCATGCAAAGATGAAAAATGCAAAGAGACATGCAAAATAAAATGCAACCTAAGACCTAGGACCTAGTCACTGATCATGTGTCGATTTGTTATCATCATTGAACTTTTAGGCAACCGGATAAATCAATACAATGCCCACTAGCTATGAAACCATAGACATATGAATATTGATTTTGTTTTCGGAATATCAGATTAGATATAAGCACCAAGGCACAAATGCCAGGATGACTTGAATATCATGTCCATTTTGATATAGCAATTTGTACAAGCATCAAAACATAAACATCGTGATGACCTGAGTACGCCTTGCATTGCAAACACATCAAACAGTCAAAAGATCATTCTAAATCCAATGTGAATTACCCATAGTGACCCTTTATCATTCACATCCTTAGGCAAGATCGCATTTCACAGTAGGAGAAAGAACTCACCCAAAAAGACAATAGTTAGATCAAACTTCCTTGAATTGTCTGGGTATCAATGGTCGAGGTACGCATGGCCATCCAATTCAAGATAGAGGCTCTTATAGTCAGACACCATTTCAATCCAGAATTTCCAAAGTTATTAGATTTCACATACAAGCAGAAGACAAAGAAAAGATTATGCCCCCAGTCATCACTCTCTAAATCCTATAAAGGACATCATCGAAGAGCTCGAAGGGACACAATATGCAAAAATATCAATGCGAATCAGTAAGCATACAAGGAGATAAAAGCATGAAGCACAGATTATTTTTAGTTTGTTTTGATGTTTGATTGCATTGTTGTAGATGCAAAATCCTTTCTGGAGATGAGACTGACTGACTGACTCAACTTGAAGCTTCAAAGGACTCTGAGTGGATATGACATGTCTCAGATACACCGGAGACCATAGGATATGACATTGATTGCGCCCAAGTGTTAAACATTGATAGGATACAGACGCTTGAGCCAATTGGTGTACAGACCAAATTATTGAAAACTGGAAATGCAGAAACAAACCGGAAGATATGTACAAACTAAAGCAAGACTGAAAGCTGGGAAAGACCAAGATTGTACTGATAGATGGAGCATTTTGAACAAGTGGCACCCATTTGTCGAGTTTTCACCATCTTGGCAGAGATTCTATTTTTGCTACCAAGGCGCCTATTTCCAGGTTTTCACCAAGGTACTTTTTCTTCTTTTTCATTTTTTTGTATTTTTGATATTTTTTTGATTTTTTTGTGAATCATCAAGGTCCCTATTGCTAGGTTTTTACCAAGATGTTCATTTTTTCAAGACTTTTTCTAATTTTTAAGATTTTTTCAGGACATTTACCAAGCACTGAATGCCTTAGGTGTAGAATTTCTTCAGATGGAGAACGTTGATTAGTTCACAAAGCTGTTCTCCTTCTATCGTTGAGAGTTGATAGGCACCAAAGCCAAAAGTAGCAGTGATGACAAAGGGACCCAGCCAGTTGGGTTCAAACTTCCCCTTGCGTTCTCGATGGGATTAATTTTTAGGATTTTCTCTCAAGACTAGATCACCAACCTAAAATTCTCTGTGTCTGACTTTCTTGTTGTAGCCTCTAGACATTCTCTTCTGATATACTCTGAGATGATCATATGCTGCTTGTCTGCGCTCATCTAGTAGTTCAAGTTCTTGTAACCTAGACACTCTGTAGTCTTCATCAGTGACAAGTCCATGCATTTTGATTTTGAGTGATGGGATTTCAACCTCAATAGGCAGTACCACTTCAGACCCATAAACTAAAGCGAAAGGTGTAGCCCCTGTAGGCATTCTGATACTAGTTCTATATGCCCAGAGAGCTGGATTGATCATGAGATGCCAGCCTCTGCCTATTTTATTCACTGTTCTGTGAAAGATTTTCAAGAGATTTTTGTTTGAAGCTTCAGCTTGTCCATTCCCTTGAGGATAGTAGATAGATGACCAATGTTGAGTAATCTTGAATTTGGCACATAAGTCATCTAGGTCCTTGTTTTTGAATTGTCCCCCATTGTCTGTGACTATGGAATGAGGGATCCCATATCTGCAAATGATGTAGTTCAGGATGAACATAGAGATCTGTTTCCCTGTTGCTTGTGTTAGAGGAACTGCTTCTACCCATTTTGTAAAATAATCTGTAGCTGTGATTATATGGGTATGTCCATTAGAAGAGTGCAGATGGATAGCACCTATGAGATCAAATGCCCATTGTTGAAAAGGCCATTGTGTAGTAAAGGGAATTAGATCTCTCCCTGGAGCATGAATCAAGTTGCCATGTACTTGACACTGTTGACAATTTTTAGCAAATTTAATAGCATCTTTCTCCATTTCAGGCCAATAGTACCCAGCCCTAATAAGTTTTCAAGCTAACGTTAAACCGTTCGAGTGTGACCCACATATACCCTCGTGGACTTCCTCTAATGCACGTTGAGACTCTTCTTGTTCTAAACATCTAAGTAGTGTACCATCTAGACCTCGTTTGTATAGATCATTACCAATGATGACATATCAGGATGCGGATCGAATAAGGTTTCATTTCTCAAAATGGTTAAAGGACTCAGGGATGATTTGGTCATGGAGATAGGAGAATAGATTTTTGTAGCGAGATGAGTCATAACCTACAACAGTGCAGATCATGCGGGTTTCAGGGGAGTCATATGCAGGATAGGATAGGGCTTCCACTAGGAACTCGTAGCGTAGTTCATGTTCGGGCTGCTGTAAGAGAGTAGATAATGTCGCCATTGCATCGGCAGCCTTATTCTCCATTCTGGGTATTTGCTCAAATGTGATAGAGATGAAGTATTTCTTTAAATCATCTACCATTCTCTTGTAACGAATGAGCTTTTCATCTTTGGTTTGGTACACATCATTGACTTGGTGGATAACCAGTTGTGAGTCTCCATGGATGTGCATCTCTGTAACTCTCCACTGTATTGCCATTTTCATACCATTGAGAAGTGCCTCATATTCAGCAATATTGTTTCTGCAAGGAAACTTTAGTCTAAATGCTTTGGGTATCAAGTATCCTTGAGGAGTGATAAACAATATGCTTGCTCCAGATCCATTCTATGTGTAGGAGCCATCAAAGAATAACCACCATGCTCTAGAAGAGAGGTGCATGATAGAGGAATCGGGAAATTCCATTTGCATGGGTGTATCATCAAACATGGGTGCATCTACTACTTGATCAGCATTAACTTGACCTTTTATAGCTTTTCTTTCAACATATTCAATGTCAAAATCGCTTAGAAGCATGACCCATTTAGCTAGTCTACCGGTGAGGGCCGCCTTGCTTAGTAGGTATTTTAGTGGATCAATTTTTGCTACTAGATGCATGGTATGAGCTAACATATAGTGTCTCAGTTTCTGTGATGCAAAGATCACAGCTAGACATTCCTTCTCTATCATTGAGTCATTCTTCTCATAGGCCACTAAAGTTCTGCTGATATAGTAGATGGCTCTTTCTTTCTTGTCTTCATCATGTTGCGCTAGCAATGCCCCTAGTGATGTGGCTATTGCAGAGACATATAATTTTAATGGCTTCCCATGAATAGGAGGCATCAAGATATGAGGATTTGAGAGATAATTCTTGATATGATCAAAATTCTTTGCACAGTCTTCATTCCATGTAAAGGTCACACATTTATGTAATGTCTTTGTGAAAGGTTGTGATATGTCAACTAACTGTGATATGAATCTCCTGATAGACTGTACTCTGCCTTGCAACATCCTCATTTGACTGATATTTGTGGGAGGTTGCATCTCTATTATAGCCTTGACTTTAGCCAGATCAACTTCAATGCCTTTCTTTGAAACTATGTATCCTAAGAGCTTTCTAGAAGTGACACCAAAAGCACACTTCTTAGGATTTAGTTGGAGACTAAACTATTCCATTCTGTCTAGGATCATGCTCAGGTCTGTTAGATGTTTAGTTCTAATCATGGATTTTGCCAAGGTATCATCCACGTAATCCTCCATTGTTTTATGCATCATATCATGAAAAATAGATGTCATTGCTCTTTGATATGTAGCTCCAGCATTTTTGAGTCCGAATGGCATAACATTCCAACAAAAGGTTCCCCACGCACATGTGAAAGCTATTTTCTCTTGATCTTCTGGAGCAATTTTGATTTGGTTGTACCCAAAAAAGCCATCCATTAAGGAATACATTTCATAGCCCACAGTCATGTCCACTATCATATCAATGTTAGGCAGCGGAAAATCATCCTTAGGGCATGCTCTGTTCACATCTCTAAAGTCTGTGCACACTCTGATTGAACCATCTGATTTGGAAATAGGTACAATGTTGGAGATCCACTCAGCATAGTCTATGACATGGATGAATCCAACTTTTAGGAGTTTTTCTAGTTCTGCTTTGACTAAGAGTGCAACATGAGGATGCATCTTTCTCAATCTTTGTTTGATTGGTTTTACTACAGGAGCAATGGATAGATGGTGCATAATGAGATTGGGATCCAATCCTGGCATATCTAAATATTTCCATGCAAAGTTGATCTTTTTGTCTGATAAGAATGTAGTGAATTTCTGTTTCTCTTCTTCTAATAGAGATTGTGCTACATGTACCAATTGTGGTTCCTTTGTTGTACCCAAATTGATGGATTGAGTTGGCTCAATCAGAATTGGAGATCTATCATGTAAATGACTCAGAAGGACATCAAATATCTCATCCTTAGGCACCTCAGAGAGGTTTTCACCTTCAGATACATCTTTTCTTTTTACTTTTGTCAGTTCTGAGACTGCCACAAAGTGGTTTTCACCCTCAGAACTCTTTTTCTTTTTCATTTTACTCTTGTTTTTCTGACTAAGATATTTGATGTCCGACTCGGTCATGCTGACGCTCGGTTCACTGATGGAAGTACTCATAGGCTCAACTGCATTGAGGTAGCAGGCAAGGGCATAGTCATTCGGGAAGGTATAAGTACCATGGTTTGGGTTTGTGGAAGTTTGGTCGATAAGATCAGGGTGTTGGATAGTCAAAGCGGGAAAGGCTTGGGATATGGTGTTCACAGTCATGGATATGTCATCATTGGTCCTAACCTGACACTCAAGTTCAAAGGTGATATTACAGCTCAAAATGTTCAATTCGTGAATAGGCTCAACATCATCATGGGAGTCCTCTTCAGCCATAGGTGGATTATGTATACACCTAAAAATGGTCATCTAGACTATTAGCCCCTTTTGCTAAATCATAAATTGCTCAAATCCTAGCTTTATCATTTATTCGATTATTTTCTATGGGCTAACCATTTTATCCTAAGTTTTTATTTATTTAAAAGGAATATTTCCTCCCCTTTTAATAAATAAAAAGCCCACTTTTCCTCTTATCCTAAGTTGCACAAATAAAGCATTATTCTTATTTTATAAAAAGGGAAAAAGCACTTTTTGTCTCATATGGACACAAAAGTCAACTCCTATTTTCCTATTGGAGGATACTTGTGCACATGGATTGCTCCTATTTTAAGCTCCACCGTTGATTAAATCTTTTGCCTCTTAATCTCCATGGTCCATTTCTCCTCATTTCCTATAAAAGGAGAGCTCTCTTCTTCATTCTAGACACACAATTGTTATGCTATTGTTATGCTACAGGTTTTCTAGGTCATCTTGGAGCTTTTGGAGACATTCTTGCATCTAGGGTTTGAAGATTTGGAGCATTGTTGGCATTCATCTTAGATCTTCATCAACACTCTATCTTTTTGTCTTCATTCTTGCATCATCATGGCTTTCTTGCTTCATAGTTAGATTTCATTTCTTGCATAGTAGCTTCATTTTCATGGCATTCTTAGCTTAGATTTCCTTTATGCTTTAGATTAATTCATCTAGTTTAACTAGGAGGCTTTGTAATACTTGCATCTTTCATTTCCATAGTTTAGCTTGCATTTCCATTCTTAATCTAGTTGCATTGCATTTAATTCTTGATTCTTGAGGATATTGGCATTCTTGCCCTTGTCTTCATTGAATCTCCCATTGCATGGTTTACTAGCAAGGTTATTGGCTAAATAGCTCTAGCTGAGAGCATTCTTAAAAACCCTTGCACTCCATGCCTAGGGAGCTATGGATCGATTTGTGAGGGCTCATTCTTGAGTTTCCTTGCATGTAATGATCCATAGAAGTGTGACACATTTATACCACACATTTTTGGCGCCCACCGTGGGGCAGAGTAGATAAGCTTTGTCCCTTTTTTTTCTGCATTTTCGTCATTTTTCCGTCAATTTTTCGGCAAGTTTTTAGCGTAATTTTTGTTCTCTGGTTTTTTGTCTCAGAATATCGCGCGATACTTCTCAGGTATATCGCGCGATATACCTTACTATACGCGTGCGATACTTCGCGCCAGAGAAGAATCGCACGGCAGTATTGAGGTATATCACCTGGTCTCGGGCGAAGTATCGCCTGGTCTCGGGCGAAATATCGCGCTGAATAAAAAGTATCGCCTGGTGTCGGGCGAAGTATCGCGCGATACTGTGTCTGAACCTGGCAGTGAGCTATTTTTAGGCTATTTTATCTATCTTGCAAGTTTCAGGTTCTTAGCTATCTTTTTGAAATTTTCTGAAATTTCCAGCGTTTTCAAATCCGTTCCACTCTGGAAAATGGGTGCCCATTTTTTTTTTTTTTTTGAAATTTTGCAAATGGTATCAAAAGTTTAAGTGTGATATATCGTTGGAAAGGTCTTTCCGAGCCCAATCCAACCATGATGGTTTCATTTTCAGATTTTATCATTTGATCAATTATTTTTGCAGATTATCAGATTTTTCATGTGCTAACCATTGTGGGTCTAACAAGTTGTGGTTGTAGGTGCACTTGCTTGAGATATTTTTCCAAAAGAACGCATGTCAAAGAGGGCTACTAATGGTTTTTGTAGGGCTGCCCTAAGCATAAAAACTAAATCAAGTGCTTGTTTAATTACTTTTTTTTATTAAGTGCGGCATATACTAGTTGTTTCATTTCATAGGCACTTAATACTTTGTGAAAGGAATTTTGGGGTGGTAGGAGAAGTATGCTCTTCACCTTTAGGTGAATCAGAAAATCTTGACCCATCTTGAGGTTTTGGAAGCAAAGGGGTAATTGGATCTTGTTTGGTGTGTTTGGGAGAAGTTTTTGAGATAGGGGAGTATGCTCTTCACCCTTGTGGTGAATCAAAAACCTTGAACCTCAAGAATTAATCCACTTTTTGTTTAGCTTAGGATCCTTTAGCGGGCCTGCTCTTGAGCAATCAAGAGGAACGACCCAAGTGGGGACAACCTTGTCATCATTTTCCTTGGTGGCAAGTGATTCCAACTCACTATAATCTCAAGGCTATCGAGGACACAAAACCTTGGTAGACATAGTACTTATCTTCACTTGATGTGAGTAACTTGTGGGATTGTGACCATGAGGAAAGCATTAAGAAAGAATGCTTAAGGTACTCTTGAGGCCGCGAGGTCCTAGTCCTTTATGAGGAGCAAGAGGGGTGCTATGAATGGAAATCCTTACTATGAACCATTAGATAGAGGCCACCTTCTTTTAGCCGCTTAGCTTCTTGGTGCAAGGATTGATCCAAGTGGACTTACCCGGATCACCCCAAGACACTCACCATATGTGTTCCTTTGGTTGTGTTTTTGACACTTCCATGACAACGCCAATATCTCTTGTGGGCAACCACTTGGTGTGAGGCAAGGGAGCATCAAGCTGTGGGCCACGTTGCTAAGTAATGAGCCTTGTCCTTCTAGGTAGTAATTGCTTGAATTGTCTTCGATTGTGCTATGCCCGTGTAAACGTTCTCAACATTCAAACAAACGGTAGCATTCATAAGGTTCTCTATTTTGATATCACAAGTGCTTGTCTTGGCAAGGTTGCTTTTGCCCTTGTTTCAAGTGTTCTATGACATGTTTGATCACCTACTGTTTGCAAACTTGTCTTTTATCTGCTGTTACTACTTGTCAAACTAAAAAATTGCACTATCCAATCTTTGAACTTGATTAAAACACTTCAAAACTGAGATTTTTATGTTCATTGGTTAAGAGTCACACTGTTTGCCTGGGAACTATCACACAAAGTTATTTTGCTATCTCACTACTGCTTGCAATCTGAAGTTGATTTGTGTCACTTCCAGTCATCCTTGGTCAGTCCAGGTTAGATCTTAGAGGTTATTACATGTTTCTCAATATTCAAATGGACTTCAATGGTATCAATTTGCACAAAATGACTCTTGGTCTTCTTTTTTCCACATCTCCCATATCTTCCTAGTCTTCCATTTCTCTTCTTCCTTCATGCTTCTTTCTCTTCTTCCTATCCTCTTCATGTCTTCTTGATCCTTTTCCTCTTATTATCTAGTCTGCCTTCTTCTATTTCATCTCTTCTATTCATTTCTTTCATGCTTGATTCCTCCTCTTCTAGAATCATGAATTTCAACTATCTTGCTATAGAACCTCTCTTGAGAAGGGATGATCTCGAACTCATTGCTCAATTCGAACAGTATTATTTTTCCAAGTATCCCGCAAGTCATCAACTTAAGACAAGAGTAAACAAAAAGATGTTTGAGTCTGACGCCTTTGCTAGGATTATAGACATGATTCTCTCACAATCTCCTTCTTCCAAACACTCTTTTTCTTCTAGGTCTTCTCATCATTCTTCATCTTCCACATCCTACCATGCCTTTTCCAAACATCATTATCCTTCTTCATCTTACCATGACTCTTCTCAACATCATTCAAATTCTTCCTTAGCTAAGTTTTCTTCTTCCACTATGTCTTCATTTTCTCCTTCTTTAAGATCTTGTTCTTCTTCTACTTCCCCCAAGAGTCTTGATTTTCTTCATGAGCCATACCATAATGAGCAACATGACAATCCTTGTAATACCTTTGATGACTATGATGATGGACAATGTAGTGATACTTATGACACCTCTACTCCTCAGAGTCCTCGCAGACTCATGCTTACTGAAAATGGGTCATCCTATTGGATAGATTGTGATGGTGATCCATATGATTCTGATTTTGAAAGAGAGTTTAGTGATGTTTGTAGACAATACCTTGATGATAATCCATCTACTACTGCTGAGGACTATAAAATACAACGCGCTGATTATAAACGTTACTACTATGAGCATTTCTTCTCTAAGAATTCCACTGCTAAAAATCAAAATTGTACTTCTGAGCAAGATCATATTAATGTTGAACCTTTGTCTTGTGATGGTCCCCTTCCATCCCCTACTTCCTCCAATACTCATACATCTCCTAAAGCTCCTGAGTCTTCCAAATCTTTCACAAATCCTTCACCCAACAAAGATCCTAATGCTTTTCATGCAGTTCCCTATAGTTATCCTCAAGAGCTACCTCTTCAAGAAACTCAAGCTAACCTTCACTTGACTGAAAATAATTTCAATAATGCTAAACCTAAAGAGCCTAAGCCTTTATGCACTACAATGCCTACTTCAGCTAGTCCTTCACTATCTATTCCAAAGTCTTCCATACAATTTCAAAATGCTTCCTTGTCCTTAGAAGTGGCTTCATGTCAAGAGGACTCTAAAAATGATACAGAAAAGAATATAAAGAAAGATCAAGATCAAGAACCATCCATGTCATCCAATTATTTTCATGATGTCTCTAATCCATTTCATGGTTCTTTTGATCCTCTATGCTCTTCTACATTCATTCCACCATGTCTTAAGTCTTCTCCTACGCAAGATCAAGCTACCACTTGCACTATTGAGCTTGTTGATAATCAAAATAACCTTACTACGCTTGCACTTTCCAAAGATGATACTTCCATTAAGGTTATTAAAAATGGTGCCGTTACTTCTGATGTTAAGCTTATTGAAAATCAAGAGAAAAATTCTACGCTTATGCTATCCAAAGATCCTTGTCAAGATCAAAGTCTTCCATCTTCTTGTTCTACCACTCCATGTTCGCTTCCATTTTCTACTCTTCCTAAGTCTTTGCAAGCTTTGAATGATTCTATCAATGAATTTGCTCCTATTAAAGATGTTCATGATCCTATTGCAAATCCTAATGCTCACTCTAAAGATGCTGATGTCCTTGGTTGTCATATAGATGCTGATGAAATTATTGATTATCCTTTTGCATCTTCCACTTCCATCCTTGGACCTCTTCCACTGCTAAAGGCTTCACGCCTTCCTTCCATCTTGGGTCCTTATGTCCCTTCACTTTCCCCTCCTAACTCTCCTAATTCATTATCCATTTTGGGTCCTTACGTCCCTCCATCTCCTATCTTTCCTCAAGATCAACATAGATGCATACCCTTGAATCCTTTTCATCCACTCACCCATCTAAACCAGTCATATCTTCCTCCTTCTTCCACAAGTCCCAAGTCTTTTGGAAGTAACTTGAATGTTCAATACCAGAAAAAGAAGCAATACAAGAATCCATCAAAAAAAGATCACCATGTCTCCTCTAATCGACATGGGCACATAAAGTCAAAAGAGATATCTAAGAAGAAAACTACAAGACAAGTATGGGTTCCAAAATCCATCATTACAGATATTCTCTCTAAATCATCAAAAAGAAATAAAAAGCCTAAGGCTATATGGATTCCAAAATCTCTCTTGAAAGAGTCTTATGTTGAACAAAAAGTGAAGTTGACATTCAAGCTTCCAAAGGCTTCCACTTCATCTTCTTCCAAAAATGATCTTTCATTCCATGTGCCTGAACCGCAACCTCTGCTAAACATTCATCATATTCCTTCACGTATTCCTTTATTCATATTTCCTCCATCTTCTTGCCACCCTTCAAGGTGTGTGTCGATGTTGATCTTGCCTTCCTTCCCATCTACCCTTTCACAATCTTTCCATTCATTATCCTTCTACCTTCTATCCTTTTTCCTCATTTGCCTATTCCTCATATCTTCCAACCTCACTCGCTTTACATAAAGCCTTATCCTCCATTTTTCTCTTCCATCTTCCTTCCCCTATCAGCATATTTGAGCATATCATTTTGAATCCTTGGCATGTCAGGATTTATCCTTTCAAGGAGTACTATCTAAAAAGCTTGCCTTCTTCCAAAAATAGAAAAAAAAAAAAAAAAAAGAATGAAAAAAATTGAAAATGTGCCATGGTGAAAACCTGGAAACAGGCGCCTTGGTAGCAAAAGTAAAGAGAAATAAATTCATCCTATGGTGACAACCACTCCCTTGTGGCACCTTGGATAAGTACCATGATGAAAACCTGGCAATCAGGCATCATGCGTAGTTCTTCTACATGTTTCATCCATTCCATCTTCTCTCGTTGATCTTGGCAATGTTCAGCTATACACGAATATTTGGCTATCTTGTGAGCTATCTTACGATGATCTTGCTTTCATTCCATTCATATTCATTCCTTCATTTTTTTCCATTCATTCTAGCCTTTCTTTATCCTTTTCCCCTTTGGTCTTGATCTAATAAAAAAGAGTAAAAAAAAAATGATGCTCTGAAGCCTCTTGACATGTCTACTCCTTTGGAATGCATCCTTTTCTTCTTTTGCAGTGCACTTTCATGACTTATCCTATGCTGGCCTTTCATTGCTTGTTCAATGCGCTTTACATGATAATTTTTCCCTAGCTTGGGTACTCTTGAGGAGTTTGACCTTGAGGATTTCTTCCCTCCATTTGCCTTCATTCTCCTTTCCTCCATCTCATTCATGAGCTTTCTCTCCCTCTTGTCCTCCACCTTGCTAGACTTTGGGACTACACGATGTGATCTTGCTCATGAGTTTGATGCCCGTTTCTATCTAGGGCATTCTTTGTACATACTTTATGATCCTGAAAAAATTCCAAAAAAAATCATATATGATGCTGAAAAAAAACCTAAAAAGCATAAAAAGTACTTAAAAAATGAGCATCCTAGTGAAAACCTAGCAATAGGCGCTTTGATGTCTCACCAAAAAAATCAAAATATTCAAAAAAATAAAAATAAAAATTGAAAAAGTGCCTTGGTGAAAACCTGGAAACAGGCGCCTTGGTAGCAAAAATACAAAAATTATAAAAAAGTCCTGAAAAAATTGCAATAAATCTATCAAGTGGTGAAAACCTGGAAACAGGTGCTGCTTGAGACCCTCTGCACCTATGTCTATCAGTCTTGCGTGGCGCTCTTTCGCTCCACTTCTCGCTTTGCCTCTCCTAGCTTGGAATTGATTCTTGTCTTAGTCTAGGGGCATATGTTGTTTTAAGCTTATCTTGGGTCTCTTTGTGCATCTGGGTTTCTTAGGCACCTCACAAATGGTGTTTTTCAACACCACCCTAATTGTGTTTTTCAACACTACCCTTGCGTCGAGTGTTTCTCAACACTTATCAGATGTCCTACCTGCAGTCTAGTATGATGCAATATTTCCCACTGGTAGATGCGATACTCAAAGTTTGACTCTATGACCTACACACACGCACTTGACTTGCTGAGATTTGTTTGAATTTATTTCTTTGCATGCTGTCTATGATGATTTCTTTGCTGAGTGGTCTCTCCCTGAGAAGTTTTCGATGATGCATAGCTAGAAGACTGAGGGTATGAGAACATGTTTTATTGCTTTTTCTACTTGTGGGTATATTTTGTTGATCCTAACTGTCATGAGCATTTATGCTGGTCTTACTTGACACTATGGACCTACAAGGTATTATCCTTGACTGTTTCGCGAGTGCATGCTTCTAGTCATCTTGACTTTCTTATGTCTCGATGCGAGCATAATCTGGCTATATCAAACTTAGGTGATCTCACTGCACTAGTCATCTTGACCTGCATGTCTTTGATGCCTAGGTGGGATTTCTACATCTCTATCTGATATAGATCATATTCAGATCCACATAGTTATGCTAGTGTGTATTGTATGATCTTGCGACGCTACCAATAACGCTCGATGATGAATATTAGATGTCTATTGGCTTTGTAACCTTGCAAGTAAACCACTTTTCATGTAGCTTGCATTTCTTAGGTTCATGTTAGTTTAGCTTTGCATCTTGCATATGGAGAGAGCTCTCCTTTCATTTTTCATGGACTTGTTAATCAACTGCGCTCACCTTTCACTTTTTCCCGATCATGTCTTTCACTTCTTGTCTTTCATATCACATCATTTTCTCTTCATTTCGGGATCGAAACCGAAATCCGAGTTCACCTTGATCATCCGAATCACCTTTTCCCCCTCTTTCGCGTAGTTGGCTAACCTTTTTGAGGCCTGATCCTTTGATCTTCGCTGGGGCATTCTTCACCTCTTCATCCCCATCTCTTTCAACCTTCTAGTCTTTCATTCAAATCCCAAGTTCCAATTCTTCCCCTCTGTGGTGTTTCCGGGTTGAGGGACCGCTTGGTTCGTGCCCCGGGTCCCATGTGTGGGGCATACCTTCACTGATTGATGGTTGTTCTATTCTCTTTCTTTGATTATGATTTCTAGTGATTTTATCATGCTGCTCTTGCTTCTGCGTTCCCTCTACTTGATTTCGCTTTCGATCCCGAGGGGGCAGACACATCATATCTTATTAGCTATCTCTTTCCTAAGTGTTCAGTACTGTCGCTACCAGGCTGACCATGCAGGATTTTCTATCTCTCTATACTTCATTCTTTAGAGTCAGATCACTATCTTCTTGCCTTCTTGGCTACTTGCTTGCCTTCTTGGCTATTTTATTCTTTGACTGCATGTGATCCCAAATCGATCTCACATCTGTCAAAATCGCTATTGCTTTCTTTCTTGGTTGTCTGCTTGCCTTCTTGGCTGATCTATTCTTTGACTACATGTGTTCCCAGATCGATCACACATTAGTCAAAGAGGGGCAAATGTATACACCTAAAAATGGTCATCTAGACTATTAGCCCCTTTTGCTAAATCATAAATTGCTCAAATCCTAGCTTTATCATTTATTCGATTATTTTATATGGGCTAACCATTTTATCCTAAGTTTTTATTTATTTAAAAAGAATATTTCCTCCCCTTTTAATAAATAAAAAGCCCACTTTTCCTCTTATCCTAAGTTGCACAAATAAAGCATTATTCTTATTTTATAAAAAGGGAAAAAGCACTTTTTGTCTCATATGGACACAAAAGTCAACTCCTATTTTCCTATTGGAGGATACTTGTGCACATGGATTGCTCCTGTTTTAAGCTCCACCGTTGATTAAATCTTTTGCCTCTTAATCTCCATGGTCCATTTCTCCTCATTTCCTATAAAAGGAGAGCTCTCTTCTTCATTCTAGACACACAATTTTTATGCTATTGTTATGCTACAGGTTTTCTAGGTCATCTTGGAGCTTTTGGAGACATTCTTGCATCTAGGGTTTGAAGATTTGGAGCATTGTTGGCATTCATCTTAGATCTTCATCAACACTCTATCTTCTTGTCTTCATTCTTGCATCATCATGGCTTTCTTGCTTCATAGTTAGATTTCATTTCTTGCATAGTAGCTTCATTTTCATGGCATTCTTAGCTTAGATTTCCTTTATGCTTTAGATTAATTCATCTAGTTTAACTAGGAGGCTTTGTAATACTTGCATCTTTCATTTCCATAGTTTAGCTTGCATTTCCATTCTTAATCTAGTTGCATTGCATTTAATTCTTGATTCTTGAGGATATTGGCATTCTTGCCCTTGTCTTCATTGAATCTCCCATTGCATGGTTTACTAGCAAGGTTATTGGCTAAATAGCTCTAGCTGAGAGCATTCTTAAAAACCCTTGCACTCCATGCCTAGGGAGCTATGGATCGATTTGTGAGGGCTCATTCTTGAGTTTCCTTGCATGTAATGATCCATAGAAGTGTGACACATTTATACCACACAGATTAGACACGTTAAGTTCATTGTTTCACTCTAGACCTACGTTGGGTTGAGATACATATTGGTGAATAACATCAATATGTTTCTCTGTTATAAGCTCATCTTCTTCTGGAATGGCACCCCATTCATAGTCATTTGACTCAGCTTCTGATTCAGGATCTCTAGGAAATCTTAGAAAATGTGTGAAATCAGGATGAATACCCCAAGAAGGATTACCCTCAGTCTCTGACTTGAATTCATATTCATGGGAATCAGTGTCAGAATAACTATCCCCTTCTTCTTGATCAGTTTGATTGCCTTTGAGATTAGTTGGTTCTTGTGGTGCAACCATCTCTTGCGCTACAGTAGGTTCTTGTGTTTCTACTACATTAATTCTTCTGATAAGATCATCTTTATCATCAAGAAGATCTTTGATCTCTTTAGGCAATTTTTCATAGGGGATAAGCTCAAAGCTATCTGAATCATCATCAGAGGGTTCTGTTTCTTCTTTCTTAAGAAGGGGTTCGCCTGGTGCAATTTATTCTATGACATGAGAACAACCACCTTTGAGATGATAGGGTTTCTTCTTAAACCCTAAGCCACCAGTATCTTTGTTGGCTCTACCAATATGTGAAATGGGTGTCACAAGACCCTTTCCGCTGATTCCTAGAGGTCCTTGACAGGAATATCCCATCTTGGCTATCAATTTGTTTCCTGGACCATATGAATTAGAAGGGATTGTAGGTGCTATAGATTCACTAGGTTGAACAATTTTAGATTCAGAATCCTCTTTATATAGCCATGCCAGCACAGCTTCATCTTCTTCAAATTCTTGTTTGGATACTTGCTCCGCCACAAAATTTCTTTTATATGCTTCCATAGGTTCCTTAGGTTCTGATTTAGACTGCTTCAAGGATTGTCCATATGATTTAGGTGAGATTGGGAGAGATGTCAAAGACAAGACTGGCTCTATAGTGTATTCTCCCATCCCATTTTCTTTGATATTGATCTCTTTAGCAATGTCGTCCATCTTAGATGTGGAAGCAACATTTAACTGCTTGATGGAAGATTCTCTATTATTGGGAACAAGCTTATCGGCACTTTCCTTCACTGTATTGCAAGTTGTACTCAGCTCTACTGGGATAGTAACCTCTACTCCTTCATAGGAAAATTTCAAGCATTGATGGTACATAGAAGGAATAGCTTGCATTTCATGTATCCAGGGTCTCCCTAGAAGGATATTGTAAGCCAATGGTAGATCAAGCACCTGACATGTGGTATCTTTGATGACCGGACCCACTCAAATGGGTAAGACAATGGTGCATTTAGAAGCTCTTTCTTGTTCATCATAGGCTTTTATGGTGATCTTCTTTCGAGGATCAATAGCCATCTTTGAGAATCCCAACTGTGTGATTAAGTTGTAAGAACAAATGTTGAGGCCTGCACCCCCATCTATCAACACACGTTTGACTCGACGGTTTTGGATCAAGACTTCTATGTGCAAGGGCTGATTATGTGGGTGACTTAGGGAGTTGTCATCTTCCTCTGAAAAGGAGATATATTGCGGAGACATTAGATGACCAACCATAGTCTGGAACCTGTCTAGATCTAGATCATCAGGAACATTAGAGCCGAGCAAAGATTTGTCTAGGATATCTCTGTGAGCTGGAGATATTCGAAGTAACTCAAACATAGAGATTTTGGCATTAGTATGTTGGAGTTGTTGGACGATGCTGTAAGATGTAGGTCTTGTATCCTTTGGATTGGAAGATTTCGAGGCAACCTTCTATTTAGAAGCAGATGTGAGATTGAAAGGTATCTGAGGGACATTAGATGAACTTGGTGTTTGTCCTTTCAGATGAGCCTGAGCTTGTGATCTGGTAACTGCATTAGCTGAGGAATGATTTTTGTCTCTTCGTACAATCGTGATGACATTGTAGCTCTCAGAGAGACATGGTTCAACCATATTAGTGACAGCATTGTTTCTAGGGTAGGCATAGTTGACTTTTGCCCCCATGTTAGGCTGACAAGTGGAAACTCCCTTGCCATGTTGTGGAAA
The DNA here is from genome assembly GCA_027943335.1 of Chamaecyparis obtusa. Classification (NCBI taxonomy): domain Eukaryota; kingdom Viridiplantae; phylum Streptophyta; class Pinopsida; order Cupressales; family Cupressaceae; genus Chamaecyparis; species Chamaecyparis obtusa. The sequence goes on along the minus strand of BSBK01006771.1, from coordinate 2,852,247 downwards.
CGGTTCTGTAAATGTTGTGTGATCATTATTGCTGGTAGGATTATCGATCATGATGTCCCCTTGATCTATCAAGTCTTGAATGGTATGCCTCAAGTGGAAGCATCCATTAGTTTTGTGGCCTTTAGTCCGATGGAAAGCACATAATTCATTATCTTTCCACCAATATGGTTTTGGATCCGGATCAGGGTTTTGGATTGGTGGTAAAGAGATCATGTTATCAGCTATCAGGGTTCTTAGGGTAGATTCCAAAGATTCTCCCAGGGGAGTAAACTTTCGTTTATTATCCCATCATTTGAATGGCTTCTTTGGAGATGGTTCAGCAGATTTTTGCTCTGAAGCTTCAATGGCTTTGGTGGCAAGGGTGAGATTGTAGGCTGGTGCCTTTGATGGGGTGCAGATAGTGTCAACAACACCATCAGAGATGATACCTTTGTTTTTATTCCAGCTCTTATTTTTATCTTTTGAGCTAGATCCAGATTCAGACTTGTCCTTTTGAAGTGTGATTTATCCTTTCTTGACAAGTACTTTCTCAATCTTGATTGCATTATCTACCATTTTATCAAAAGATACATGATCTTACATTTGTAATGGATAATTGAGCTCTGGAACAAGGTTATTGATAAAGATTTCAAGTTTCTCCATTTCAAGAATTTGTCTAGCATATAGAGAGAACTTCTTTCACCACCTCTTGAGAAAAGCTAGGAATGATTCCCCTGGATATTGCTTGAGGTTACAGATATCGATCATGGTGACCAGATGTTGAATATTGTAGGAATATTGTTGATAAAACAATTTAATCAATTCCTCAAAATTTTTGATCGTAGAAGGTAATCTTGAAAACCACTGAATGGATGCTCCTCCCAAGGATCTAGGAAAAAGATGCATTAGATAAGTTGGTTCATGCATGAATTCCATGGATTGCATACAGAACTCTCTGACATGATCTTGAGGATCAGAGTGTCCATCACATTTGTCATACTTTGGTATCTCCACTCTTTTTGGGAATGGTGGCATATACAAGTTTTTGTCGAACGGGAAAGGACATAGGGCCTCCATGGAGAACTCCTTGGGTTCCTTCTCCTTCTTAAGATTGTTAAATTTGAATTGTATAGCATGCATCTATTTTGTCATAGCTGTGAGTGGAGTTTCTTCCTCATGTGTGATTATATCATCAACGTTAAAGTTGGGAGGAAGCTTAGCCCCTTCCTGAGCTAATTGTAAAAAGTATGCCTCTCTATCCACTTTCAAGAAATGCCTCATCATTCTCTTGAATTCATCGTCATTCTGACATTGATGGATTTCAGAGGGGGTAGGTTCTTGGTAGGCATTATGTTGAGAATGGTGTCCTTGGGACCCTCCTCCTAGAGAACCATGGTTTGTCCCTGCTTGAGACATGGTAGGAGTTTTTGGGCTCCCTGGAATAGATTGAGGAGGAGTTTTTTGGTTACCTCTATGAGTTGATAAAGGAGGTATGTAACCAGTTTTCAATTGAAAGTTACCGAGACCGTCGTCTTCGTAGATACCTGACTTGATGATCTGTTCAAGAGTTGGACCCGAGGTATTGGTCAAAAGTAAGTTCTGAGATGTTTCTTCTAATTTCTTGTGTGAAGAAGCTCTGGTCTCCACCATTAACTTTGAATGAAATAGAAGAAAAGGACGAAGACAACTGAAGAACAATTTGATTCGAGAAAATTAGATGACGCAACCTTGTCAAGATTATGATAGTTTTGAAGATCTGATGAGATGTGGGTGAAGGAAACTGTGCCCTGGATGTATGGGATAGATCACCCAAAAGATAGCGGACACGAGTTCTAAACACTTAGTCTATTTTTGAAGATTGATAGTTATGACAAGGTTTTGACACGAGATAAAAAGGACTCAAATTGATCAAATAGAAGACTAGATTGGATTCAAAAGATCAAACTCAGAAAATGGTAGAATGCTCAATAGCTACTGCTCTGTTCCTGACACAATGATATTTTTGACAGATTCTGGAACTAGGTTGGAAACATTGGATATCTTGCAATTTGATAATTTCTGACAACTCTCTCAAATTTTTCCAAACGACACTCTGCAGACTCGTACAACACTGGGTAGTCTATGAAATGATAGTTGCTAAACTCGTACGATAGTTGGGTAGCAATGAAATGACAGTTGTAAATATCATACGACAGTTGCTAACAGGATTTTGACTTCCTTGGATTTGCTGGCATGAAAACTCGTACGACACTGGGTTCTTAATCATATGACAGATGGGTAATACTGAAATGACATTTGACAAAAAGTCATACAACTTTTGACTTCCTGAAATGACTTTTGACTCCAGAAAAGATTTTACGTCAATTTTTGCAAAATTTAAGGTATTCAGTTTTGGATTGTTTGCAAATTGTACTGTCCAGATTTTGAAGGTTATACCAGATTTGATCATTTTTAATAGCCAAGTAGATAAACAAACACGCAGAACAGCAAGCAAGTGATTCCAAGCACATCTGAAAATAATGAACAAGGGCAAAAGCAACCTTGCGCATGAACAATCAAGTGACCAAATTGTGCTAATCCCTGAGAGTACTAATTGTGTATGTTCTGAAAAGTTTTGCAATAACACACATATACCTGAAAGTGAGAAATTGGCCTCTCTAGGGTTTTTAGTAATGGTTTGACTCTGCAACTTTTATGATTCAAAGGGGTGAACTCCAATCCTGGTGCACCAGGGTTTTGACACAGTCTGAGAACTTAATCTTCAAGAGCTGCTAGGGAGATCTGACAACCCAACAATGAACCATACCCATGGAGATTTCTTCCACAAGGACATTTATATAGCGGCTGTCACTACCATGGCGAAAATGGCTATGACCGCTTGAGGTTTTGTCAACGCAGTTTTCCCTGTGAAGGGATTGTCCGCTACGGTTAACCCTCTCTAAAGGTGACTCACAGATTTATACCACAAGGGGACTTGGCTCCAGATTCAAGGTTTTGACACCTCTTCACTTTTAACCCAAACAAAGCAAGCAGATTAATCTGACACGCTAAGACAAAGTTTTGTTCCGCCAAGGTCTGTGATATCAACTCCACATGATCTATCAACCTCTCCGGGGAGAGAATGTATCAATCAATAAGAGGAGACACACTAACCAATTTTGATTCACCAAAGCTCATGATATCAACCCCACGTGATCTATCAACCTCTCCAGAGAGAGAATGTGTCGATCAATAAGAGAAGACTCGCTAACCAAGTTGAATGTGAAACGCACTAAGTATCCTCCCTACCTACAAGGATTCTGTTGTCAAGAAGGATTTCACTGGGAATCCAATCTCTCAAGAATCACGAATAGTGTTCATAGGGCCTAATTACTATGTGAGCACAGATATATTCCCCAAAGCAAATCTACCAAAAGTACCCAAAAAAGTAGAAAGAGGAACACTTAACGCTTAAAGAGAATATGAGATGAGTCCACAAGGTGGAACACTTAACACCTCACACAAGCTAAAAATGAGTCCCCAACTTAGAAAACAAATGAGTTCCTAAAAGCACAAAAGGTTTGCCAAGTGGAACACTTAACGCTTCTATCCTGTTGACCCCTCCCCTTTATGGTGCTGAGATTGCAACCACGGGGCGAAAATGAGGGGCCGGCAGATTAGCGAGTCCAATAACCCAAGATAGCAATCAAGATCAATCACAAGTATTCTAAGACTATTTAATGAATCCTTAAGGGTTCACAACCTAGTATCAAATTATGCAAGTGTGTAGAAATAGATCAAAAGCATGAAAAGATGCACACAAGCTTGACACATAAGAGATTTATTTTAAGTCCCACATCGAAATGTTTTCAGAACAAGGAGAATACCTCATGATCCTCGCAACGCGCTTAGTAGATTTTACCTGATTTTTAGCAATTCTTGCACTTTTCCTAATCGAAATTAGCAGAAAATCAATCAGGAACAGTAAATTTCAATTGTTAGGGTTAGCTGTCGGTCAAAATCCGAAAATAAAATCTGACAAACTGCCTGCAAAAATGAAATGACAATTGAAATCTGGTACCAAAACTCGTATGACAGTGGGTATGCTCCCAGACGATAGTCCAGAAACTCGTACGACACTGGGTATGTTACCATATGACAGTTGAGCTCCCAAACGATAGTAAGTATGTGATGAAATGATATTCAATAAAGTCAACTATCGTACGACAGTGGGTATGCTCCCAGATGACACTGGGTGTTTGCTGAAATGACAGTCTGCAAAACTCATACGACACTGGGTGTCTGATGAAATGACAGTCTGCAAAACTCGTACGACACTGGGTGTCTGATGAAATGACAGTTTGCAAAACTCATACGACACTGGGTGTCTGATGAAATGACAATCTGCAAAACTCGTACGACACTGTACAGACCGAAATTAAAAATCACACTGTACGGACAACTTTGATAGAAAAAGTGCCAAAAAAAAATTTAAAAAGAAACAAAAAATAACGTCCTACTAAGAATACCACCAAAACAGGCAACAGCAAGGAAGTTCTAATAGAGAAATGATAAAAGATTGATAGAAATGAAGGGAAGCCCATTTCAGGGCCCCACGGTGGGCGCCAAAAATGTGTGTGTGAAAATTGTACCTGATCTGTAGACACAACACTCAATAAAACATTAGAGGTTAGCTATAATCGAAATCGTGCAAAATTGAAATCTATCTAACCAAGCAATTTACTGCCTTCTAGTAGGTGCGAGATTAATGTTCTCAGATTATTATCAAGATCAGTGACCTAGATGACACCTAAATGAAGGATTTGAATGCAAAAGATGGATATGAAATTGAATGCAATTAAGCTATATTTTTGATATTTTCTATGCAATAAGAATGATAAACTGATATGCTATGAATGCTATTGAAAACTGATATGAAATGAATGCTAAATGATTTAACAATGAAGATTCTAACAATGATATGAAAACTATGAAATTCTATGCTAAGATATAAAAACTATGCAATTGAAATTGATCTCACAAAGCTTTGAATTCGCAAGTTGATTCCTCAGCCTCCAATTCTCCAGCGTGATTGTGCAAAATATGAGATGAATTATGAAGAGCTGAAGCCTTAATTTATAGAAATCCAGGGCTTTGGAGGTGCATGGATAAAAGCCATAAATCACTCAAATAACTCAGCTTGATTTTTGAGTTATCTGATAATAACAGATAATTAAGTCACAAAAACATGCAAAAGCTAAGCTTTAACTCAAAATAGAGTTTAGCTTTAATTGATGATTGACAGTTGTCTGTTTTTATGATTGTGCATGTTTTAATTATGAATTAATTTAATAATAAAGTGATTTATGCTCAACTTAACTGATTTTTGAAATAAAATAATTAATTTATGGGTTAATTAACTATTTTATCAAACTTTTATTAAAAATTATATTATTAAATAATGAAAACATGCTTTAATTAATTAAATAAGAATTTAATCAATTAAAGATAGGAATTTTGATTTATTGTCAAAATTAAATAATACAATTAATAATAGATAGAATTAAATTTAATTAAACAATTAAGTGGCAAATATTAAATCTAATTAATTAAATATGAAAATATTCAATTAATCAAACTTTAGGATAAATGTGATTTATTGCCAAATAATTATAAAATTAAAGATAATTATGATAATTAGGAATATTACTAGGAATATTCTCCGATGCAGAATTTAAGATAATCAATTATGATTCGATGATATTTAGATGTGCCTTAGATTAGGACTTCGATGTCGATTTTGTTCGATTTGTCAATGTAGGAGGTTAATGAACTTATAGCCCATTTTTGGGGTATTACAAACCCAAACATTTGAAAATAGTGAATCGATATCCTTGAGCACAAGTACCAATAACATCAAATAATAGAGATAAAGCACTGGCTAGGGCACAACACCAGTAGAATGTGGTCATTTCAGAGAGCATTCATGATCAAATAAAATTCAATGCATTTAAAATTTGCAGTCGAATATGATGTGAGATGCTTGAAAGATGAAGAAATCATATACCTTCTCTCGCGCTCAGCTTTTGCTCCTTTTCTCCCGCTCCTTCTCTATCCAATCGAAATAAAAATGATTTGGCGCTTCACTTTTTTTTATGTATACCCCGAACCTATGAGAATTTTGATGGTCAATTTAAAACCCATCGGAATACCGACACCATCGAGGCCTATTTTTAAAAAAACAACAAATTCATTAAAAAAAATTACCCATCGGAAGTTTCTGTCGAAATTTGGTGCCAAATGTAGTACTGATAATTCCTAAAGAAGCTCTTTCTCTAACATATAACTTGAAATGCACACAATCAACAAGTAAATGTGTATTACTATAATGAAAAGGACATTTATACTTAGATAGAGAATCTTTCGGCATAGGTTTAAAGATTTCTTTCTTGGAATTCATTAACTGAACATACACCTTCTTAGCCACATCTTGAGGAGTATCAGGATAATCTAAGGTCGGTGTAAGAAGAAGAACATGAAGAGGATGATGACGATCAAAATCAACCACCTTAAATTGAGATTGCAAACAACCAACACCACACATATCTTGTTTAGGGGATATATGAACTGGATACTTAATACCATGCTCATTAACACCAAGTCCTAAAACTTTATAACCTTGTTTAGCCATCATATTATATCTTGTAGTGTACATGTCATGTAAAGGTTCTACAGGAGGTGATTGATTATTATTTTCATGAGTAAAGGTTGTATAAGGTGGAATAATAGGTTTAGAAGAAGTTGCTTTTCTCTTCCCTTTGATATCATCATGGATCAGATAAGAAGGGGAAGGTAAACCCAAAAATTCTTGCACATCTGCATCATGAACCATAGTTTGAACCTCATCATAAGTATGGGAAGAACTAGGAATAGCAGATGGAGAATTAAGCATGTTAGGAATATTAGGAATTAGATTAGGATTAGAAAGATTAGGAACTAGATTAGGAAGCATAGGATTAGGATTATGAAGATTAGGAGATGGTGTATCATCTACCCAATTCTTCACATAATCCAAAAGAGTAATAAGTCTGCCACATACATCTTTAATGAAAGTTTTGAAAGTAGGAAGACTAGTATCGGTCAATCTCACAATAGCATAGGCAAGTGAAACATGAAGAGTGACAAACATAATAAAATGGATGATACTCTCATAAACATCATAAGTACGATAAAGAGATGCTAAGAGGAGTATAATAGAGAAAATAAATATACACTAAAGCATCTTAAAGATCTTCATAGTAAATGCAATGCAAGAAATATTTTTGTATTTTGTAGAATATATAGATTTTTTTGTTTTTTTGAAAAGAAAGCTAATCTTAAGGAAAGAAAACAAAGGATCCAACACCAAAAAGAAAGAGTTGTCTATGGCGGGTTCACAAAAATATAAGATATAAAAAATATATCTTTGATATATATTTTTATATCTATGTTTATGTGTGTTGTGTGTGTGGAAAATATTGTGGACATACAAAAACATAATAAAATATAAATACTTATCTTGAAAAGGAGCAAATTCAAAAATCACTATTTTCTGGTGTTTGTACTTAGTTTCAAGAAATTCTGTAATTGAATCTAGCCTGGAAACACAACAACAGAGAAAACCTAGAAACCTTATGTCTTTCTGAGAGAGGTTGACCTTGACCCAAAATAGGGGTAAGATCTTACCCCAGGGCACAATCTTACCCCTAAAAGTTGACCTTGACCTGCACTGTTTCGATGAAAAATTGTTCTCAAATCCCAGAAGTTCACTGAAAAGGGTACTTAGATCTAATATGTGATTCACTATCTCGCACCTGTACCTGCAAGAAAAAGAGTTTTGTTGTTTGGATGAGGGGTTTGCCTTGGTCACACCCCAGATTGGAATCAACCTTTAAAATAGAATTGAAATAGAGAATGCTAGCAAGTAGTAGAAGTAGATCTAACAACGAAGTTATGATACTCAGTAGATATGCAATTGTATTTGGAATGTAAACAAGTATGTTGATATGAAATCTTGGACTCAACACTAACAAATGTAAATCTAAACCTCCATGATTGTATGCTTGGAATCCACCTTGAATGGAGAAAAAATAGATCTTGAAGATGAACAAAGGATCTTGAAGGAATATTACACCACCATGATGGATAGATCTAGGGTTTGAATGATGAATCTTGAATGCTTGAACCAAATCCCTCTAAAGGCTTGAAAGATTGAATCCTTGATCTTCAATGGATAACTTGAATGCTTGAATGTAGATGATGGCTTCAATGCTTCCTTGATTGAGAATGCTTTCTTGAAGGATGGAGTGCTTACTTGAGAGATTATGATAAAGGATCACTTGATACTTGATGGAGATATGAAAAAGAGATGGATGAAATGAGAGAGGAAGGCTTCCTTTTATACTAGTCTAGGGCACAAAATTCTAGAGAGGCCGACATAGAAGAATTAAATTCCTATTTAAATCTTAACCCCTAGAAATGGACCTAGATTAAATATAATTTAACATTTTACCATTTTGAAATCTGAAACAACCGACCCGAAAGCAGGAAAATAAAATTTTTGAAGCCCGACATCTCGAAACCTCTAGAACTTGAAATCTGGACCTAGGGTCAAGGTCAAGGTCGACTCTAACCTAGGTCAATTTTGAGGTCGACCTTAACCCAGAAGGTCGACCTTGACCCTGAGATCAAGAATCTCAGGGTTTGAGGTCAGGGTGCTAGAAACAGGCTGGAAAGAGGTGGAGAAAAGGGGAGAATAGGGGGAAAACCATAATCCAAGCTAGAGATCCCATGAAAGCATCTAACATGACCCCAAACCACCTACTTGTAGGGTTAAACCAGTCCTAAATGGAAGTGCTTCCATTTTTTGACGATACACACACATAGAAAACCTAAGATGAAATTAGGGAAGTGTCATCACATATGTCAACCCCTTGGAATGATCTCACTGGACTCTGACTCACAAGTGTTATCATATGCAGAACCTGAAATTCTCTCATGTAGACAAGGATAACCGATCATGTCAGAACTCACCACCACTACTAGACAGGCAATCATCTTCTCTCGCTCCCATCCTTAGCCTGTACTGGCACTCAAGGCATGGTGAGGAATCCATTATATCTTATTAATTCATTTTAAAACTTCATTTACTTATATTATCACTTAATTAAGTAACCTGCTTAGGATACCCACGTAGCCACTTTTGGGCTCTGATGCCTCCAAAGTCAGTCACTTCCCCTTTAACACCTAGATAACCTACCCTAAGTTCATACATCTAAAAACATTACTCATAGGTCATTATGAATCATAACATCAGAATCTGGTTCCAAGATATAACAGGAACATACATAAACAACTTCCATCATAATAAAATCAAACTTCCATAAGGTTGGGTTATAACACAATCAAATGCTGCCGAAGTATACAAGGCAAACAAACATACACATTAACCCTAACCATGCCTCTGGTAACAATCCTAAAAGGATAACATAAAAAGATTCCCTCCTAACCCATAAACGTAGAAAGAAAAACATACATAAGAATTTAATTAATAATAAACTAATTTGTAAAGTACCATTACATAAATTAATTTATTAAATAATCACTAAAAAAAGTATAATTAAATTCTAATACTAAGAAAATCAGTTCATAATGTCAATTAAAAATAAATTGACTCCCAATTAATAATTACTAAAGTAATATAATTTCATAAAAAATCTCGTTTTAGAAAGTAAAACCAATTCTCTTAATGACTAATCAATAAAATATATGAATTAATAATTAATATGTAATACCCTGCTAGGGAACCCAAGAGAATTTAACCTAATACATGTTACTATGTGTGTACTAGAAAAAGTACCTTCATAGAGTTAGTATCATCAGTAACTGAAATAACGACTAAATTACCACAAATAGCAATCTAATTAAGCAAAGAATTGACAATTAAGCACTATATGGATATCTATTTAGGGAGCTTCCATTAGTGACAGTCCTAAAATGAGAATTAAATGATAAGCAAACTAAACATTCAATTCCAAATTGAAATTAAGCCTAGTTAACCCTAAATTTGTCTTTCTAGCTATAAATTGCAAGAGGTTTGATGTTATTCTTAGATTTTGGGGATGATTATTGCTTCAATTATATCTTGCTTTTATAGATTTTGGCAAGGGTAGGGGGTGTAGTTGATTTGATCAAGGTTAGGTGAGAGTTGATTCCATGGTTCCACCTTTGGAGACCATTTAAATATTTTGTCCTCAAAGATTGGGACAAGAAGACAAAATGAGTGGACAAGATGCATCCTCCAAGTGAGTGATTGAGATTCAATTTAGGCTTGATCCATGTGAGCTTGGTCCTCAATTCCTATTGGTTGATTCATTTTCCTCCCATTTGGTGGTTGAGAGAAAATAGGAATTTATTAATTGAATTTATTTAATTTGTTTAGCCATGTGTACCCCTTAAATGGGTTGATTTGATTTAAATTGAACTATGTAATTAATTAGATTAATTACACAATTGATTGGTTAATCATGATTTATTTGATTCAAATTGATTTAATGGCTTTTGATTTTTAATTAATTCAGATTATTAGCTTGATTGCAAATTTTGCTTTGATTTTAACTTGTTTTGATTTAATTGCATTGATATGATTGATTTGCATTGGTTTTTGCCTTGATTTCTCACTTAAATGATCTTGTCCAATTTTCGGTGATTACACTATATTTACAGAATAATTTTTTTCATGAAGTGTTTACAAACAATAATGATAACACTGCGGAAACAATACAATCAAAAGATATAACCAAGTACATAAGTACATCTCAATTTTAGTTAACAATTCTCAAGGGTCCCATGACGTAAAATTACATATTACAAATTAAATATTTTAGATTAAAAATAATTACAATTATCTCATGTACAAATGAATTAACAAGTACATCTAATACCATAAGATATACATAATGAATCAACATCCTTTGGCACACAAGTCCGAGGATATATCACAATAACCAAATACAAAATATATTACAATATCTGCAACTCTAAAGCATTGATACAAGATATAATTCTAAACACCATAAAATAGAGATGAACAAGCCTCCAATGAAGAACAACAAGAAGCTAGCAGTGACAAGCATCCTCCAACACTGCTACAAAAATGTCTGAATCTCAAATGGTAAAAGAAAACACTACCATGACCCGACCTCATGTAACCAAAGGTCCACTCCCACTATGCTAAGGAGATAACAACAAACCCCACTCGGATAACTAACTCAATCAAACAACTAAGAAAAGGGTCCCAAAGGCTTTCTATCTCAAAAGGTACCACCAACTAATGATAAAAAAAAACATCAAAATACCAACACGTACAAAAACACCAAATACCAGAATATCGAACAAATACCAATCACCAAATACTAAAATACCAAAACAAATCACTAGGTAATACTGAAATAACAAAGACACACACAACCAGAGGCAAATGCATAAAATATGGAGGAGACTTAGGCTACATACTATGGGAGTGTCATCACATGGCCATCTACTTGAGTTACCCTAGATTGGTCACATTGGACTTCAAACCCTCAAGCATTGAGTTACCCTGGACTGCCCACTCTGGGCCCCAGACCCTCAATACGACCCACGTAGAACTAGAATACCCTCTCATGAACACGATGAATTCTAATCATACCTACTCTCTAGGTATCATCTCATTCCCATCCTTAGCCTAAACAAGCTCTCAAGGCATAGGCAAGGCATAATCTCTAAATTATCTTTTAATGAACTCTATAAATGTTAATTACTATGTTATCACTTGTTAACAAAACTTACGATAGGTTACCCTGGTACTGACCAATTTGGGTCCCGAACCCCTATTGTAAGCCACTCCCCTAAGATGCACCTACTTAACCTCCCCTAGGCTCACAAGTCATAAATAGATCTCACAAATCATATAAAATATGATAATCAAATTCAATTCCATAAAAGATAACTGGAACTCACATTGGTCCTCAAAAAATAATCCCACAATTACAAATTGGTCCTCAACCATAACATGATATAAGACACTCTCTCAAAGAGTTCACAAAATAATGATCTTAATAAAATCAGGTTGGGTAAAAATAATCATGACCAGATCAACATTACAAAAATATTGAAAATGCATACGACACATAGAACACAAACCCCAAAACCTCTGGTGTACCATTCCTAAAGCCAATGTAGTTTCCCCAAATAAACAACATCAAACATGATAATAGAATATATCAAGTAGTCAAACCATAACACAAGGCTCAATTATTTGAGAATAATCAATTTTATTTATTAAGTTCTAGTTTGACTTATTAAGAAAGCATTCATATAAAATCTCATGCATATATACTTTTTAAATCTCCATGCATATCAAAACACCATGTATTTAATAATAAAATAATGTTATTAATTTTTTAAATATAAATATAAATGAAAATATTAATATTAAAACCCGCATGAAAAAAATCAATTAGTCTTTATCATTAAAATTTTTTTTTAACTAAAGAAATAATAATAATAATAATTAATTTTTTTAATTTTAAATCTAAAAATTAATAAATAATTATTTTTTATAATTTTAAATCCAAAAATTAATAAATAACAATAATAATATTTTTTAATTTTAAATCTAAAAATTAATAAATAATAATAATAATATTTAATTATTTATTTTTATTTTTAAATCTAAAAAATAATAAATAATAATAATATTTTTAAGTTCTTTTTAATAGAAACTTTCAAATTATATATACATGTAATTTTCTTCCTATGAGCAATTGATTTTCAAGAACCTAGTTTTGCTATGTAATTTTAATTGGATTTTCATATTCAATTGATTTTAATTTCTATTGTTCTCTCGGATACTCTGTTTAATAATTCAATCAAACCCTTATTGGATCTAAATTTTATATTTTTCTAAATCAATTATCTATAAGTTTCCACCTTGAATGACCTGGGGTTTTAAACAAAATATAAATTTCTTTTTATCACTCCTCGGAGCTACTCTATTCCTAAGGTGTACAAGATCTATTTTCCTTTTACAAACAACATTGTTGAATATGAAGCCTTAGTCAATGGAATGAAGTTGTCTATTGAATGGAACATCTCCAAGTTGCATATCCATGGTGACTCTCAACTAGTGATTAACCAAATCAATGATGTATATCAAATAAGGGAAATCAACAAGGTACTCCAAAGCTTGTAAGAAATGTCAGCTGCATGGAAATCTTATATACACTCCAGCTAGGGAGCTTATCCCTTTTATCACACATTGGCTCTTTCAACAATGGCCATTTGATCTCATCGGGAAGATACATATGTCATATTCAAAGGTACACAAGTTTATAATAATAGTCATAGAATACTTCACCAAGTGGGTTGAAGCAGTCCCACTTATCAAAGAAATAGGAAAAAAAGTGGCTCTATTCATTTTGAATTATATAATCTGTCGGTATGGTATCCCTTCCTCCATTATAATTGACAATGGAGGACAATTTAAGAATAGTGATATAACTGAGCTCTGTGACAAATTCAAGATCAAACAATATTGTTCTTCCATCTACTACCCACAAGGTAACGACTAGATCAAAGCCTCAAATAAGAATCTATTGAAAATATTGCATCATGTTGTGAGTAAGTCAGGAAAGGATTGGCACCTACAACTTGATCCCACATTGTGGGCTTACCGCACCAGCATTAGAACACCTACTGGGGTGACACCTTTTTCTCTAGTATACAACACAGGAGTGGTCCTACCCATTGAAGTAGAAATCCCATCTTCGAGGATTTCTTTACACCAACTGATACCAAATGAAGATCATCGAATATCCAGATTGCAAGAACTAGAACTGTTGGATGAATGTTGGCAAGTGGTGTTTGATCACCTTAGAGCATATCAAAAGAAAATGTCCAAAGGATACAATAAAAATGTCAAACCATGAGAACTTCAAGTTGGTGACCTAGTGTTGAGAGAAAATCCCCACAATCAGTCACATCGGGAACAAAAGGGGAAGTTTGGAGCTAATTGGTTAGGTCCATATTATTACTATAGCATTTGGCTCTGGCACCTATCATCTCTCTACACTAGAAGGAGAATAGCTCCGGGAGCCCATCAACACTCTCCACATGAATAATTTCTACGCCTGAGCATTCTTGATATCCAACAATTTGTACATATATATATTGTCCTAAAAAAATTATGAAAATCATAAAAAGTCTTGAAAAAAAGATCATCTTGATGAAAACCTGATAAATAGGCACCTTGATGAATCACCCCAAAAAAGCGGGAAAAATATAAAAACATTGAAAAAAAAGAAAAAAGTGCCTCAGTGAAAACCTGGTAAACAGGCACCTTGGTAGAAAAAATAGAATCTCGACCAAGTAGGTGAAAACCTAGTAAACATGTGTCTCTTATACTCAAGCACTCAATCTATCAACATGATTCTTGGCATCCTTCATGCTTTCCTGTCATTTTCTTTAGTTTGTACATAGCTTTCAATCACTTTCATGGCACATTCGTTCTTCTGAGAACCCTTGTGGCTTGAAACTGATCAGAGTCATAGTCTGGTGGAAATCGAATCAGCTTTGTCCTAGCAGTTTACGTCAACTCATTCCTAGGTTTGTCATCCCTGGTCATCCAATCTTGGTCAGTTGTATATCTTCCAAATGTCCCATATTTTTTCCATTTCCAACCAATCTTAAAACATAAAAACATGTGCAATAAACCAAACACTAAAATTGTTTGAGGTTTGTTGAACCTTTCTTTCTTTGTTGATTGTTTATTTAGATTTCAACTATTATCCCCCACGAGAAATTCAAGGATGTCCCTTTGAATATAGAAATGCAAGGAGTGGGAACATAATATTTTATATTCTTATTGTCTGTAGGATTGGAACCAATACTCTCAGACTAGACCCATATCCTTTTTTATTGCTCTATTTGGTGTGCTTGTATGCAAGAACCATTCAGGTCATCCTAACCTCTTATGCCTTCATTCTTATTGTTACTTGCCAAATCAAAAGGAAATGACATTCAGGTCATCTTGGCTTTGTATGTCTTGGTGCTTATGTCCATTTCTGACAAATGATCTTTAAAATGTCATATTCATATCCTTATGGTTGCAGTGGTACCAGTAAGGGTTATCGACACTTTGATATCCCAATAATGCTCAATGATGAAAATTTTCAAATCAAAATCTAGTGACCAAGTCCTAGGGTGCATTCATACAACATCACTACTTCACAACATTATCTCTTGAGTGGAAGGTGAGGCCTGGGTTCAAACTGATCATCATCCTCTCTCATTTGACCTTCTTGATTCTATTTTTAGGATCAAAATTGAAATCCGAGATTATTTTATCTGTCAAAATTACAATTTGACTTTTTACTCCAAATACAGTTGACTTCTTGTGCAATCAATCCTTTATCCTCCAACCCAATAAGATATTTTCTCCATGCAAGAAATCAAAGTACCAAAATCTTGGTCAAACCTTTTCCAAATTTTGGTCAAATCTGGTCAATAGGACGTAAAATAAGTGAAGAATATGGCCTACACACTTACAACCTCATCAAAATCATATCAGTCTCTTCCTACATCATTTTATCAATCAAAATTACTTCAGATCACTAGGGCACCTAGCCATATTTTGATTTCACTCCTGAGGGGCATGATCATGACATCAACAATTCAGTGATCACATCATCAAATATCGAAAAACCTGTGAATCTTTAATCAAACAATCAAATCATAAAATCAAACAAGACCTCATCGCAAGGGGAATCTCGGCTTCATCACACCACATCAAGTTGAGATTCTTCATCCTTACCAAGTCTCTAGGGGCATATTAGTTTCATCTCTTCACATCAAACTGATATTGTGCTCATTAATCCAATTGGCTTCATCACATCAAATCAAGTCAATTTCTCTATCGATCTATTAAAGATAATCAGGTTCATCACTTCACATCCAACTGGTTATTCATTCAAACCAATCCAATGGTTTTTAAGAGTCTTTCTAACATTAATCAATTTTGGAAACTTCTAAATCAAATTGGCTATTTGTCGTTATCAATTGATTGATCAAGTGTTCAGTTTCATCGCTTCACATCAAACTAACCATTCTAATCTATCCTTGTCGATTCTAGTCCAATCAAGTTTGGAATCGATATCTCTGAATCAATCAACTTGAGATTAGTTTCATCGCTTCACATCAAACTATTCTCAGTCTCAACACTAACTGTTATTTCAATCAATGTGTTGATCATATAGCAATTCAAAGAGGGGAAAATGTAATCACCTAATGGTCAAAAAAACCATAAGCCCCTAATCTTGATTATATCAAGAGACCCATAATCTTGATTAAATCCCCTAAGTCCTAACCTAAGGCAATTCAACTTATCAATCCGATTTAACCTATACTCTAGGTCTCATTCAACCATTGTACTTGATCTTATTTAATTAATTAATTCCTAAATCCTAATGTTGTTGACAAACAAATCAACCTTATGCCATTTATTTAATTAATGTCTTAGGATGTTGATTAAATAAATAAGAATTGTCAATTAATCACAAAAAGGAATTAAATTAATTATGTCATCACAATTTGGAGAAAAATGCATTAAATTATTTAATTATTCCAAAAATGCATTTATGAAGTCATCATTCAGTCAACTGAACATGATTTTGGAAACAATCTAGTTAACTGGGAACCACCTCTGCTAACTCATCTTTCAATTTAGCAACTTCAGTTCAGCCTTAGAAGTTTCTGAAACAACTGACCAAACCAGTTCAATTAACTGATTCTCTCAACCAACCAAATCAGTTGTACATGGATTATGCTAGTCTCGAACAAATCTCAATCATTCGTCCTTGGTCAATCTCATCCATTCATTCTCAAGAGGATTCCTATATAACTAGGCCTTCATTCTCACAAAGGAATTTTTCTAAGGAGTGTAACGTTGTCAATTTGTTCATTATTATTTATGCATTTAAATTATTGTTAGTTATCTTAATTATATAGTTTTTTTGTTTTAATTACATCATTGTTGCATCCATCAAATCTAGGAACACTTCATTTTGTTTGCCTAATATGGATTAAGGTTAAAAGCACAATTGAGTGTCACCTTTTGAGTCTAACTGGGCTGAGTGCATGTAGGCTCCACATGGCGCTAAATGGCGTCTACGTGGCCCAGTAGACTGGGTTGAGTGGTACTCGGCCGAGTAGGACTCAACCGAGTCTAAATGATATTTTTAATATCATAAAACATCCCAAGCCCCTCATTTGCACACTATTTGGTTGTTCATGGGGGGCCGACCCCTAGGGGGACTCGGCTGAGTCGGACTTGGCCGAGTCTACCTAGGTGGCATGCCATGTTGGCAGCCAAACCTCCAAAAACATAAAAAAACCAGAATTTTGCACTTTTGCTGTAACTTTCTTTAATCAAAATAGAAAATGTTAAAAAAACTAAAAGTACCCTTTTCTAGATCTCAGAAGTACAATTTTGGACATATAAATTTTATGTTGTTTTAACTACAAAACGTTAAACAAATTTTCTAAAAACTACATGTAGGTATATTAAACTTTGAGAAGACATTGATTCAGAAAATATAGAAAAATGCTAAATCAATTCAGAAAATTTTTAAAATCATATACGACACTAGAAGAGAGAGTCCTCTTCAAGAATATGTAATTTATTTGGTTTTTGGCATAGTTTTGATAGGGGAAAAGTGACGAGAGAAAAAAACTATTGATTTCAAGTAAGTTCGACTTTGAATACTTATAACGGGGTATATGCACAAAGATGGGGGACCAAAAAGGTGCCATTTTACTTTTTGGTCCCCCATCGACCATAGTGCGTATGCA
This sequence comes from Chamaecyparis obtusa, assembly GCA_027943335.1. Lineage (NCBI taxonomy): Eukaryota > Viridiplantae > Streptophyta > Pinopsida > Cupressales > Cupressaceae > Chamaecyparis > Chamaecyparis obtusa. Next base: position 2,834,361 of record BSBK01006771.1, on the reverse strand, counting down.
CTAAAGCACGTGCACCCTATAGGGCGCACGCACTTTGTAAAGAGTTTTTACAAAGCGCGTGCACCCTATAGTGTGCACGCGCTTTGAAAAACACTATTTAGTGTTTGTTGCAGTTTGGGAGAGCTCATTTTTCTTTCCACAAACCTACGTTTGCAGCAAAAAGAGCCTTCCCAAGCGCATACACAGTCTCGTTTGGGCTTGTTGAATCCATAATTTTCATTCATTCATCCATCAAATGGCTCCATGATGTCATCAAGTTCATCTCGAAAGAAGAGGTAAGTGTTTTTACAGCCCATGCCTCTTATTTGTTTTAAAATTTCAATTTTGAAGCAATTTGTTTTGTTAAAATTTGTGTGTAATTAAGATTTTAAAATCTAGTTTTTTTAATTGCCAGGAAGAAAAAATCTCCCTCCACCAAACCCTTCATCTCCTCATGAAGAAATGAATGAAGAAACAAATGAAGAAAATAACCCAGAAAATGAACCTCAATTGCCTCCACCAATCGAGAAACCTCCTCCTAGAATACAAGAAAATTTGATGAACCAAATTGAAAGAGGGAAAAAAGAATTAGAATCTTTAATTATGAGGTTAAAAGATTCTAGTGGTACAAATCCTGGAAGGGAAAGACTTGTGAAATCATTGGAATAAATCTTGACCCACGTAAGCTCAGTTAGTGGGCAAATTAATTTATGGTGGGATAAAAGAAAAGAACAAAAACAATATTATGCAAATAAATTATCTTATGCGGACATAAAAAAGAAAAAAGTCACAAAAGATGACATTTGCAAGCTATTTAAAAAACCAGGGAACACAGATACTCTTAGAACTACAACAAGGAGGTTACCAATTCATTGGTGCTTAAATGAAGACATTAAAAATAATTTTTTGGAGAGATGGTGGATGGTCTTTGATTCGCCTCCCTATAACAATCATGATGTTCCTATATATTTCTTGAGGAAACTCTATTGCGAGTTTGTACTCAAGGAGGTGCCAAATTATTTTGACTATCTAGAATTTCAGGGTAGAGGAGGGTGGTCATCATTTGATAGAGAGGGGGCACATCATGACCCTAATGCACCTAGGGTTCCTATTGGCAAGCTATAGGTGAATCATGTTATTACTCCTTCCATTGTGAAGGAACATGTAGAGTCAGACACACTAGGCACAATTAGTGCTCTGACACAGACTCTCATTCAGTGCACCACTCTTTTAGTTGAGGGTGACCATGGTCAATCTTCGAGGGGGCATATTTGTCGGTCATGTGGATGCTTGTGCACATTTGGTACTACCGAGAGAGAGGAAGAGGATCCTGAAATGATGACTGATAGTTTTCTAAATATGACATTTGGCATTGACACACAGGTAAATATTTCCAAGTTCATTAAATTTCTTTGATCATATTTCATTTATAAAAGAATAACTAATTAATTTAGTATCTATTGATTATGATCAAAATTCAAGGCAAGAGTGTTAGCGGCGGTGGCAGTGGCAATGATCCTCATGTCCCCTTCTACACATCATCATCAATTCCACAAGTATGTATCGAATAAAATAATTTAATTAATGGGTAAAAGCACAATCGGGTGTCACCCTTTTGGCTAACCCGACTAACTCGGCTGAGTCATACTCGGCCGAGTAGGACTCGGCCGAGTCCTACTCGGCCGAAGAAGGGGAGGTGCCACGGGGCACCGAGTGGCACCTACGTGGCCTCGGAGACTCGGCCGAGTCCTACTCGGCCGAGTCTACGAGGGACTACTAATAGCCCGCTCAATGGTTTTAGCCCCTCATTTGAACAGTGAGGGGCTAAGGAAAGCGGCTAAAGAGTGATAGTGCAACTCGGCCGAGTAAGAGGTAGATTTTTTTTTTATTTTTTTTATTTTTTTGTTTGTGTTTTTTAGTTATTTTTTATGTATATATGTTGTTTAAATATTTTTTAATTATTTTTTTAATATTCATATGTAAAAAAAAGTCTTTTCTTAATATGTATTGTATTTACTTTTAAAAATGTACAAAATTAACAAATAAAACTTAAACATAGAAAATATATATAATTTAAGTAAAATGTAAACTGGAACGTTTAAAAACATGAAATAGTCCACCTACTCTTGAGACATTTAATAAGACCATTAAAACCTAATAGGATGGATGTAATTATAAGATCCAATATTTAACTTAATAATATCAAAATTAAAACATAATGGACTATCTACTCTTACTGACCTAATAGGAACACTTTTAAGACTTAACATCCACTAAATATGACCTATTAGGACCCTTAAGACCTAATAGGACCACTTAAGACCTAATAGAACTTAATAGGTCAAAATAGTTCACCCTCACTTGGCTCAATAAGACCTAATTAAAACCTTTAAGACCTAATGTGACCCTTAAGACCCAATAGGACCCAAATGACAAGGACAAGTGCAACCGCTACCTAGGTTAAATGACTAAACAGTGTAGTAAGCAACTTACCTTATGCATTCAATAATCATCATTGTTCGAGTTATATTGTTTTCATGCCATTAGATCAAGTTATATATTAAAACAACTTTTCTTTATAGCATGCACTTTTATTTTATTTCATTGTTGACTCCTGATAAATTAATCCTTAAGTTTTAAGTTGTCATGTTTTTTAATATTGAACAAAGTAGTTTAATAATGACTAGATGCTATATCAATAAATGGAAAGAAACAAAATAGACTAGCATAACCAAAACACATAATAGTCACAAAAATGTTGAAATAAAGTATCATTATCCATTGTAACACTCTTTGATTTAGCCCAAATATTTAGTATATATCTTTGAAATTGCATTACTTTCTTTTTGATATTTTAGAGTTGGACCATGATATTGGCATTCATCTTTATAAGACCTATAGTTGTGAGACAGGAAAGGCAATATGAAGAAAGATGTCATAGTAAATCCTAAGAATTATATAGTTATCTGATAACAATTATTAGATAACATTTGCATACTAATGTGTTTTAACTTATCACACTTTGTAATACAAAATTAATCATTTAATTATTATCAAGCCACAAGAAAACTATACCATCAATATCATATAACTTTCTATGAAGCCAAGGTAGCCAACTAAATTGATTTGAAATAGTATTGTTTGTTTGAACACTTTGCTATCATTGAACTCTTAACACTTTTCTTTTGTATTGATTTATTATTGTTAGTAGATTGAGTAATTAAACATTTTTGTCTAGTGCCAATATTATTTAATCAATTCAATTAGTTCTCTTTAATCTTAGTCATGGTCTAGATTGTCATATTTCCTTATTCTATTTGTCATGGCCCGTGGATGATCAAACTCCCCTATGCATTTTTTTTAGTCTAAATAAGTATAGTGCTGGATATTATCAAAACTATTATTTTCATCCTTTGCTAAGAAAATTCCTATTTATCAAAATGAATAAAGCCCTAACTCTTATTATATCTAGGATACCTTAATTATAAGGTCATCTTTATTTTTAGTTGCCTAAAGTTACCAAACTAAGGTTTTGATACTATCTAAAACTTAGGATAAAGTATTTTCCTATGAAAGTTCCATAACACATTGTGGTAATCATCACACAGTCAAACATTACAGAGTCCCTCTAAGAGAAGGTTAATACCCAATAGGACCCTTAAGACAAGCTCATAAGACCCTTAAGATGAGCTCATTTAAGACCAGGTTAAGAACCATAAGATGATCTCATAAGACCCTTAAGACGAGCTCATAAGACCCATAAGACCAGGTTACTTTCAACCTAATTAAGACTCTTAAGACTCTTAAGACCCATGAACCCCTTTCCAAATTATTATACATTTTCACCATTTCTTTTAGTATTTAATTTCAATATAATGTTTTTCCCTCTCTAGTTATGGAAATTTGTACAAATTAATTTTTGTCATGTGTGTAAAGTAAATATGTACATGTAAATATGCATTCAAATTAGTAAATATGTGTGCACATGAATTAGTTCTACTACCATGATTGAATACATGTGTAAATGCCTTCAAGTTTAAATTATGTTTTTAAATATTTAAAAATATTACACATGTGCATATGTAAATGCATGAATTTAAATGTTTAATTTAATATAATTTAATTTATATTATGTAAAAATGCATTTGAAAATTAGTTCATGTGTGTTTGTTTGAAGTTTTTAAAATGTTTTCATGTTTACTTGAAGTATTGTACAACACATGTACAAATTGAAAGTTAGATATTTTTAATTTATTTAAATTAATTTGTAGATATATATATATATATATATATATATATATATTTATCAATTGATTTTCTAATATTTGGATGTATGTATATGTGCACATGTGCCTACTTGCAGCAAGCATTTTTTATCTATATCTAGATCTAGATATATATTACCTTTGTGTGCATATCACTCATGGCTTCTAGTGGTTCAGATCAGAGTGTCCATGATAGTCATGGATCACGAGCTCCCTCAGACCATAATAGTACCCAGGCCCCACATGCTAGAGATAGTCGTAGAGATGAGACTATCTCTAGGATGCAGGCTGCTCTGACTGCATTAGAGCGAACACTGCAGAATAGTACTACTCTCCCTAATAGGGAGAAATTGACAGCTATACGCACTGAGCTCATGAGTATGATTCAAAAGGCTGAATCATACAATCCATATGACGATGTATCGATTGATGTTTTTTATCATAGCCTATCTAGCACTGTCATAGGAACAGTAGGTTGGAGGACAGTTGATTCAGATGTCTCAGTCACTCAGGTGAAGAACATGTTTGGCACCCATTACATCAATAAGAGGGTGGTTCGAGCATATAGGGTCACTTTTTGTACAGATGACATAGTGGCCCCTTTTATATATCCTAGATGGTTAGCAGCACATCATATGTGGCCCCAAAAGGATGAGGTGCCACTATATTTCTGCAAACAATTGTTTGCAGAGTTTCATTTGGGCTATGATGTTGACTACATAGATCTACCTCCACATGCTGGTCGGGGTCGGGGGAGATATCAGGATAAGTGTAGACGACCCGATATACCACAGCCCCCTAGTAAGAGGGCATTGGTGGGTCAAAACCTTTTGGTTCCTCCAAAAGGTTTGGAGGCCTACACTGGAGCTGGGCAAGTTGCAGCTGAGGACACACGTTTAGATATGTATTCTAGCATTGCCACCATTGCGACTCAGGTTGAGTAGTTTTCATCTGATCATGTGGGTAGGTACATGCTTCGATCACGGACGAGTGCAGGTGTATCACCATCTATCAGATTTGATCTTCCTACTCCAGATGAGATAGGACGACTACCTGAGGATCGCGTGCGTGAGATTAGTGGTATGTTAGTGAGTGATCTCCTGGCTGCTTACCAGAGGATTTCTACATTGCATGGGATTGAGCCACGTGATTTACCTACTTTCATTGGAGGAGGACAGTGTCGTAGATCCTCCACAGGCAGCAGTCGAGGTCAGAGCTCAGATGCAGAGGCAGGTTCCTCTAGACAGAGTGTGGATGATCTTACACCACCTCCACAGCATACACAGGCTCCCACACAGCAGACACAGGCTACGACCTCACGAGTTCATAGTAGATTCTCAGATTTGCTTATGGACGACGCCATTGATCCTGATGCAATGTCCTTGCACTCTTCTGAGTTATCCGACCTTGGACGTGCATTACAGCAGGTACAAGAATCTGGATTTAATTTCAATTTATATAGATATACATGTGTACATATAGTTCTATATTTAAATTTAAATGTATTTAAATGTGGTACAGGACATTGCGACAGGTGCTGCATATGGAGATTTAGAGGAGCCTGTTGATCCGATTCATCATGATACAGAGGTACACTTGAAATAAATTAAAAATTAAAATTTTATAAAATTTATTTACATTTCAAGTTCTTATATATATATATATATATATATATATATATATATATATATATATATATATGTAACATTATATTTACATTTACAGACTCAGGTCCAGCAGGACGAGGATCCACACAGGCCCGCACATCTAGCACGTGATGGTGATCATCAATGTAGTTGATGTGTTCATTGATACATGTTTGGATTTTGTGATATATATGTATAGACACTTAAACATTGATGTACATGTTTGATTTTTGAGATATATATATATGTGTGTGTGTGTGTACATTTACATTGATATGTAGGTGCATGTTTTGTATATTGATCTATTTGTACATTGACACATGTTTGGATTTTGCACTATATGGACATTTAAACATTGATGTACATGTTTGATTTTTGAGATATATATATATATATATATACATATATATACATATATATATATATACATATATATATATATACATATATATATATATACATATATATATATATATACATATATATATATATACATATATATATATATATATATATATATATATATATATATATATATATAGATCTATTTGTACATTGATACATGTTTCCAGATTTTGTAATTGAAGCCAAAAATTAATTGATCTTTAAAATTAATATTTAATTTATGTTCAATCTTTCATCAATCTAATTAATCAATCTTACTAAAAAATCTTTTTATATCAATTGTAAGTTTAAATCAATCTTTAAAATCTAACTTTATAATTAATCTTTAATTTCAATGTTCAATCTTTTTAATCAATCTTAGAAATTCAATCTATAGGTAAACCTCTTAAGCCCTATTATGCACCCTTAAGCCTTATCTAGATCAATTAATTGAAAATTAATTAATCAATCTTACTAAAAAATATTTAATGAGTTGAAAGTTTAAATCAATCTTTAAAATCTTTAATGAATTGAGAGTTTTTAAATCAATCTTTAAAATCTAACTTTAAAATTAATCTTTAATTTCAATGTTCAATCTTTAATCAACATTAATCTTCTATGCCCTTAAGTACCTCTCATGACCCCTTAAGACCGAAAATGATCTAACATGACCCCTTAACCCCTAGCATGACCCCTTCAGCCCTTAAGTACCTAACATGACCCCTTAAGACCTAAAATGACCTAACATGACCTTAAGACCTAATTTGACCTCACATGACCTAATAAGACCCCTTAAGACCTAACATGACCTAAAAGACCCCTTAAGCCCTTAAGCCCTAACCCCTTAAGCCATGACCCCTTAAGACCTTATAAGACCTAAAATGAGACCTAAAATGATCTAACATGACCCCTTAAGACCTAAAATAAGACCTAACATGACCTAACATGACCCCTTAAGACCTAAAATGATCCCTTAAGACCTAATTTGACCTCACATGACCCCTTAAAGACCAAACATGACCTAATATGACCTAATAAGACCTAGCATGACCTCACATGACCCCTTAAGCCCTTAAGGACCGAACATGACCCTTAAGCCATGACCCCTTAAGCCCTTAAGCCCCAACCCCTTAAGCCATGACCCCTTAAGCCCTTAACCTCTTAAGCCATGACCCCTCAAGACCTTATAAGACCTAAAAGACCTAATATGACCTAACATGTCCTAACATGACCTAAAAGACCCCTTAAGACGTAATATGACCTCACATGACCTAAAAGACCCCTTAAGACCTAACATGACCTCACATGACCTAATAAGACCCCTTAAGACCTAACATGACCTAAAAGACCCCTTAAGACCTAAAATGATCACTTAAGACCTAATTTTACCTCACATGAGCCCTTAAGGACCAAACATGACCTAATATGACCTAACATGACCTAATAAGACCTAATATGACCTAATATGAGCTAACATGACCTAATAAGTCCTACTATGAACTAATAAGACCTAACATGACCCCTTAAGACCTAAAATGATCTCACATAACCTCACATGACCTCACTATGAACTAATAAGACCTACTATGAACTAATAAGACCTAACATGACCCCTTGAGACCTAAAATGATCTCACATAACCTCACATGACCTTAAATGAACTAATAAGACCTAATATGACCTCACATGACCTCACATGTCCTAACATGACCTCACATGACCCCTTAGGCCCTTAAGAACCGAACATGACCCCTTAAGCCCTTAAAAGCCCTAACCCCTTAAGCCATGACCCCTTAAGCTCTTAAGCCCTAACCCCTTAAGCCATGACCCCTTAATCCATGAGCCCTTAAGCCCTTAACCCATTTGGCCCTTAAGCCATGACCCCTTAAGCCCTTAAGCCATGACCTATCTAATCAATCTAAACAAAAAATAGAAATATAGACCTATCTAATATTTATCTAATCAATCTAATCTGATAAATTGAAATTAAAATTCAAGTAGAAAGTAAATTGAAAGTTCTATCCAATCAATTAAAATTCAATTTACCTATCTAATCAATCTAATCAATAAATAGAAATTTATCTAGACTAGAAAGGTATGCAATTCAAGAAATCAATCTATTCTAATCAATTGAAAAAAGAATCAATCTAATTTCAATTCAAATATAGACCTACATTTAATCAATCTAAACAAAAAATAGAAATATAGACCTATCTAATATTTATCTAATCAATCTAATGAATAAATTGAAATTAAAATTCAAGTAGAAAGTAAATTGAAAGTTCTAGTTCTAAGAGAGAGAGAGAGAGAGGGGGGAAGGGGAAGGGGAAGGGGAAGGGGAGAGAGAGAGAGAGAGAGAGAGAGATATAACTTTCATCAATTAAAATTCAATTAAAATTCAATTCAGGTTTAATCTTGATCCATAAATTCAATCTAATCATAAATTTCAAATCAAATTTAAAGTCTACATAGAAGTTTCAAATAGGATTTAAATTAAGTATGTAAAAATTAAAATCCTTAAACCTAAAGCTCCTGATACATGTAGTCTGGATCCTCTCTATCCTTTATTATCTCCAAAAGTTTTTCATGCTCTTCAATAGGCAACTTCCACTTTTGGTTTTTACTTGACCCTTTTTTTGACACAGTTTCAAACTGCAATTTCATCGCTATAACCAAGTGACTATAATGTAGAACTCTCTCTCCACGCATGTATTCAACAAATTTAATTCCATTTTTTTCAATCTTATCTTGTTGATAATAGGTGCCTTCAATAACAACTGAACCAGTCGGATATTTTTGTCCATCACCATCAACAACTTCTTCAAGCAACTTGTGTTTTTCCTTGGTGCATCTTAGTAGATAATAATCTACACCTTCTATATTCTCAGGATCCGCAACCACAGCAAAAATATCACCTACACAATTTATATTTATGTGTACAAGTAAATGTTAAATTTAAACCTCAAGTTCATATATATATATATATATATATATATATATATATATATATATATCATGTAAATATACCTAGAAATAAAAAATACGCACCTGTAACAACTAAATCAGAAACACGTTCATAGTCAGCTGAATATATAGGATCATGGATGTCTATGACATTGTCATCATCTTCATAAGGAGGCATTCTAATTAACACTTTATGATCCCATATTGAAACATATCCATTTGCAATATTAACACATTGACTCATTGTGTTGTTGTTAAGACAATCTTCACAAAAGCATGATTTATCTCTTAGTTGAATCAGTGGAGGCTTGTGTTGTCCCGTAGTCATCACTTGATGTAAACTTCTAATTCCAACAATTGATTGACAATTGTAGGGATTCGATCGATCGATATCTGGATTGGATGGATTGATATATAGATCTCAGTTTGAAATCATGAAAAATGTGAAATGCATTATATATATATATATATATATATATATATATATATATATATATATATATATATATATATATATATATATATATATATATATATATATATATATATATATATATATATATACAACAAGTTAAAACACACATACATGACATACCTATATATGTAGTTTCATGAATTTGAGTTTGAAAAATAAAAGTAAATTAAATAAATACCTATCACTTCCCAAAAGTAACGTTTGTTGTATTTTGTGTCTCGAGTAGCGAAATGATTTTGACACCATTCAACAATCTTCTTTGAATTCTCTATCATGTTACCTAGAGAGATATATTTTTAACAATTTAGTTATATATATATATATACATGTGTACATGTAATGTAAAGTTTTAAATAGTCTAGTCAAGTAAACAAGTTGAATATCAAATATATGTACACATACCTTGAAGTTCATGTTGTCGGAGTGCACGCTTCACACATGCTCCTGCTCCATCATGTTCTCCTTTTCCATGTCCACTTTCAAAGAAGTTCCAAACAAACTTAACGTTGTGTCTAGCATGTTGCATGGCTAACCAATTAAAAGCTTTTGCAGACTTAAATTGACCTACAATTCAAATAAATACAAAAATGTATTTAAATGTGACACATAAATATATCTAGAAATGCTCAAAAAAAAAATTAAAATAAAATTTATAATGCATGTACGTACTTACCTACACACCCATCAGACCAGATCCAATGTTGTGAAGCATTTATCCCACGACTTGCAAGATTGTTGAAAAACATGTTGAAACAATGAGCCACATAGATCCTATCATGAACCTTGTCATCACTAATATAGAAATGAACCTCCTTGATGATAATGCGTTCATTTTGATCTATACCAGATTCTATCCCATCCAAATCGTATTGTGCATGTCTATAGGTCACATGCACAAATATTGCAACTTGATCAGAATGATAATATTGACTTTGGAGCTCCTTTTGAGGGGAAAATGTATAGTTCTCTGCAAAATCTACAACTGAAAGAATACAACCAAGTGGGAAACAATTTTTGGAATCACGAAACTGTTTAGCTTGCCATCGTGCACCATGACAATGTTGGATATGTGGATAAATCATAGATCGAAATCTGTCCATGAACTGAAGGTACGGTAATTCACTCTCTTTTAATGTAATTTTTTTTGATTCACCTCCTGTCTTCGTTTGGTATATCTCATATTCAAATCTCTTCCACTGGACTGGTGTTGTAACATCAATATTATTAAATTGTAAAGGAAATTGCTGCAAATTTCCACAATTATTGCATTCATTTTTTATACTTTGGACATTAAATTCATCTGAACCTTCTGATTTATCACATAAAATGGACTTTACAAATTCTGTTGTACTTCCAGTAACCATACCTAGATTAACTATTGTCGTAACCTTTTTATATGATTGCAAGTATAAGTGAAACTCAACATGATTTCGACAACAACATGTTTCACGAACCTTATTTATGCGTACGAAGCAAGGGCGCAACATCTCAAACATTCTCTGACATATTTTCACATCTGAAAATTCATGTTTGAATGCTTCAAACAATTCACTTTGTGTAGTATCGACAAAATGTTTTGGATGTGAAATCTTCATACCGGTCTCTTCATCATCCATTTGTATAGTGTCCCTTCTATTGGAAGAAACACGAGAGTGATTGGTCCAAAAATCAATGACCCGTCTTCTTACATCTTCAGAAATTTTGTCTTTACGGGGAAGTCTACAAATCTGTACCCAATTCTTTTCAATATTCATATCCAACATATTTCTCTTCCTAATATATCTCTGTATAGTTCTTCGAGATACGTTGAGTAAATCAGAAATTGCTCGAACTTGATTTCTATGTGTCAATTTCTTACTAGTTATCATAGTCATCAAGGCTCTTCTAGCTGCATTTGAATCTGGTCCTTTATGATCTGCCTTGTTAACAACATTCAGTGCATCTTGTAAATTTTGAATTATTGTCTCTTTTACTTTACCTCCTCCAACTTTCCTATTATCAATACCCAACAATTCCAAAACCGGAGTCATTTCTTTTTTCTTGAATAACTTTGCAAACAATTGTGCTTTTCCCACCAAAGATTTACTCTCAAAATATTCCGTCCACATATTTTTGAGATGCAATTTAATAGTGCTTTCAGGTACCAAGTGTTCCGGTTCAATTTGACTAATAAGTGATTCCTCATTCATGTCCATCAAATTCTGCATTGTAGGAAAAAAATGTATACTTCGACTACTACCAATATCCTCCCCTAGTTGAGTTGCACCTTCTACAGCGATAGGTTCTTCTTCAACATCCATTGGTTGCTCTTGGACACGTTTCGTATGACCTTTCATTTGGTCATCCCTTTTACGATCATACTTCCTTGTTCTAGTCCTTTTATTTCCCATTGCTCAAATATTTAAGCAAGATTTTTCTTATTGTTTTACTACTTCGTCACTGAAAAACTTGTCTTCAAACTCTTTCGAAATCAAAATTTCTTTGAAACTTCTCCAAAAGAATGACTCCTTGCTTCAAAATATCCTTATATCCTAAAATAAGAATGTAAATTCGCAATTGATATATATTTTTTTTAAAATATTATGCACATATATACCCTTCGGTTTGAAAGGACCGGTCGCTCATGCGACCGGTCGCGAGGGGCCGACGACTTGAGGGGACTCGGCCGAGTCCCACTCGGCCGAGTCATCCCAAGTGGCATGCCAACTTGGCAGCCAAAACTTAAAAAACACAAATAATACACAATTTGCACTTGTGGTGTTTTTTTCTCTTCTGCAAATTAAAAATTTGAAAAAACTAAAACTACCCTTTTGTAGATCTCGGAATTACAATTCTAAAAATATAAATTTTATATAATTTCAATTGGAAAATGTTAAACAAATTTGTAAAAAATCACATGTAGGTATATAAAGCTTTGAGAAGTTGCCGATTCGATAAATTAAAAAAAATAGTAAATCAATTAAAAAAAAAATTAAAATTATATGAGGCACTAGAGAAGAGAATCTTCTTCAAGAATATATAATTTATTTGAATTTTAGAAAAATTTTGATAGCTGAAAAGTGGCGGGAGATAAAAACTATTGATTTCGTGTAAGTTGTACTTTGAATACTTATAACGGGCAAATTATAGATCGAAAACACTTCTTTCCTTTTTGTTGCACTAGGTATACATGTCATCTAAAACATATTTTGAAATTGGAAGAAAAAACAATGTCTTACTTATAATTATTTGACGGGAGGTAAACCCCCTGATTTGCTGTATTTTTAGGACATGAAAAATAGACTTTAAAAATTAAAAAAATATATTAATTTATGTCCAAAATAATTTTAAAAAATTATAGGCATAAAATTCATCCTATTTCACACATTTCATCAGTTTACATCATCTTCAAATTCTAAATAGAAATGTGACTTTTATGCCCTTGAAGTTTTTTCGTTTTGGTGTTGTTAGCCTCTTCCTTTGTAAAAGGGTGACAGCTTATTGTGCTTTTACCCTAATATATTTGATTATTATGTAATTATATAAATAATTGTATCATAACTTATTGTGCATGTGTATTAGACATTCACTGGTGGACCATCGAAGTTCACAATAGACAACAAAGAGCATCGTGCCACTTTCCTTGAGGTATCTTTATTTGCATGTTAATTTGATTTAATTCAAGATTATATTTAATTAATAAATGAATAAATAAATAAATTACTAGACAAATTATGATAAAAATCCAGAGGTACGATGATCACATTCTTTCCCCTAGATTTGTGACGTCACCATTGAGTCCACAGGTATATATGTAATAATGCATTATAATTAACATGTCAGTAGTACGTTCTTATATGAATGGTTATCTTATAATTTTCCATGTACATGTGCACTAGTTGAATGTTGGAGCTTTGACATCAACACCGCACACCGAAGGATGTAGTGGAACCTTCACGGAGGTATCATTTACTCATTAGTAGGGTTGTAAAAAATATATGTAATCTTGATAACTGCATAATACTTTTTTTGTTTCATTTTCAGTTATTGACATTAGAGACTCCTCCTTTTGTTCATGATACTTTGGAGCATGGAGTAGTTGCAATAGTAGCTAGTTATGAAGCATTGACTGAGGTATGAAAGAGATCACTTAATTTTAATTGTTATTTTAATAGCTTGTATTGAATTTTATAATGATATTCATGTATGTATTTTAATTATTATTTTGATAATTGTTGTAGGGACTTATTACTCCAGATCACTAGCATACACCTTCGGTGGATGTACATAGTGACTATTTGCTAGGGGTAAGCAAAAATTCAATTTTATGTCATTGTATAATTTAATTTTCATGTATATTAGTTATTGATGCTTAAATTTTTTTACCAGCTCGAGCTACAGAAGAGTTTAGATAGGAGGACGAGTGAGCACACTCAGAAGACTACAACATCCACTGCATCTCCATTGACATGATGATCAAAGACATCTCGGGATTTGTTTTCTTCCCCTGCCAGGAAAGGACTAGATTAGGGATATAGATTGTATGCCTATATGGCATTAGTGGACATATTTTTGTATATTGTATAAGTGATACATTGTACATCCATTTGGCTTTGAGGAAGCCAGTTTAACTGTATTGAATATATTCATTGTATGAAATTATTGGACATATATATTTGGCTTCATGCCCTATGAATATTTTTTTTTATGTTTTAGGTATGCAATTCATGTGTTTGGTGTATTCATGTATACTAATTTATGTTTATGTGGATGTCTTATGCTTTGTAAATTTTCCATGCCTTATAGTTATGCTTGTATGTTTATTGATGTATATTGTTACTGTCACCCTAGGGAGACTAACTTGACAACATTCACTATCACCCTAAGGAGACTAACATTCCTTGTTACTGTAAACTTTGACAACATTCACTATCACCCTAAGGAGACTAACTCAACTCGAGGATTCTACAAACAACTTGGAATCCACTCAAGGAATTAACCTCACTCAAGGATCTAGTTGAGTTCTCTGACTTTTTAAGTCACTCCCACAACCATACTACTCAAATTCACTTCCTTGTTTCCTTGTTCCAATGCCTTCTAACATCAACTCTATCCTAGGCCACCTAGTGCACCTAGTGCCTCCACCACACCAAGACTCAAACCAGACTTCACACGCTGATCCTAACACCTTAGATCATCTCAACATGCTATATTTTCCATGTTAAAACTTCCCATTCAATCCAATCAACTCATCTTTCACCCTTCCTCTTCTATAGCCCTTCTACACCTACCTAGTAGCCCTTCCAACACTGAAATAAAAAATTTACTCTTAAACTCCCCAAACAACCTAGAATAGTTTTTACATTTTCTAGTACCCTTTTTGGATTTACTAAATTTATATAAATCTCATACTTTAACTCTTTGATTGGTGAAGAATTCCTTTACCCCCTAACCCTTCAACTAGGCCTAATTAACCTCACCTAACAAAGAAACTCCTAGAACCACTCACTTCCAGGACTCAAAAACCCCAAATAGTCTTGATAAAGGGTAAAAGGCAACCAATTTTAAAATTATTTTTCCCATACTCACCCATCTACACTCCCATTCAATAAACCCTCACTATTTGGGCTAGAAACCAAGGGTTTTGTAGAAAATACCCTTCCCTGCAACACCCAACATCAACACCAGTCCCAAAACCTTCTAATACATCCCAAAGGACCTTCCCATCTATCATCTACCCTCTTCAATCATCACGTCACTTCCATCCATGACTGGTGCTTACCTTCAACTCCTTTCACTATGATGTCACCAGGCATGTCTCTGTCTCTTCTCACCTTCTATTCAACTTCCTTGCATTCAAAGATAGATCTAATATATATAATACATCAATGGAAATCTCCCACCAAACCATAGTTAACATAGAGGTGGGAGTGCCTTACATATTATGGAGGATTCAAACCTTTAACTTGCTGACTGTGCTACAAATGATAGTCACTATCCTCAATAACAGTCAATTCCTTGACTGTAATAATAACAAAAGTAATGAAATGAATGTAGAAATGTATAAATATAATATAAGGCAATATTTCTACATCACAACCTATCCAAGATCATGTGGAATCAAACATTTATATTCATTGGTGTGTTCCTTGTTCCACGAGACAGTCACAATATAAAGACATGACCTTGAACAGGTGAGGTAGCATATGGAAAGGTTGTCATCTATTGACCCCAATACCAGGCCTATTTTGATCTGTGGGTACCCTAATGTTGGCAAGATTTATTTTATTAATAAGATTACTATGGCAGATGTGGATGTGCAACCTTATGATTTTACTACTAAGTCTCTATTTGTCAGGCATACTGATTATAAGTACTTGAGGTATCAGGTTATTGATACCCCTGGTATTTTGGACCACCCCTTGGAGGATAGGAACACCATCGAGATGCTCAGTATTACTGCCTTGGCTCATTTGAAGGTGGTCATTTTGTTTTTCCTTGATGTTTCAGGGTCTTGTGGTTATAGTATTGCAGGGTCCCTTAGTTGTTGATTGTACCCCTGTACCAGTCACTCTCAATACACCAGTTAAATCCTTGGTGTTTTTAGTGATGAAGGTAATGAAAAGATATTATAGCCAAGTCAAAAAAATGTAAATAAATGTTCCTACATCAAACTAAACAAGGATCACATTCAGATCAAGTACAACAGTTCACTGTTGTTGACTATACCCATAGGCTAGTGGAATACCAATGTGCAGAGAAATTTTAATTTTATTGATTCAAGCTAATACAAAATCTATCCATTTAAGCTCAACAACATTCTCCCCATGTCCACTCATGTGGATCCCTTCCAAAAGACTCTAATCTTCTAAAAGACTGACTGGAACCTACAAACTAACCTCTAACTATCCCCAAACTGACTGATTATTAATGACAAACACTAGAATTAGTTGTCAAGTTGATAAAAAAAGTTGTCAACTTGACAACCCAACACCCTTTGCCCACTCTAACTACTTATAAAAGGTTTAGAGACAAACTTTACAAACCAAACTAACTTAGACTTCCTACTAACCCCTACTAACTCCAATTAAGCCCTATCTGGCTTATATTGCCAATATAGGCAATTTACAAGATTGTTCACATTTAGTGCTTTTAACACTATGTAAAGGCTCTAATGGCCTTAGTACATATTTATAGACCCTTATAGATTATTTCCATCAACCCATAACCTAGGATCAATACATAACCATTTGTAGTGACCCCTAGGTACCTTTTAGGCTTCTTAGTGCCATTAAGGCTTAAATTTAAGATTGGGTTACAATATGATCAATACATGATCCAAATACATGATCAAATTTCAAAATGGACCACAAGCCCTTTTGCATCTAAATACATATTTGCACTCATCCTACTGCTTGCCCCGGAGTGGTCGGTGGCATTCAAATGACTGTGTGCCAAAAAGGTTGTTAGTAGCCTTTATCCATCCATTTAAACCTATTGGAATAGATGGTTCAATGCTATGACCGATGGTTTGAAAGATATGCAATGTTGGCCATTTGAACTGAGCAACACTATGAGTTTTGACATCAACCAAAAATGTGTTGCCAAATTTAAATGAATTTGAATCTCTAAAAATTGAGACAGGCTATTCTAGGCCTCGGCAACATAGTCCCGTAGCACCTTATGGCTTGATGCTACCTCACACGAGCTCCAAGGTATGACCCCATAAAGATCACCAATTTCATGCTAAAGGGACCTTGAGGGACAATTTGGCCTAGAGTCATTAGCGGTGTTCGAATGACTATGTATGGCGAACGAGGTTTCCCCTGGTGTTTACCTAGCCATTCGGAGCTATTGGAATAGATGGTTCGATGCTACGATCGACGGTTTGAAAGATACATAATGTTGGTCATTTTAATTGAGGAACACTTTGAATTCTGACATCAATTGAGACTATGTTTCCAAATTTAAACGAACTTGAATCTCTCAAAACTGAGACATTTTATTGTAGGCCCCAACTACAAGATCCCGTAGCACCTGACGGATCGATGTTGTCTCGCATGAGCTCTGAGATATGACCCTGTAAAGATCATTGATTTCATACTGAAGGGACCTTGAGGGACACTTCATCCCATAGTCATCGATGGAATTCGAATGATTGTGTGTGGTGAACGAGGTTTCCCCTAGCATTTACCCAGCCATTCAGAGATGTTAGAGCATACGGTTCGATGCTACGACTGATGATTTGAAAGATACGCAACATTGGTCATTTGAACAGAGGAACACTATGAGTTCTAACATCGACCAAAAATATGTTGCCAAATTTAAACGAAATTGAATCTATGTGTAATGGTGGATAAAGATGTAGGGGATCTATCTTTACCTTTATTAAAAAATATTGTTATATCTATGTGAGGAATGGGGGAAATATAAGATCTATCCCTAATCCAAATTCCCAAGAGGAGAGATCCAAATTGATTAATCATAAAGAAGTGATCAATGCACAAATGAATCAAACAATGTATGAAGAAAGGAGGAAATCCTATAATTTGCTATAGAAACTATGTGCTTGAAATTTTAAATGAATAGAAGGCAAATACTAACCTCAAAATAGGGCAACTCTAGAAAATGTTGATTTCTGATGTCTACACAGTTTCAAGGAATTCTGCAACCTTCTCTGGACTAGAAATACTGAGACAAAGAAAACCTAGAAAACTCTTGTCTTTCTGAGGTTAGGTCAAATTTTACCCAGATAGTGGGGCACAATCTTACCCCTCACTGAAGGTCATCCTTGACTTGAAATAGCTCCGACAGAAATTTTGTTCACGGATCTCAGAAGTTCACCAAAAAGGGTATCCAGATCTAAGCTTCAATTCGTTGTCCTATACCTATACATGCAAGAAAAAGAGTTTTTGTTGTTTGAATGGGGGGTTTTCCTTGGTCAAAACCCAGTTTGGAATCAACCTTGAAATTTAATTGAAATTGCAATATATAAACAAAGTAAATGGAATTGTTCACCTTGCTTATGTTGAAATCCTTGTGGAGGATTTGAATCCTTGAATCCGCAAGTAGGGATACTTCAAATGAATGTAGAATTGTATGTAGGACGTCTCAAATCAATGGCATTAGATCTTAAACACCAATCTTGAATGGGTCTTAGCATAGGAAGAGGCTTGGATGAATGTGGATGAAGAAATCTTCAACAAGAGGGCTCCATAGAGATTGAATCCTTCAATGGCTAACAATGGATCTCCTTGATGAATACTTGAATGCTTGAATGCTTAAATATGAATGAATTCTTTCTTTCTTTCCTTCTCCTTCTTGCTTACTTGCACTTGAGATCTAGATGTCTTGATCATGAAAGGTGGATGTGAAAATGAAAGAGGAAGGCTTCCTTTTATAGTGATCTAGGGCACAAACTTCTAGAGAGGCTGACATTGGAGAATTAAATCCCAATTAACCTTAACCCCTAGATATGGACCTAGATTAAATACAATTTAAGAGTTTACCATTCTAAAATTCAAAACAGCCGACCCGAAAGCGGCAAAATAAAACTTTCTGAAGCCCGATATCTCGAAACCTCCAGAACTTGAAAATTGGACCCAAGGTCAGGGTCGAGGTCAACCTTGACCTAGGAGGTTGACCTTGACCCTGAGGTCTCAAATCTTATGTTCTTAGGACCAGGTGCCAAGAAAAAACTATAAATAGGTGGGGAGAGAAGTAGAATAGGGGGAAAAAGCCAAATCCATGCAAAGACCTAATCAAGGCACTTGACATGACCCCAGACCACTTACTCAAAGGGCTAAATGTTCTTATCATGGAATTTCTTCCATTTTAAGACAATACATTAAGCCCCCACTTTAGCAAGAGTATGGACTCGATGCAAACTCTTGGTAAAGGAGATCATAATGAAAAGATAATCTTATTGAAATCAAAGGGACAAAGGGATCCTCAAGCCCCCAGGGACTCAAATCTTGATCAACTCCAAGATCACAATAAGAGAGACATCTCTAGAAAAGAGAGAGAAGAGGGTGTGATTATCTCACCCAATGATAACTTATGTCCCACTATGAACCACACCAAGAAATAGTGCAACTGGAAAGATGGAATTTAACCACCTAGTGAATGTGGCTACTCACTAGTCAACCCATCAAGGATTCACCCTTAAGAATATTCTATTCCATAAGAGTAAAACCAAAAGAAAAAGAGATCCAGTCTTAAGGACACCTTTGACCTTAAGGGATCAAAAATTTGAAACTGGAGAGATCAAGAGATCCTAAATAAAAATCCATGCTTTAAGGATTAGTCACTAATCCATAAAGGGAGAAAAGTATCTTGAAAAATAATATATGTATATTGAAAAGTGCGTGTGTGCAATAGGTGAGAAGAGTGTATGCCCCCACATTAAAGTCATTGCTAACATTTTAACAGGAGAAATGGCTTTAATGGAAACATAAACAACTCCACTGATTACATTTCCACTACAAGATGCCCCTAGATGAAGACAAATCAAGGGAAATACCACATAAACATACAGGGAACACAGAAGGGATCTACCTGTCGTGGGGTCAGTATGATCATAAGATAATATATATATGATATTATTGCAAATGAATTGACATCATTCCCCAAAGAAAGTAGAACTACAATCACAAAGGAGGAAAGATCACATAAGAGTTACGAAGAAGAATCTTTTCAGACCCTAACCTGGAGACCAAAAAGAATCAGTGCTACCAAGTCGTGAATCCAAGCAGATTATACAAGGAAACATTTACGCACAATAGACCAAGTACAACATAACATGAAACAACATATAGAAGAATAGAAATACATATAGAGGAATTGTACAATAGGTTTGATTCCTTTATCACCTTGTACCAACAAAGTAACAAGGGTCGTATAAAAGAATCTAACAACATTTAGCAAACACATCATGAGAGAAGCACAGTACAACAAGAAAACACACAACAAATCTTCCATAAAGGACAAGCTGATCAAGCGTGCCACCTACTCTCCCCATATCATTCTATATCATTTAGGGAAGGTGGGTAACTCACAAGAGGGACTACCTCCAACATAGTAGGAATGATAGCCAGTTCCAAACAAGGATCCTCTTGAGAATCATAATGTTCGATACTAGGTGTAATTGTCAATTGTGATGAAAGCATATTAGGTAAATCAATGTCAATGTCAAAATTTTCATATTCATCATTAACATCATCAAGAGTATCTTCTTCATCTAGATTAATAAAAATAGGATCTAAGATATGAATAGAATCATCAAAATCTTACATTTTAACATCATTATTAGCAGTAACTTCTTCTAACACATCATGCATAGGCTGATCAAAAGAAGGTAAAGATTTTTTAAGAACATAATTATGAGCTTTAGCTTGAGCATGACACTTCTTATGATGTTCAGTAGTAGATCGATTACATTTTTCCTTACTTGAAATATGTTGAGAGCTAGGAGGAACAATTATCAGATCCTTTACAGGTTCTATAGGAGGATTAATAGGATTATCAGTAGACAGACAAGCAATAGTAGGAGCTTGATTAACCGAACTAGAAACCATAGATAAAGGAGGTATGGGAGGTTTAGGAAAAAGACCACGATTAAGATCCATAGGAGGTATGCTTAACTCAAGAATCTTACGATGCTTATAGGTTTGATATGAGTGGAAAATATTATCAGGTCAAGAAGGACATGAATTAGGTAATGAAGGCCAAAAGAAGTCAAGGGTAGCACAATCCCTGGGCCTAGAAGGTTGATATAAACTATGATTAATCATCTTCACTTCTTCATCATGAAAAAATTTAAGACATTTATGGATAGGTGAAGCAACAACATGCATGGCATTTAACCATGGAAAACCAAGCTTAACTTGAAACTGATCAAAAGTAGGAACAACAACAAAGGTAGTGTTCACAATTTTACCACAAAGTTCAACTAGAAATTTAATAGAACCAAATAATGGATAAAGAAAACCATTAAAAGTTTGAATCCACACATCAGATGTATCATAAGAATCACGTTGCAAGTTTTTCATAAAAATATTTTCTTCAATAATAACATTGACTAAGAATGTAGAATCAACAAGACAACCACGAGTAGGTATTTGAGAAATCCTAGCATAAATGTAAAGGGGACCATCAAGAGCCTTAATAGTCTCAGAATCATCAAAGGTAATCAAAAGTTCCCGAGGTCTTTTTGTTAGGAATGGGAACACTGAGAGGGGGGGGGGTGAATCAGTGTTCACTACAATTTAACTTTTTACTTTAATCTTTATGCAGAACATAAATGCTTAAGAACTGAATTAAACATTCACATAAACATGAAACATGAAATCAACACATGACACCAAAATGGTTACAGGGAAACCCAAATAGGTAAAAACTTTGGTGGGACTTGATACCCACTAATATTATACACTAGTGTTTTGTGATCCTTGTTAGAAGATCCTTTACCCTGTTAGGAGTAGCTTTATAATGCTTTAAGTACAGTAGACCTTGTTAAGGGTTGGACCCTATTAGGATTCTTTTACAATGATCCATGTTAGGGGAGTGGACTCACTGTCCTAGAGCTCACTACTCAAATGGTGAAGGCTACAACCTTCTGAATCCAAATACACACTATATCTGCTAGTGAACGGTCATTGTGACACTGCTTGTCAAATCAGTTCCTTTCGTGCGCTAATGCTTTGACCTCTAGAAAAGCTTTAATACATCTTATGTTGTCTTTGCATACCTCTACTCTTCTTATCACAGCTCTATTTCCACTTCCATACTGAATACAATGGGCACACCTTATATTTATGTGCTCAAACAAAATACATAAATAGATCGGCCCTATAACTAATTACAAACAACGCTTCCAAATGAATTAGCTTAAGCATGCTTACAATTATACATATAAACATGTTGGAAACCTAAATACAATAATCACATGGCCTTTACAATATTACATTACAATCACAAACCAAAATGCTAACTGTCGGCTCCAAGCTCTGTTTTCTATTGGCACACATTAGCTATGCAACTTCAACTGACTGTAACTTTCACATCTTTGCATATCTACTTATGTGCTCATACACTAATCATAATTATAGTCTAACAAGATTAACTTGTAGGGTGCATGCCATAATTCATCCATACAATTGTGTGCTGATGCTCTGAGCTGCAGGAACTCTGTACACTGTCCATTCTTCAGCACTTAACTGAATTTTGATCTTTACACTAAGTGCGTTGACTCCAAACTGCTATATGACTTTGTTGCCATAATGAAAACATGATATCTAGTCATATACTTGAGTATAGACAACTTTCCAACAATCTCCCCCTTTTTCATTGATGGCAACAAAGGAATATGGCCAAGTTGCTAACTGTTCCTTTACAAAAAAACTTGTCTTCTATATATTTTTTATACATAATCTTATATCTCCCTATACATATATATACTCCATATTCTATACACAACTCCCCCTTTGACATTAATGACAAAGGTGCATCAAAAAACTTTATATACACATACTCACTGAGGGAAAACATCTGGATATGCAATCTTGAGGTTCTGGATCTCCCTTTTCAAAAAGGTTATTAGAGAGTTATCTATCTGGAGATGGACGCATAATTCATATTGAAGCTTCTCCATCTTCTCCAAGTCATTGATGGGACCATGATCATAAGTTACCATGGTGGCATCAATCTCCTTTAAATTCTGATTGAGGATGTCTAAAGAGGGTGCAAGACCATTCCTCAACTGAGTCTGTCTGGACCTTATCCTTGTTATCTCTTTTTCTTCCTTCTCAATCTTGTCTATCTGTCCTTGGTAGACATTGTTGCACATGTTCACATCATTGGATGTGTCTGACACTAAATTCTTTACCTACTCAATCATAGCTTCTACTTCTTTTATCTTCTTGAAGTGAGCATCCGTGAGCTTGTCTTGATCCATGCATGCTGCAATGATCCTTCTTCCTTCATCAGCAAACTCTTTCAAAGATGCTTGACCAGACTTAAGAGAATTCAAGTCTAGTGCAAAGTTTCTCATTAACTCATTCAGTCTCTTCTTTAAGTACTTTTCTTCTGCTACTGGATGCAGATTCTTCTAGGCTAGAAAAATTGCTTTTGAAATATGAGAGGACTGAACTCACATCATCAACTGAATGTAATTTTAGCACTTTCTTGTCCTCAGGAAGCAAACTGTTCAAAATATTCACTGATTCTATTAGGAGAGGATTCCTCATAACTTGTTTTTATTTTTCCTTCTCCATAGCCAAGACGCTCAACTTAATCAGGTCTTCTTCTTTCCAAGAGTCCAAACTGCTTGTGTCAGGTGTCAAACTTGACAACATTGCTGAGGAGGAAGTGATGGGAGTGTTGTCCATCACTTCTTGTTTTACCTTTGCAAGATCAATAGAAGTATCTTTTTCTTTCTTTTCTATCTCTTCTTCTTCTTTCTTATCAGATGCATCTTCTATGAGTACTTCTTCTTGCTGAGTGGGAGGTGTATTGCTGCATAAAATTTTAGCTTCTTCAGTACCAACAAAAGATTCCTCAAACTTGTCCAAATCCTTATCAGTAGCTGCCATGGCTATCTCCACATTATCTATGATAATAGTGCTACCTTCATAAGATTTTGAGATGGGCGCAGACTTGTCTACCTCTCTTTGAGTTTCTATTATGGGCACTGAGTCTTGAGGACCTATCACAGGTACATTGAAGATCTTTTCTTCCTTGTCTTGCTTACTAGGTGCATGAGTGATGGGCGCAGTAGGTGATTTTATCTATTTTTCTAATAACACCTTCTCAAAGGCCTTCTCTATTTCCTTTTCTATCAACTCATAGTCTTTGTTCATAATATGAAGAGTTCTCATCTTTGTCCTTAAGTGCGGCTTCACTAGATTTAGTAACAATGACCTTTCTTCAATAGAATATACTGGAAGAGTGTCTTCTAATAATTTTTCTTTGATTCTTAGATCTTCTTCATTTGCTTGTCTCTTTAGGTTTTCTAAAATATCCCATACTTTATCTAGAATGGAGGTTTTCAACTCAAGGACTGTCTTCTTGAACTTGATCATATGTTTGAAAATCATACTATGAATTTCTAATTTGTCAATCTTACTGTATGTGTCATAATACTTCTCTACTTGATCAATTTTGCCCTCATCAATAATTCTTGCATTCAAAACTTTAAGGTTAGGTATGAATCTTGCCTGAGGAGGTGCTTGAATGTTTTTCTTACTCCTTAATGCTCATGAGGATGGATGACTAGTGCTAGCTTCTTTCTTCCTCTTGAATAAAGGCTTATACTCTAGAGGAGTGGTAAGATCAATAGTGTCTATGGGCGCAGAAGGAGTATTATCTTCTTTACCCTTCTGACTGTCATTTGATTCAGTTTTCATCTTCTTCAACTTAGGATCTTCTTGTCCTTCCTCTACTACTACACCTTTCAATTCTAGGGAAATATTTTCATCCCTTGCTTTATCAAGGTCTTCTTGAGACACACCATGCATTCTCAAGATCTCAGAAGTGACCTTTGCAACCTTTCTTTTAGTTGCTGCACTGTTAATTTTTGCATCAACTTCTCTGGTCTTTTCCTCATAGGTTCCCCACCTAGTTTCATTAGGATCTTTAGGGGCTATCAGAATTACCTCTGCATAAGCTTCAAGAACTTGTTCCTCTACCTCATACCCAAGTGGATGAATCCACTTAGTTCTAGGCTCAACAACTTCCATACATGTAGTATCAGTCTCCACCATAAAGCAAATTGAATCCTTATATTTTTCTACAACAATTTCTGGAATCCTATACCTCATCTACATATTAGCTCTAAAATTATTCAATTCCAATGTGATATAATCCCTTAGTGTACTCTCTATGGATGCTTTGTTGGATATCTAAGGCATGGTACGAATGGACTTATCCAAGTACAAATATGATATATTCCCAACAATATGAAGGTACATATAGATGATTAGGGACCCAAACCTGAATATCTTTGTTTTGTCATGTTTGATGGCCTTGATGTTATCTATCAACTGTGCATGCAAGATCTCACACAAGTTGAATTCCCCATCTTCCTTCACAAGTTTGGTAGCTGCTAGAATATTGCCTGCAAACACACTATTCACCCTGCTGGTGTGATGAAATCTATACCCCAGTATCATTGACATCAATTTGATGTCTTCTTGCTCAATAGGCTCAATGTTCATACCGCGCCTATCACTCCTTGACTTACATACTTGTTCTACCATTTTCCTGACATCCTTGCCCACAAGAAGAACAGTGCTTGTTCTAGAAAGGCCTATCATCTCATGAATTAAGTCATTTGTGATTCTAACTGGAACATCTCCAATCCAAAATAGATCATCATGGATTTTGCTCAATAAGATCTTTATCCATTATGTCTCATAGAATTCATATGTCGTAGCATACTCAACAATAGGGTTATCATTCCATTTGGTGTATTCATCCATGAATGTTTTGTCCTATTTCAACATGGTATCCATGTGCACCCTTAACCTATCTATTCCAATAGGTTCTTTCTTACAGTAAATGTAAGCCCTTATGTCTTCCACATGCAAGACACCCATAGGCGTGTGGGAGAAAGCTCCCTCTAAATCATCTAGGGTGGATTTAAATGGGTGCCTCTTGAAAACATATATTTTCTTCTCAGTGACATCATAAACAATGGGAGTGGCCATGGCTTACTTGTTAATCACTTTCCAACTAAACTTTAGAGACAATCTAACAGCTTCTAAATTAGTGCAATGAGCTAGGGTTTCTACAACCGATCAAATGCACTGATAACTACAGCAAATCTCTGATAGATCAATCACCAAGACTTCACAACAACTTCCAAGGCTCCTTCTACTCTCTATCACTCTGAATTTGAATGCAATGAGAAATCAAATGACTTATGTGTACTTTAAAAGTGAAAAATCTGCCATTAATGTTTGTCACGTAAACCAGGTTGTCACTTCAAAATTTAAAACTTGAGCTCCGCAAACAATCAGCATGTGCGCTCTTGCACGAGGGTTCCTATACACTCCAAAAGTTTAAGTCCAAAGGTGCATACTCTGAGGATGAGTATACCAGCCACATAGGGGTCTAGAGCTAAATTAGCTCCCCCTATGACCCTGAGGGCCATTCATGTAGATGTAGAGGGTGCGTCCACTGGGGATGCATCCAATACATTCTCATCAATCTTCTCCTTCTTTTTCTTTGACCAAATCATGCTCACATCTTTTGAGGCTTTAACAAAGTTAACTTCTCCTATGAGATCCAAAACTATTTCTTAGTCCTTTTTAGAGCTTCCCTGACCTTGCATTCTTGATCTACAGAACCTTGAGATATGTCCAGCCTTGTTACAAGAGTGACAAATGATTGGAGGTCTTATATTCCTTGGTGCATTGACATGAGTCACCATTCTACATTGCTTTGTTGTGTGACCATTATAATTACATATCTGGCATGTAACATTCTGAGAACTTCTTACATTTGTTTGGTTTTGATTTCTCTGATCTTTCTAAATTCTATTCTTCTTACTAGTCTTGCAATTCATAGCTCTATGACCAAACTTGTTGCATGAATAATATAACCATTAAAAGGTTTTACCTCTGTACAGTTCCTCGCAATGTGTCCATGCTTGTTACAAGCAAAATAGGTGCGTTCTAATTACTTGCGCTCATTCTTAGATGGTTCACCATTATCTATGGTTTGATCTTCAATCTTTTTAGCATTAGTAGAGTCCTTTTGTGAATCCTTTCTTGCTCACATATTGTCAATCTGATTTTGTGCTTCATTATATCAAATACAGCTAGTGTCTCCTTTGGCTCTTCTTGCATACAACTGAGATTCTACCAAATCAACACTGGTGTGTAATTTGTCAATATGATTCCTTGCTTCTTTCAATTCAGACTCTAAGCTTCCTTTATTATTTCTTAGCTCCAAGATTTCCATTTTTTCTTTCCTTAGTTCTTCATTCAGCTGAAGGTTCTCTTTGATCTATTCATCAAGGACTGCCTGATTATCAGTCAGCTTATCATCAACCTCTTCAAGTTTTTCTTTTAAGGATTTTTTTCTTCATTGAGCTTCTTTACCATTGTCCCTAGATCACTGGTAGAGCATTCTTTCAAATCTTTCCTTAGCTTCTTGATGACTAACTGAGCATCACTAAGTTTATCCTTTAGTTCTTTAGATTCTCTTTCTGACTTGTCCAGATCTTCAAGAGAAGCTTCAAGATTTCTTTTCAGATGTTTCATTTCTACTTTGTCCATGATCTCCTCAAGTGGTTAAACTTATGTGCTAAGGACTAGAGCTCTGATACCAATTGCTAGGAATGGGAACACTGAGAGGGGGGGGGGGTGAATCAGTGTTCACTACTATTTAACTTTTTACTTTAATCTTTATGCAGAACATAAATGCTTAAGAGCTGAATTAAACATTCACATAAACATGAAACATGAAATCAATACATGACACCAAAATGGTTACATGGAAACCCAAATAGGTAAAAACCCCGGTGGGACTTGATACCCACTAATATTCTGCACTAGTGTTTTGTGATCCTTGTTAGAAGATCCTTTACCCTATTAGGAGTAGCTTTACAATGCTTTAAGTATAGTAGACCTTGTTAAGGGTCAGACCCTATTAGGAGTATTTTACAATGATCCCTATTAGGGGAGTGGACTCACTACCCTAGAGCTCACTACTCAAATGGTGAAGGCTACAACCTTCTGAATCTAGATACACACTATATCTACTAGTGAACTGTCACTGTGACACTGCTTGTCAGATCAATTCCTTTGGTGCGCTAGTGCTTTGACCTCTAGAAAAGCTTTAATACATTTTATGATGTCTTTGCATACCTCTACTCTTCTTATCACAACTCTATTTCCACTTCCATACCGAATATAATGGGCACACTTGTATTTATGTGCTCATAAAAAATACATAAATAGGTCGGCCCTATAACTAATTACAAAGAATGCTTCCAAATGAATTAGCTTAAGCATGCTTACAATTATACATATAAACATGCCAGCAACCTAAATACAATAGGCGCATGGCCTTTACAATATTACATTACAATCGCAAACAAAAATGCTAAATGTCAGCTCCAAGCTCTGTTCTTTGCTGGCACATAGTGGCTATGCAACTTCAACTAACTGTAACTTTCACATCTTTGCATATCTACTTATGCACTCAAATACTAAGCATAAGTATAGTCTAACAAGCGTAAGTTTTAGGGTGCATGCCATAATTCATCCGTACACTCGTGCGTTGATGCTCTGAGCTGCAGGAACTTTGTACACTGTCCAGTCTTCAACACTTAACTGAATTTTAATCTTTACACTAAGTGCACTGACTCCAAGCTGCTATATGACTTTGTTTCCATAATGACAACACTATATCTAGTCATATACTTCAGTATAGACAACTTGTCAACAATTTTATTCTTAGGTTGTTTTCGAGGTTTAAGCTAAATTTTCAATTTAGGTTGCGATTTTGGTATAGGTTGAGATTGAACTTGAGATTAAAGATGAGGTTGAGGCTAAGGTGGAGATATAGATTGAACAACATTCTCCACTTGGTTAACAATGTGATTAAGATCATCCATCTTTGAATCATTAAAAAAAGCTATAGAAGATGGCTGAGCAATGGTATTAGTATCATGTGTAGGTAAAGGATTCATATAGATTTGAAGATTTTGATTAGGAGGAGAGACAAATTTTCTCCCACTACCATCAAGATTATCAACAGATAAGACATTAGAGTCAATTAAGTCTTGAACCTTATGTTTTAAAGAATAACATTTCTCAGTATCATGACCATTCTGATGATGATATTGACAAAAAGCTTTAGGATCAAATGATTTAGACGTAATCATAGCTGGTAAAAGAGGTCATATAGGAGGTAAAGTAATCATATTAGCAGTTAACAACCTATTCATAATAGAATGTAAAGATTCAAAGAGAGGAGTAAACGCATGATTTAATCGAAAAGAAGTGGACACAAAAATGGAATTGTGAGATGCAACATCAACTTGATCAGCAACTGCATTCGCTTGTTTGTTTATCTTGACATAATTGTTGAATTTTTGAAATTTTTTTGGATTAGGAGTAGCATCACTTTTATCAACAGGAAAAGGAGCCATTGGAGTGTTTCTCTCAAACTGACTCACTTGTAATTGATAATGATGAAGCATTGTACAAATTTGTTGAAAAGAGGTAAATTCAGTAAGAAGAACCTTATATCTAATATCCTTTTGCAAATTTGAAATAAACATACATTTAATATCAATATCGAGAACATGATAGGAAATCTAAGCGTGTAAATGCTTAAATCTACCAATAAATTTAGTCAATTTTTCCTTACCACTTTGTTTACAATGCATCAAATTAGTCAAGGACACTTGCAGACCAATGTTATTTTGAAATTGTTGAATAAAAGCATTGGCAAGTTGTGGAAATGAATCAATAGAATAAGGAGGCAAGGAACAATACCATTGTAAGGCCTTGTCATGAAAAGTTCTAGCAAACAGCTTGGCTAAAATCCTATGGTCATGAGCATTGTTGGAAATATAGATGGAGTAATTGAGAGGGGGGATGAATCAGTTAACCACAAATTATTGCCACAGATCCCTTCAATGTCTTATTAAACCATTTACTGCTGCTACTCGATAAACATACAGAGAAATGTTGAAACTCCGTAATTGCAGTGAGTGTTAATTATAACTGATCTTAAGCATTCATTAGTGATTAACATGCATGCATAAAAAAAAAATAACATGAACACATGTGACACCAGATTTAACGTGGAAACCCAATTTAGGAAAACCACCAATGTAACTAGTTACTATTTTTCACTCTTCTGAAGTGAGCCCTATTAGGAGCCAACCCGGTAAAAGGTTACAAAACACACTGTTAGGTGTGACCTTGTTAGAGGATTTAATCACCCTGTTAGGAGTGGCCTTGTAAGAGGTCTTTGAAACAATTCAATAGAACTATCACCTTGTTAGAGGATTTACAAAATGGTTGTTAAACCAACTCGGTTAAGAGATTTAGAAATCACTGCTACAATGGTAAGAAAGTAACAATGAAATGACCTGAATAATGATGCAACTCAATTTTTGATTACAGATCTCTATTCTACTTTACTAGATCCTTCCTGATCAAATATATATATGTTGCTCCTCAAGGATATCTAACCATCCTTCAAAATTTGCTCACACTTTCCTTCAAAATGATTTGCATGTTCGCTCATCCACACACTCTTCCTCTTTCACACTTGTCCACACTTTCACTCTTTTCCACTTGCACACTTTGAATTCACAACTTGACCTTCTATATATACCATTTGGATTGTCCATTCACATTGTCAGGTCGGCACTAATAATCATTACCAACATTACAAATCATTACCACAGTCAGCTTGAATAAACCAATTTTATTCCTCAAATTAAGAAAATTCTTTACTAGGCCGACCTTGCTCAGTAAACACTAATTTGAAAAGAAATCCTTTGGTGACCGAGTGAACTTGGTTACCACTGCAAATTTTGCAACATCCTTTGGAGACTGAGAGATCTCAATAAACATAGAAAACTACCTTTCTGACCTTTTTTCTCGGTAATCACTAGGAACTGCTTTGCTGACCGACTGAGCATGATAATTGATATGACATTTGTGTGACATCAAAGACAACACATAATTAATCCAAAAATCTCCTTCAAAATATTTTATCCAACAATCTCCCTCTTTGGCATTAATGGAAACACAACATGTCATAGCACAATGAAATTTCATAGAAAACATAGAGTAAGGAACATATCCTTAGCTTCATTCTGATTCTCATCTATGAGAACTCCCTCTGTCAATGTAAGCTCTTCCTGTCTACAAACTTCTCTCTCTGACCATAAACTCTCCCTCTTAACTTCTCCCTCTTAGAGAAATTTATTAAGATATGATAGCAAACTCTCCCTCTTTGACAACACATTCCAAAGACAACACATACCAGGTGAATATCAATGTACCTTGAGTACTGATTCATATGCAATGATTCTTTGACTATACTACATCAACTGACTGATCTTCAACATGGTTTGGTTGATGCATCACTAAAACTTTATTTAGTGAACTTCGGATAGGGGAATGACCCCTAACTTACCTCTTAGATACACAAATGCATCCTTAGGTAGTGGCTTGGTGAATATATCTATAATCTATTATTTTGTATGAACATATTCCAATCTGATTTCCTTGTCCTGCACCAATTCTCTAACAAAGTGATATTTTATAGCAATGTGCTTGGTTTTGGAATGCATTATTGGATTCTTTGAAATATTTATTGCACTTGTATTATCACAAAACATAACAACTGGTTCTTTGATCTCAACTTTCATGCCTTCCAATAACTGTTTAAACCAAACAATATTAGAGAGGTTTACTGCTACAGCAACATATTATGCTTCTAATGTGGATTGGGATGTGCAATTTTTCTTTTTACTGGTCCAAGATACCAACCTCTTGCCAAGAAAGAATGCTCCACCACTTGTACTCTTTTTGTCATCAATGTTTCCTACCCAATCAACATCAGTAAACACTTTTAAGTCCAGATTGCCTCCAAATTTATACCACAAGCCATAATCTTCAGTTCCTTTCAAGTATCTCAAGATTCTTTTGATTTCCATCATATTATTTTCTCTGGGTTTTGCTGAGAATCTTGCTACTATACCAACTGCTAAGGCAATATCAGGCCTTGTATGAACTACATACTGTAATTTTCCAATCATTGATCTGTATAAGGTCTGATCTACTTCTTTTGAATCATCATCTTTGGTAAACTTTAGTCTAGTACACATGGGGGTACCAACTGGTTTTGAATCTTCCATACCAAACTTCTTAAGTATTTCCTTGATGTATTTAGACTGAGTAATGTAGATACCATTCTTGCTCTACTGAATCTGAAGACCAACAAAGAACTTTATTTGACCAAACATTGACATTTCAAATTCTTTGTTCATTTGCTCTGAAAATTCTTTGCAGTGATCATCATTACCTATAAACACAGTATCATCCACAAATATTTCTGCCAAAACAATTTTGTTATCTAGTCCTTCCTTGATGTACAAACTACTGTTATCATTAGCTCTTTTGAAACCAATCTGAATAAGATAGTTATGTAATCTTTCATACCATGCTCTAGGGGCTTGTTTCAGACCATACAATGCTTTGTGTAACTTGCAGACCATATTCCTTTTTTCTGGATCAATAAAACCTTCAGGTTGCTCAATGTAGACTTCTTCATCAAGAATACCATTGAGAAATGCAGATTTTACATCCATCTGATATACCTTAAATATTTTATGTGTTGCATATGCAAGTAGAGTTCTTACACCTTCTAATCTTGCAATAGGAGAAAAATTCTCACCATAATCTATGCCTTCTTCTTGAGAATATCCTTTACACACCAATCTAGCTTTGTTTCTTGATACTTGACCATCTTCATTCAACTTATTCCTGAATACCCATTTTGTTCCAATTACATTTTTATCTTTAGGCCTAGGTACAAGAGTCCATGTTTTGTTCTTCTCTATTTGTTTTATTTCTTCATTCATAGCGTCAATCCAACTTTCATTTTCCAATGCAGCTTTGACATTTCTAGGTTCAAAATCAGCAAGTAAACATGTACCTTTTAGTTTACTTCTTGTCATAGTACCTTCTAATTTGTTTCCAATAATCTGATCTGGTGTGTGATGCCTCCTGACATACTTGGCCAATACAGGTTCCTTGCCTCTTGAATGAGTTACATTGTCATCTTCTTGAATTTCATCTTCAGGTTCTAGTTGCTCAGGCTCAGTAGATATTGGCTCGGTAGCTTCAGACTGAGACTCGGGTCCTTGTGACTCAGTTTGAACTTCTTCTTGTGACTCGGTTTGAACTTCTTCTTGTGACTTGGTTACTGTACTAGGCTCGGTAGATGCAATCTCCTTATTGACAGATGTGTCTGGTAATGTATCAATTTCAATGTAAACAAATCTCCTGTAATCCTCTGGTTCCTTTTTGTTTTCTTCTTCAGTCTTTTTTGCAAACTCATCAACTTTCACATGTGCACTTTCTATGATTTTGTGAGTAGACAAATTCAAACATCTATATGCCTTACTCTTACAAGAATATCCCAAAAATATTCCTTCATCACTTTTCACATCAAATTTGCCTTTTCTAGATTCTTTTAAGATGTAACACTTACTACCAAATACTTTCAGGTAACTTACATTGGGTTTATAGCCATACCATAACTCATAAGGAGTTTTGAATGTGTCTTTCTTCAACTGTACTCGGTTTAAGGTATGAACTACAGTGTTGATAGCTTCCTTCCAATATTTCATAGCAATGTTCTTTTCAATCATTAGAGTCCTTGCACAATCCATGATAGATCTGTTCCTTGTTTTAGCTATTCCATTTTGCTTAGGAGTTCCTGGGGCTAATACCTGTCTTTTGATTCCTCTTTCAATGCAAAAATTATTGAATTCATGGGAGATGAATTCACCACCTCTGTCTGATCTCAAGCACTTCATTCTTTTCTCTGTTTCCTTTTCTACTCTTGCCAAATACCATTTGAATTTCTCAAATGCTTCTGACTTTTCTCTTAGATACATAATAGTCATCATTCTAGAGTAGTCATCAACAAAGAGAATAAAGAATTTTTCTCCAATATAGCTCTCAATTCCAATAGGTCCACATAAATCAGTATGCACAATTTCCAAAATATCTTTAGACTGATAGTTTTTACTTTTAAAACTAGACTTTCCCGTTTTACCAATCTGACAATTCTTGCATAAACCAACATCAAGTTTCTTCAAAGTAGGAATGCCTCTTACTTTCTTGAATTTGCTTATTTTCACCATGTTATCAAAATTTACATGACATAACCTTTTGTGCCATAACCAACTTTCTTCAATTTGAGCAATAAAACATGAGCATTCACCAAGATCAAGATAAAACAAGTTACCTTTGGTTTGTTTGCCTGATCCAATCAGTTTTCCTTTGTCATCCAGCAGTCTTGCTTTGCCATGCATGAATTCAACCTTGAATCCAATGTTGATTAGCTATGCTACACTTAGAAGATTATGGTTTAGTCCTTCAACCCAATATGCATTATCACATATAAGTTCTTTGGTTAATGAGATTCGTCCTCTTCCTTTTATGCAACAAGGTTCATTATTTCCAAACCTTACATTACCACCATCATAGTCTTCAAGGTGTTCAAACTTTGTTTTTTCACCAGTCATATGATGTGAACATCCACTGTCTATGATCCATGTATCATTTTTGCTTACATGAGAGATAAGTTCCATCTTATCTTCATCATCATCAGATTCATCTTTTACAGCAATGTAGACAATTTCATCTTCACTATTATCAGAATCCTTAGCCATAAAACATGTTTTCTTACCTTTATCCTTGAATGATTTGAAATTCTTCTTACCATTGTACTTGTGACCTTTCTTCTCATCCTTGCTTTGCTTTTTTGGACACCTAGCTGCAATATGACCAATTTCTTCACATGAAAAATAGATTAAGGGAGATTTACCTTTGTATTTACCTCTGCCTCTAGAATATTTCTTTGCAAGTAATGCTTCACTAACTTCAAGATCACTATCAGAACTTTCCTCTGATTCTTCTTCACTCTCTGACTGGATGTCCTTTATTTTCTTGCCCTTCTTAAGTGAAAGTTTGGCCTCAAATGCTGATTCAATATTTTTGGAAGTTGGAACATAGTTGTCATAGTTATCCAACTCAAAGGCTTTCAATCTTCCCACTAAAGCATCCAAAGTTATATTGTGATTTTCTTCACATCTTCTTTCTTGAATAGCAGATACTCTTATTGCATAGATAGGAAGTAATGTTCTAAGAACCTTACTTATAACACTTTCATCATCAATTATTCCTCCAGAAGCTCTAATTGCACTAACACTTGCCTTGATCCTTTCAACATATTTTGCAATGTTTTCATCTTCTCTCATTTTCATCTGATCAAACTATCCTCTTAGGCTTTCTGCTTTGGCTCTCTTCACATTGTCATCACCACCATAAATTTTCTTTAGCTTGTTCCACATTGCATAAGCAGTTGTGCAGTCTTTGACCTCATCAAATTCTTCATAGCTGAGAGCTGATGCAATGTCTATCATCATGGTGTTATGGTTCTTTTTCTCTACAATGTCTTCAATAGATAATGTGCTAGTAGGAGCTGTATATTCTTCATCAAGATATTTACATCTTGAATCACCAATGGAAGCCAGATGAAGTCTCATGAGTCCTTGTCATGCTGAAAAGTTATCTCTGTTAAGCCTTGGAATTTCTCTCTTGTAAGACATCCTGATCTTTACCTTAGGTCCTTGAAACCCTTCCTGCAAGCACCAAATGCTCTGATACCAATTGTTGGAAATATAGATGGAGTAACTAAGAGGGGGGGTGAATCAATTAACAACAAATTATTACCACAGATCCCTTCAATGTCTTCTTAAACCATTTACTGCTACTACTCAGTAAACATACAGAGAAATGTTGAAACTCGGTAATTGCAGTGAGTGTTAATTATAACTGATCTTAAGCATTCATTAGTGATTAACATGCATGCATAAAAAAAAAATAACATGAACACATGTGACACCAGATTTAACATGGAAACCCAATTTAGGAAAACCACCAATGTAACTAGTTACTATTTTTCACTCTTCTGAAGTGAGCCCTATTAGGAGCCAACCCGGTAAAAGGTTACAAAACACACTGTTAGGTGTGACCTTGTTAGAAGATTTAATCACCCTGTTAGGAGTGGCCTTGTAAGAGGTCTTTGAAACAATTCAATAGAACTATCACCTTGTTAGAGGATTTACAAAATGGTTGTTAAACCAACTCGGGTAAGAGATTTAGAAATCACTGCTACAATGGTAAGAAAGTAACAATGAAATGACCTGAATAATGATGCAACTGAATTGCTGATTACAGATCTCTGTTCTGCTTCACTAGATCCTTCCTGATCAAATATATCTCTGCTGCTCCTCAAGGATATCTAACCATCCTTCAAAATTCGCTCACACTTTCCTTCAAAATGATTTGCATGTTCGCTCATCCACACACTCTTCCTCTTTCACACTTGTCCACACTTTCACTCTTTTCCACTTGCACACTTTGAATTCACAACTTGACCTTCTATATATACCATTTGGATTGTCCATTCACATTGTCAAGTCAGCACTAATAATCATAACCAACATTACTAATCATTACCACAGTCGGCTTGAATAAACAAACTTTATTCCTCAAATTAACAAAATTCTTTACTGGGCCGACCTTGCTCGGTAAACACTAATCTGAAAAGAATTCCTTTGGTGACCGAGTGAACTCAGTTACCACTGCGAATTCTGCAACATCCTTTGGAGATCGAGAGATCTTGGTAAACATAGAAAATCACCTTGCTAACCGATTGAGCTCGGTAATCACTGGGAACTGCTTTGCTGACTGACTGAGCA
Organism: Chamaecyparis obtusa; assembly: GCA_027943335.1. NCBI lineage: Eukaryota > Viridiplantae > Streptophyta > Pinopsida > Cupressales > Cupressaceae > Chamaecyparis > Chamaecyparis obtusa. The sequence continues at coordinate 2,797,134 of BSBK01006771.1, read as the reverse complement.
TGATAATTGATATGACATTTGTGTGACATCAAAGAAAATACACAGTTAATCCAACAATCTCCTTCAGACAATTGTATCCAACAGAGCATAATCACTACAAAGGATTTGAAATATTTTAACATGATGAACAAGGTCTCCTTTTCCATTGTAATTCTCAAGATGAGGCATATCAACTTGCTGAGGAATAGGAGTACGAATGATGTCTCAAGACAAAGGACTTCCCATGTCGCATGTAGGAATGCTAAAATTTATTTGAGTCAAGGATGCAAGTTGTTGTTGTAAGGATGACACTGTTTGAGCCAAACTAATGATTGTTGAATCATTTGAAGAAATAGGAGGAATAGCAACATTAGAAACACTAGGTAAAGTGTATGAAGCTACAGGAATAGAAGACACAACTGGAGGAACACTTGGAACTATAGTTGGAAGAATATTAGAATAAGTAAAAGGAACATTATGATAAGAAGGTTGTTATGTAGGAAGGGACATAGGAGGAACACTCATAGGATCAGAGGGAACCGTCATAGTCATCAAAGGAGTATAGATAGGAATACTAGATAAAGGAACAAAAGAAGGTTCTATAGTAGTAACCGGAGGAATCAACCCTAAATCTTGAACTTCTTGAGCTAAAGGTTAAAACAATTGAATGCACAAGATGAGTAATACCATGCAAGAGATTAACACCTTGATCACTATCATGAAGAACTTTCTTAAGAGCCTCTATAGCTTGAATGGAATCTTGATTATGGTTTTCTTGAATAAGCCAATTACCCATTTTATCAAGTTCAGTTGAAAGTTTTTGGACTTGTTCAGGAGGAAATCTTAAAGCATCATCCTCATCATGAGATGAGTGAGAAGATTTTTGCTCCATAATGGGACTGGAATTATGAATAATCAAATTGTCATCCGTGGTCCTAAGGAAAGGAGAGGAAGATTCAAGATCAAAGGCACCCATGAGTCTATGAATTCTTCTAACCAGAATGTTATAGGTAGGACTAGTGGTAGTAAAGCTCATATACTAATGTAATGCAAATGAACTAAACTAGGCAAACACAAAGCATAAACTAGGCAATTTTTTGTATTTTTGAAATAGAAAGGAGCATGCAAGATTTAACATAAAAGGAAAATCTAACACCAAAAAGATACAATGAGAAATTTAACACCACAAACACTATAGGGCATCTAATTCCATAAAAGAAAAGGGGTAAGCTTGTTGGGTTCACCAAAATGTAATGGTGGAGGTGAACACACAAGATAATGCAAAGGGGAATCTAACACCAAAAGGAAAGAGCTATCTTCACGTCAAGTTCACCAAAATGTAATGGTGGATAAAGATGTAGGGGATCTATCTTTACCCTTATTAAAAAATATTGTTATATCTATGTGAGGAATGGGGGAAATATAAGATCTATCCCTAATCCAAATTCCTAAGAGGAGAGTTCCAAATTGATTAATCACAAAGAAGTGATCAATGCACAAATGAATCAAACAATGGAGAATATGAACAAAGGAGGAAATCCTATAATTTGCTATAGAAACTATGTGCTTGAAATTTTAAATGAATAGAAGGAAAATACTAACCTCAAAATAGGGAAAATAAGAAAATGCTGATTTCTGATGTCTATGCACAGTTTTGAGGAATTCTGCAACCTGCTCCGGATTGGAAATACTGAGATAGAGAAAACTAGGAAAACTTGTCTTTCTAAGGTTAGGTCAACTTTGACCTAGATAGCAGGGCACAATCTTACCCTGGGGCACAATCTTACCCCTCACTAAAGGTTGTCCCTGACCTGAAACAACTCCAACAGAAATTTTGTTCGCAAATCTTAGAAATTCACCGAAAAGGGTATCCAAATCTGAACTTCAATTCATTGTCATGTACCTGTACCTACAAGAAAAATATTTTCTATTGTTCGAACGGGGGGTTTTCCTTGGTCAAACCCCAGTTTGGAATCAACCTTGAAATGTAATTGAAATTGCAATATATACACAAAGTAAATGGAACTATTCACCTTTCTTATGTTGAAATCCTTGTGGAGGATTTGAATCCTTGAATCCACAAGTAGGGGTATTCCAAATGAATGTAGGATGTCTCAAATCAATGGCATTAGATCTTCAACACCAATCTTGAATGAATCTTAGCATAAGAAGAGGCTTGGATGAATGTGGATGGATAAATCTTCAACAAGAGGGCTCCATAGAGATTGAATCCTTCAATGGCTAACAATGGATCTCCTTGATGAATACTTGAATGCTTGAATGCTTGAATGCTTTAAGATGAATGAATGCTTTCTTTCTTTCCTTCTCCTTGTTTGCTTGCACTTGATAGCTAGATGTCTTGATCATGAAAGGTGGATGTGAAAATGAAAGAGGAAGGCTTCCTTTTATAGTGATCTAGGGCACAAACTTCTAGAGAGGCCGACATTAGAGAATTGAATCTCAATTAACCTTAACCCCTAGAAATGGACCTAGATTAAATGCAATTTAAGGTTTACCATTCTGAAATCTAAAATAGCTGACCCGGAAGTGGGAAAATAAAACTTTCTGAAGCCCGATATCCTGAAACCTATGGAACTTGAAAATTGGACCCAGGGTCAGGGTCAAAGTCAAATCTGCCCTAGGTCAAAGTCAAGGTTGACTCTGCCCTAGGTCAGGGTCAAGGTTGACCTTGACCCTGAGGTCTCAGATCTTAAGTTCTCAGGACCAGGTGCCAAGAAAAAGTTAGAAATAGGTGGGGAGAGAAAAAGAATAGGGGGAAAAATCTAGATCCATGAAAAGACCTAATCAAGGCGCTTGACATGACCCCAGACCACTTACTCAAAGGGCTAAATGTTCTTATCATGGAAGTGCTTCCATTTTAAGATGATACACTCTAAAAATTGAGACAATTTATTGTAGGCCCCAGCAACATGGTCTTGTAGCACCTGACGGCTCGATGCTACCTCACACGAGCTCTAAGATATGAACCCGTAAAGATCATCGATTTCATGCTGAAGGGACCTTGAGGAAAACTTTAGCCCAGAGTTATCCACGACGTTTGAATGACTGTGTGTGGCAAATGAGGTTTCCCCTAGCATTTACCTGGCCATTCAGAGCTATTGTAACAGACGGTTTGATGCTACGACTGACGGTTTGAAAGATACAAAATGTTGGCCGATTGAACTGAGGAACACTGAGTTTTGACATCGACCGAGAATGTGTTGCCAAGTTTAAACGAACTTGAATCTCTAAAAATTGAGATAGGTTATTGTAGACCCCAGCAACACGGTCCCATAGCACTTGACAACTTGATGCTACCTTGCACAAGCTCCAAGATATGACCTAGTAAATATTGTTGATTTCATGTTGAACGAACCTTGAGGGACACTTCGGCCTAGAGTCGTCGGCGGTGTTCAAATGACTGTGTGTGGTGAATGAGGTTTCCCCTAGCATCTACCTAGCCATTCAGAGTTGTTGGAACAGACCGTTCGATGCTACAACCGATGGTTTGAAAGATACGCAATGTTGGCCATTTGAACTGAGGAACACTTTGAGTTCTAACATCAACCAAGAATATGTTGCCAAATTTAAACAAAATTGAATCTCTAAAAATTGAGATAGGCTATTGTAGGCCTCGGAAACATGGTCACGTAGCACATGACAACTTGATGCTACCTCGCATGAGCTCTAAGATATGACCTCGTAAAGATCGATGATTTCATGCTGAAGGGACCTTGAGGGACACTTCAGCCCAGAGTCGTCAGTGACATTCGAATGACTATGTGTGGTGAAAAAGGTTTCCCCTAGCATTTACCCGACCATTTGGATCTTTTGGAACAAATAGTTTGATGCTAAGACCGGCGGTTTGAAAGATATGCAACGTTTTCTATTTGAACTAAGGAACACTTTGAGTTCTGACATCGACCAAGAATGTGTTGCCAAATTTAAATGAAATTGAATCTATGAAAAATGAGACAAGTTATTGTAGGCTTCGGTAACATAGTCTCATAGCACCTGATGGATTGATTCTACCTCGCAAGAGCTCCAATATATGACCCCGTAAAGATTGTTGATTTTATGTTGAAGGGACCTTGAGGGACACTTTAGCCCAGAGTCATTGGCGGCGTTCGAACAACTGGGTGTGGCAAACAAGGTTTCCACTAGCATTTACGCAGCCATTCAGAGCTATTTGAATAGATGGTTAGATGCTACAACCAATGGTTGGAAAGATACACAACATTGGCCATTTGAACTAAGGAACACTTTGAGTTCTAACATCGACCGAGAATGTGTTGCCAAATTTAAACCAACTTGAATCTCTAAAAATTGAGGTAGGTTATTATAGGCCCCGGCAACATGGTCTCATAGCACCTAACAGCTTGATGCTACCTCACATGAGCTCCGAGATATGACCCTGTAAAGATCATCTATTTCATGTTGAAGGGACCTTGAGGGACACTTCGGCCCAGAGTCTTCGGCGGCGTTCAAATGGTTGTGTGTGGTGAATGAGGTTGCCACTAGTGTTTACCTAGCCATTCAGAGCTATTGGAATAGACGATTCAATGCTACGACTAACGGTTGGAAAAATATGCAACATTGGCCATTTGAACTAAGGAACACTTTGAGTTTTGACATCGACCAAGAATGTGTTGCCAAATTTTTAAAAAATTGAATCTCTGAAAACCAAGATAGGCTATTGTAGGTTCTGGAAACATGGTCTCGTAGCACATGACAGCTTGATGCTACCTCACATGAGCTCTGAGATATGAGCTTGTAAAGATCGCTGATTTCATGCTAAAGGGACCTTGAGGGACACTTCAGTCCAGAGTCATCAGTGGCATTCAAATGACTATGTGTGGTGAAAGAGGTTGCCCCTAGAGTTTACTTGGCCATTTGGAGCTATTGGAACAGATGGTTCGATGCTACGACCGACGGTTGGAAAGATACGCAATGTTGGCCATTTGAACTGAGGAACACTGTGAGTTTTGACATCGACCGAGAATGTGTTGCCAAATTTAAATAAAATTGAATCTCTAAAAACCAAGCCTCTATTATTGTAGCTCTCGACAACACGGTCTCATAGAACCTGACGGCTTGATGCTACCTTGCACGAGCTCCGAGATATGACCCTGTAAAGATCATTAATTTCATGCTAAAGGGACCTTGAGGGACACTTCGGCTCGGAGTCATCAGTGGCATTCGAATGACTATGTGTGGCAAATGAGGTTGCCACTAGTGTTTACCTGTCCATTTGAAGCTGTTGGAACAAACGGTTGGATGCTACGACCGACGGTTGGAAAGATACGCAACGTTGGTCATTTGAACTAAGGAACACTTTGAGTTCTAACATCGACTGAGAATGTGTTGCCAAATTTAAATGAAATTGAATCTCTAAAAAATGAGATAGGCTATTATAGGCCCCAGCAACACAGTCCTGTAGCACCTGATGGATCAATACTACCTCACACGAGCTCTAAGATATGACCCCATAAAGATCATCGATTTCATGTTGAAGGGACCTTGAGGGACACTTCAGCACAAAGTCATCGGTGGCATTCGAATGACTATGTGTGGTGAATGAGGTTTCCCCTAGCATTGACTCGGTCATTCAGAGCTTTTGGAATAGACAGTTCAATGCTACGACTGACGGTTGGAAAGATACACAACATTGGCCATTTGAACTGAGGAACACTTTAAGTTCTGACATCGACCAAGAATGTGCTGCCAAATTAATTAAATCTATGAAAACTGAGACAGGTTATTGTAGGCCATGATAACACGGTCATGTAGCACTTGACATCTTGATGCTACCTTGCATGAGCTCTGAGATATGACCTCATAAAGATCATTGATTTCATGCTGAAGGGACCTTAAGGGACACTTCAGCCTGGAGTCGTCGACAGCATTCGAACGACTGTGTGTGGAAAATGAGGTTTCCCCTAGTGTTTACCTAGTACGAGATCCAAGATATAACCCCTTGGTTTAGTGAAGTTAAATGATTCTTAATGAACCCACTAAGAATCAAGTCTTATTGAATATAGTCCTCTAACATTAAAAAAAAAAACAATGAACTGGAATTCATGTCCTAAACAAATTTAACATATGACTTAATGAATGAAAACTCCATCAAATAAATAAATAACACAAATACTAATTAATTAAATAATTTCAAATATATCACTATTTACAATACATGTCAACTAAAATCATCGACCCAACTTGCTCATAAATACACCTATCCATTTCAAATCTCAAAAAATTATTGATTTGATATCTCACAAACAAAACTATCTGCCCAAAAATTCTCTCGCATTAAATGCCATCCCTCCCTACGCAACAACATAGGACCAAAATCCATAAAAGGTACACAACATTCAATTCCACACAAGCCCACAACCTCTTCAAAAGATATTGGGAGCCGGTGAAAAATCCTTGTACATATGCTCTTAATTAGCCACAAATAATGCTTTAAATCTAGCCTTGTATACAATCCAATCCCATACCTGTGCATTTGAGAATTCTAAGAAACTTAACCTACAAAAACTTCTAGTCAGTTGCTCATACAAGCATAAAATCCATGGCTCCAAAAGCTTCTAGAGCTTCCACAACTGTTAAAGAAGATGGTATGAAAGGAGAGAATGAAGTAAAGGCTTCTCCAAAGTAGAGAAAAGAAAAGAAAGTGATGTTCAAGACCATAAAGGATTCAAGAGTCAAAGCCATGAAATCTGAGAATAAGAAGAGGAAGAGGAAGAGAAGTGTAGAAAGTTACAAGAGGTTTATATACAAGGTGCTAAAACAAGTGCATCCCTCCAAGGGAATATCCAGTGCTGCCATGGAGATCATGGAGAGCTTCATGATTGATATTTTTGATAAGATTACCCGTGAGGCTTCTTCTTTGCTGAAATATAACAAGATCGTGATACTTTCCTCTAGATAAATTGAGACTTATGTCAAGTTTATTCTGCCTGGAGAGCTGCCTAGGCATGTTGCTTCTGAAGGAAGTAAGGTTGTTACCAAGTTTTCTACTACTCTAGGTTTGGTTTTTTTGGAAGATTTTAGATTTTTTGTACGTGGTGTTTATGGCATGCTTGTTTAGAAGTTGGTTTTGGCTTGGGTTTATGTTAAAATGGGCTTGTTTGGATGTTTTGAGGCAGGAGTGACTATGAACTGAATGTGTGGAAGTTAATGTTGAATTGGGATCTTAGTGTATGTAAAGAATATATGAATTATGTTATATATGATACATTATGAATATAGTTTATGGTTATTATCGTACATTATGTTATGTATGTTGTGAAAAATCTCTTTTATAATATTTCTATTATAAGGATCTGGTTATTGTATAGATCTCTAATTTTAATATCTTGGAGTTTAATGAATTTAGTCACGTGGAAGGGTTGTCTACTACTATGGATTAGGCTTTACTGCAAGTTTTTTATAAGACTGTTGCCAAGTTTTCTACTTCTCTGGTTTAGGTTTTGTTTGAAGATTTTAAGGTTTTTTTTTTGGTAGGTATTAGGTTTGACTTGGGTTTATTTTAGAATGGTTTGTTTGGAAGTTTTGAAGTAGTAGTGATGGTGAATATGTGGAAGCTAATGTTGAACTGGGTTCTGGGTATATATTATAAATAGCTAAAATTTATTGTTAACATTCTACATTATGCCTGAAGAATCTATTTATTATAAGAACCAGTCAAGTCGTGAAAGTCTAAGAATGATGCAAGAGCATCCTAGGATTCTTGGAAATCCTATATCAACCAAAAATATGTTTGTCTTTGAAGGTAGATTGTTAGTTTTGATCTTGGTTTGGAGAGTTATTGCTCAGTTTGGGGGACTAGTTGCTCGGTTTCTGTGGTTATCGGGGTGCTCGGTCTCTGAAGAACGCTCAGCAATAACTGTGTTACTCAATCATGCTTGGCGTGATCGGTTGACTGGCACTCGATTATTTCCTCTATTGCTTGGTGTTATTGCTTACCGACTGGATTGTTTGGATGAATCGGCTTGGCCGACTAGTGCATTTAATTTGGGTCACACTCCTCGAGTTATGGATTGACCGTTGGATGTGTGGGGACCTAGATTTGGCATTTTGTATTCTTTTATACATATCTGATGACCATTTGGGGCCATCTTTGAGAGTTTATTTATTTTGTAAGGCTATGTGAGAGCCGACTGATGTTTTAGCATTTAATATTTGTTTGTAGGAGTTTATTGTTTCATCAGCTGACTTGTGGCTGGGAATCAGTATTTATAGGATGCTTGGGTAGATGTTTAGGGCATCAGATGGTGGGTTGGAAGGTTAGTAGCTTGTGAGCTTAGGAGCAGGAAGATTTCTTGGAAATTTGAGTACAAGTTTAGATCTTTCCTGGGTGCCTACCAGTGTGCTGCATGTTGTAGACCTGGACTAGCTGGATGTTGATGTTGGGGAAAGAATTAGATCCTGCAAGATCTTGTAGACTGTTACTTGCATTGTAATTGGCTATAACCAAGAAGGCCTTACAATCTGGCACATTGCATGTAATCGGTGTTTTCATGAATAAAGACTTTTGTTTCATTGCAGATCTGTTATTGTTATTGTGTATTTCTGTTGCATATTGGTTTGGTTGCAAGGTTGGTCAGTCCTTAATTGGATCCACCCACCTTGACTGCATTAGGTGGTATCAGAGTGAAGTTTGTTCCTATTTGAGCAAATCTTGTTCCTGTTGGAGCTGAGTGGATCTTGTGTATCTAGATCTTGATTTGAAGATGCCTCCAAGGAGAAATCATGAGATCTCTGAAGAAGAGGAAGCTACTGGAGAATTCAGTATTGATGATTTTAGGGCTTTGCAGAACAAGTGCAAGACCTACAAGAGGAATTGAGAAAGAAGAAGCCTACCTTGAAAGAGTATAGTGACGATGAATCTGAGGAAGATCATTTTGAAGAAGTTGTAGAAGAAGCTAGAGATTCTGAAGAGAATCGAATTCTGAAAGCTATGTCTAAGATTGGGAAGAGACCTAAGATTGAAGTTTTTGTATTTGCTGGAAGCCTTAGGCCTGGAGAATTGATTGATTGGATCAATGAGATTGATGAATACTTTGAATATGAAGAAATAGAAGATCCTGATAGGGTTATATTTGCAAATACTAAGTTAAAGGGTCATGCAAATATCTGGTGGAGAGAAGTTCAGTTGGAACGAGGTAGAAGAGGAAAAGAGAAGATCACTAAGTGGAACCGAATGGTTGACAAGTTGAAGAAGCAATTCATTCCGGTGGATTATGAATTGGACATGTTTAAGAAGATGCAAGCTTTGAAGTAGACTAACAAATTGGTACAGGAGTATACCGAGGAGTTTTATAGAATCCTAATTAGGACTGGTCATTCTGAAGCTGATAAAGAGAAGGTTGCTAGGTATGTCTATGGTTTGAGACCTAGTATTCAAGAAGAATTACTTACTGTGTGGATGACAACAATCGGTGATGCTTATTAGATGGCATTAAAGATTGAAGAGAAGCTGAATAGGAAGTATGAAGGAAAACAAAATAATAGGAACCGAGGTGGTAAAACTGGTGAGGTAGTTGCTGAGAGTAATGTGGTAGAGAATCCTAAGTCTGATGTGGGATCTGGTAGTGGTCAAGTTACTAGGAATGTTGGACATAAAGGAAAATGGAAGAATGAGTTCACTAGCACTTGTTATAAATGTGGTGAAGCTGGTCATAGAAGTTGGCAGTTTCCTAAGAAAAGGGTTGCATTAGCTATCGAAGAAGACATTGAGAATGTTTCAGACAAAGGTGAATGCCTTGTCACTAGGAGATTAGTTGCATGTGTTCCTAAACTGGTGCAAAGAAGGAATTTGTTCAAAACCAGATGTAAGTGCAAGGATAAGGTATGTAATGTCATAGTTGATGGTGGCAGTTTTGAAAACTTTGTTTCAGAGGAAATGGTTAGTAAGTTGAATTTGGAAAGAAGGAAGCATCCTAATCCTTATTAGATTAGTTGGATACAAGATGTTTCTAAGGTTAGAGTTGAAGAACAATGCTTGGTTAAGTTTTAGATTGGATCTTACCATGATGAGATATTATTTGATGTATTGCCTATGGATGCTTGTCATTTTTTGCTTGTTAGACCTTGGCAATTTGACAGAAATGTTTTGTTTGATGGTCGTACTAATACCTATGTGGTTAGGCATGAAGGAGCTCAGCATAAGTTGATACCTTTACAAGAGACAGGGGTTAAGGGATGTGGATTAATCAGGTGTTGTCATTATGACAAACCTCAAGAGAAGAAGGTTGATGAACCTATTCCTATTAAGTCTAGTTTGAAGGAGAAGGAGAATGATATCTCGAAAGAGTTTGTTGAGATTAAGAAACAAATGGTTTTGATGGAAAAGATCATTCAACAGATGGTGACATTTATGAAATAAAGAGATGCAGATGATACTAAGTTGATTGAGAAGTCTGGAGAGGATGAACCTTACCGAGGCACCAAGGTGGTTAGTAGTGGTTAGAGTCGGTTGCTATCTGTTGTCGATCAAAGGGATAAACAAAGTGGAAGATAGAAGGACTTTCTGCATGAGATAGTGAATGAAGTGAAGACTACTTGGGATGAAGGACAAGAAGAGATGTGGGTGAAGAACAAATTCGGCATACCTGTTCTGATTCCCTTGAGGCGTTCTTGATTTCCTTATGAGAAAATCTTTCTGACCTAGGGTGTCTGATGTAGGAGCATCCTAGGATTCTTGGCAATCATGTATCAACCAAAAATATGTTTGTCTTTGAAGGTAGATTGTTAATTTTGATCTTGGTTTGGAGAGTTCTTGCTTAGTTTGGGGGACTGGTTGCTCAGTTTCTATGGTTACCGGGGTGCTCAGTCTCTGAAGAACGCTCAGTAATTGAAGGCATCAGTTCACTGGCACTCGGCAATAACTGTGTTGCTCGGTCATGCTTGGCGTGGTCAGTTGACTAGCACATGGTTATTTCCTCTGTTGATCGGTGTTCTTGCTTACTGACTGGATTGTTTGGATGAATCGGCTTGGCCAACTTTTAATTTGGGTTGCGCTCCTCGAGTTATGGATTGACTGTTGGATGTGTGGGGACCTAGATCTGGTGTGTTGCATTATTCTATGTGGATCTGATGACCATTGGGGGCCATCTTTGAGAGTTTATTTATTTTGTAAGGCTCTGTGAGAGCCAACTGATGTTTTAGTATTTAATATTTGTTTGTAGGATTTTATTGTTTCATCAGCCGACTTGTGGCTGGGAATCAATATTGATAGGATGCTTGGGTAGATGTCTAGGGCATCAAATGGTGGGTTGGAAGGTTAGTATTCTGTGAGCTTAGGAGTAGGAATATTGCTTGGAAGTTTGAGTACAAGTTCAGATCTTTCCTGGGTGCCTACCAGTGTACTACCTGTTGCAGACCTGGACTAGCTGGATGTTGATGTTGGGGAAAGATTTAGATCCTACGAGATCTTCTAGACTATTACTTGCATTGTAATTGGCCATAACCAGGAAGGCCTTACAGCCTGGCACATTTCATGTAATTGATGTTTTCATGAATAAAGACTTCTATTTCATTGCAAATCTGTTATTATTATTGTGTATTTCCGTTGCATATTGGTTTGGTTGCAAGGTCGGTCAGTCCTTAATTGGATCCACCCACCTTGACTGCATTAGAGAATGATATCAACTTAGTAACTCTGAAAAGGGTATTTGAAAGTGTAAAAACATTACTAGGTTGTTTGGGGATATTGTGAATGAATTGTTGATTTCAAGGTTTGAAGGGCTACTAGACAGGCCCAGAAAGGCTATAGTAGAAGAATGGTGAAGGATGAGTGGATAGGAGTGAATGTAAAGTTGTAACATGGAAAATGTACCATGTTGAGATGATCTAAGGTGTTAGGATTGGGGTGTGAAGTCTGGTTTTAGTTTTGATGTGGTGGAGGCACTAGGTACACTAGGTGGCCTAGGAGGGTACACTATCTAGATAAACCAAAATGTAAACCTTCCATTTCAGAGAGGGAGAAGTTGGAAAGGAAATGAGATATTGCATCCTTGAATTGAGTTGTTTCCTTAAGAATCTTCCATGGCCTTCCAAGTATTATGTGCCTACAAGTCATTGGCATAACATCATAAAGTTTTTTTTATTAATAATGAGAAATATTTTTACAACTTAGCTCAATAGGAGCACTGGAGGAAAGATTTGAGTAGAGAAAACCTCTAATATTGCCCAAAAAAATAGAAGAGAAAGGTTGTCCTTAAATCTTACAAACTTCCCATTATATGTACGGGGTAATGCATGAGTAATTTACAGTCCACCCAATTTACAGTGCTATATAAATTTGACATTACAATATTTTGTATCTCCATTTAGTCCAATGAACCAATTGGATCTGCCCTACCCTTGATTGTCTCAAGTATTGCCTCGTGGTCTAACTCACGAACCTTCCAAAGAGTTTTATTATGCGGTCTTCCCCCATATCTGATCAAGTGGACATTTGATGCAACAATAAGGTTTGAATAATGAAGAATCTTTATGTGTGTCTCCCAATCCTCAAACAACCATAACCTAGGGTTCTTCATAGCATTCCATCTAAGCCATGTACCAATTACAACCACTACTCCTATAGGGTATTCTAATTCTTCACCATCGATAACCGAGTGATCCAATTTCTTTTTTGCCTCAACACAATGACACAAATAATAATATGTCCCTTCTTCATTGTCTTCAGGTGCAATAACAACAAAAACATGGCCTATAATGATATAAACATAATGAGGACATTAGTTTACTGAATATTTATGATAAAGTACTAAATTTGAGATTATTTGTATGTGGAAAATTTTACCTGGTTGTACTAGATCAAATAAGCGATCAAAGTCAATGGATGATTCCATTTATGTCTGTTGTAGTGATTCATGGGGATGATAGGAGGCAAGTGGACTCAAAATATGTGTATACCATTCATCAACACATTCATTTGACTCACACCCATCCCAATCTTCATCTACACATGATGAACAAAAGCACGCCATATGTCGTGTGTGGATACTCCATGAACCTGCATTACAACTTCTAAAAGAGTGTAGCTCACTCGATCCTGTCAATGTACAACAATCCTCATATGGTGCAATGTTAGTTTCATCCATCAACCAAAAAAATCTACGAACCGTAGACTCACCTTCATTACCTAGACCCATTGTAGCATTACACCACCAAACAATACATCCCGCATCTAACAATGTTGCTTTCTCTTTGTACTTTAATTATTCACATGCTAAGGCTCTTTTAATACATGCACCTGCACTATCATGCTCTCCCTTTCCATGACCGGCCTCTGTGAAATTCCACATATATTGAATTCTAGTAATCTTATGCATCCTGCACAACCAATAAAATATCTGATAATTCTTGAATTATGATGCACAATTATCTAACCATATGATATGTCGATGATATTTTATGCCCCTGTTTTTGAAATGACCATAAAATAGTTGAAAGCAACCATGTACAAACTCTATAGAATGTGAGTGATCATCACTGATATAAAAATGATACTCCCTCAATATCTTCATGTTCTCCTCTGTATTGTTTGGTGCATGCATGCATGCTATATGAACAAATATAGCAACTTGTTGAGAGCTGTAATACTTTGCTTGCACCTCATTCTGTGGTTGTAGTGTGTAGTTCTCTACAAAGTCCACAACTAAAACAATGGTATCAAGTGGGAATGTGTCCTTGCACAACTTGAATTGCATATCCAACCATCGCGCTCTATGTGTATGCCTTGCATACTCATAAATAATTTTTTTACAAAAAATGTCCATGAACTGATACACTGGAATTTTTTCAATTACTAAATCACATCTTTTAGCCTCTTTTCCATCTTTTATATTATATGTCACGGTCTTATATTTTCCAAATTTCACTATTTCATTACCGATTGCATGCGTACTCTCCATATGTTGACAAATTGGCAAATGTCGTAAACCTCCACAATCTATGCATGTACCATTCAAGCATGAGAGCTTGTAAAATTGTTGACCATCCACTCTTTCACATAAAATGGTAGATATTAATTCCCTTGAAGATATAGGTGGGCTATTTATGTTACAATCCTACAAAATATTGTTAGAGTGCAAATCTACACATATTCCTATAAACTTCAAAATGGTTAGAAAATTCAATATGTACCCTACAACAACAAGTTGTGCGTGTGTGATTTATCTTCACATAAAAAGGTTTACACATTTCAAAATATCTCTGACTAATTTTAATTTGAGGATACACATACATAAATTTTGCAAAGAATTGTGTCTGAGTTGAATCCAAAAAATATTTTGGATGTGGAACACGAATTCGACTACCAATCCTCCTTCTTACAACATCTCTTTGATTAGGAGATACCCGTGTATTATTATTCCAAAATTCTTCAATCAAGGATTTCAAAGCTTCAACAATTGCTTTATCGTTTCACGGTAGTCTACCGAAAAATGCCCATAACTCATTGCTATTTGGATCTTCCACTCTTTGACGCCTTCTCAAGGCTCTCATTAGAGACTTTCTACTTATTTTCAATGTTTTTCTTGTCTTTCTAATGAGTCAATATTTCTTCATTTGAGTGCTTACTATCGTTGATGTAAGTACATTTCATGCGACATTACTATCTTTCGTGCATGATGT